>CM045923.1:7001795-7601795 GCA_025177825.1 Aechmea fasciata | reverse complement strand
GTATCATCCAGAAGATCCTGAATCTAAATAAGCAAACCAGGCGACAATCCCTGTTAAGAGAGTAAAAAACTAAAAAAAATAAGAAAAAAAAAAGCACTTATCTTGGAGTTAGCGAGAGGGAAAAGACAGCAGGATTGCTCTCCATCAAATTCAAACATGCTTCAAACATCCGGATTTTCAACCAAGAAATTTACAATAATGGATAGCATTTAATTACTGTGTTCTTTTATGCAAATCTACAACATAGTTCACAACAGGCAAGTAAGAAATTGGTTCTCGATACAGCGAATGCATAAGAATAAAAAATTATTTCTACTTGGAGTAAAGCTGTTCCGAAGTTCCTCGAAGCAACTCAAATGAATAATAGTAGCTTCTTTTAAGTTATGACACTTTGGCGCCTTTGATCATTAATTTAAAGAAAAATGATTTTATTATCATACACCACTAAAATTATAACAAAAAGTCATTCTCTCATTTGGATATAGCCCATATTTCCGATAAATGCCAAGCTTTCATAACATCATCTCTTATCCGTGCACATGGTATGGTTCGCCTAATATCTACCACGCACGTGAGCGCGGATATTGAGCCTATGCATGATTCATTTCCTACTAGGTTAGATCAATCTCTTGGATAACAAATATTGAAGATTATTGCCGAGAAATAGTAAATGAACTGATGCCGAGAGTTTTTGGGCAATTTGGGAAAATAAACTATCCAATGCCCTAAAACACACCAAAATTGTCATAAACCATCAAAAATCCCTTTTTTCTCACACATAATTACATGAATCTCACGAAAGCCACAAATCGAGAAACAAATTGAATCCGTACCGAAGAACCCCGATCTTGAAGACGTGGCGGCAATCCTCGCGGTCGGCCACTGCCCCCAAGAACGAGGCCGAGGCCGAAGCCGAAGCCGAATCCGACCCCTCGCCGCGCGCCGCAGCGGCGGTGATGTGCGAGAGTGTAACGTTCTCGGGAACCCCCGAGAGCGCCTCCCTCCCATTAACCCTCAAAACCCTATCTTTGATGACTGGTTTTGTAGCCAAACACACAGTGAAGCGGCTCCTCCGTGCCCTACAATGCGATTTGGAGGCGCCATTGATGAGGAGGGAGAGGGGGAGGGGCGAGAGAGATGAGGAGGAGGAGATGGGGTTGGGGCGAAGGGAGAGAGGAGGGGATAGGAGAATCATTGGGTGGTTGATGGTGTTTTTTTTTTTTTTTTTTTTTTTTGAATTGGATTCGACCGTTGGAATAGTGGATAGGGTTACAAGTTCCCGGGAAATGAAGAGAGAGAGAGAGAGAGAGAGAGAGAGAGAGATATGGAGAGAGAGTGTGTTTTAGAGAAGGGATGTTAATGAATCCACGTATTCAAAATTTTATCCAAACTCAGCGAATTTATCCGATAGAAAACGGATATAGCTTCGAATATAAATATCAAAAATAAAAATTTAATGGATATAAATTTTGACAGTATCCGACCTGAACCTGAACTCAATCTAAATCTGAATTAATTTTACATTATATATAATATGTATATAAATATTTGATGTTTATCTGAATTTTATTTTAAAATTTTAGATTTAATGTAATATATTTTGAAATATTGAAAAGAAAAATAATTATTTCGGGTTGAGATTTTCGGTTTCGGGTTTAGATATGGGTTTTTAAAATCCGTCGAATTCAGGTTCGAATTTAGGTTTAGAGTTGGGTTCGGATTTGAATTTTTAAAAATCTACCCCAAAACGCCCTATTGTAGAGAGAGAGAGAGAGTATTTGATTTGTGGCCGATCACAGGCCTTAGCAAGTTTATAGGTAAAATTTTGGCACCACCACATTTTTTTTTTTTAAGGGAAATGGATAGAGGAGTCTAGGGCTCACTTTGTTAGACCGCGACGAAAGCGAATTTTGATCAGAAAATTCGGAGGTCGGAGGCGGGAGCGATTGAAAAATGGAAGCATGATTTTTTATCCTCTGCTACGTGGTCATCTGATCTAAATTCTAAAAAAGTGATTTATGCAAAATTAAAATTATTTTGGAGAATTAATTTTATTTAAGAATGGTAGAGTGTTTGGCTCGGTCTAACAGAAAAACGATTTTTCAAAAGAAATTTTATAAAGCTGTTTAAAAACTTAAATTTTGAAATTCAAATGTTAAAAATGTGTCCAAAATTATAATCAGATTTCAAAAGGTAGGTCGTTGATTCTGATTTTGGACCTATAAATTCAAAAAATTGATTCTAAGAGTTAGAATTATATTTTGAAAAATGAAATTACTGAATACTCCATTGAAAGAAAAAAAATCACCTTTTGCTCTAAAATCACTTTTATTATGGACTCTGCCTCTTGAGTTTCATTTGTGGCTAATTTGCTTACTCTTACCTAGGGGTGTAAACCGCTCGTGTTCGGCTCATTAAAGACGAGTCACTAAAGAAAGATTTGAAAAAATTCAACTCATATTCGGCTTGTTAATAAACGAGCCGAACACGAGCTGACCAACGAACAATAAGTTAAAAGAATTAGATTGAATATATATAAAAAATAAATTTATAAAATCTTATTTATTAGACTTTGATCTAATAGTTTAAACTTTGCATATAAATAAGGTTTTTTTTTATACTTGAGCCCGTCTTTATATTTTTATTTTGCTAATAATTAAATAATAAAAATATATATTATTTATAATTATTTATTTATAAATATAAATATAAATTAAATAAATTATATAAATATAAAAATATATATATATTCGAGCTGTTATCGAGCCGAACATGAGTGAGCTGACCCCAGCTCGTGTTTGGCTCGTTTATTAAAAGAGCCGAAAAATTCGGCTCATTTACTAAACCAGCGATTCGATCTCGAGCTCCTTTCGAAATAACACGAGCTCTCGAACAATGAATGGATTGCCACCCCTACTCTTACCTCCTCAATTTTAGCGGTGGAAAACCGATCGTCCTAAAGCAAGAAAGGGCATTGTTGCACTGAGACCCAAGTTCAATTTTAGTTGATTCATATTGATAGCTAAGTTTATTTCTAAATGAAATAAATGAAGCGGGTAGTGTGCTACTTATCTCTAAAATTAATTTTTTTATTTTGTTTTGTTTGATTTATTTTAAAAAAAAATTATCTAAAGATAAAAATTCTAAGTCCTAAACACTAATAAACTCTAATAAAAATAAATTGAACTTTATATCTTTGTTTTAAAATTTTATAATTTTACCGTTATTAAATTAAAAAAATCAATCTGGAGAGCTTTGAGCTTCCGTTCCTTGTCCCTCTCCGATTTTTTTTTATTTTTTTATTTTTTTATTTTTTTACTTAATCCCCTTCAAAAACCCTACCCGCCTTTCGTTTACAGAGGCCGAAGGGGACGAGACCTTCAATCCCCGTGTCCTGCATCAAAACCCTAGTTAATGGAGATAGGCGAAGGAGGAGGGTCTCAGCATGGAGAATCCCCGTGACCTGCATCAAAACCCTAATGGGGATAGGCGAAGGAGGAGGGTCTCGGCATGGGGAAGAGGAGAGGAGAGGAGACGAAGAAGAGCAAGAAGAGAAGGAGAACGAAGAAGATGTAGCGGAGGCGGAGGTGGAGGAGGAGGAGGAGGAGGAGGGTGATGATGAGGAATACGCAATAGAATTCGATGAAGAGACGAACCCCCTCGACTTCATTGAGGAGGCCGCGGATGGCGTTGAGCTCTACCAGCAATTCGAGCGGCTCGAGTACGAGGCGCTCGCCGAGCGGAAGCGCAAGGCCCTCCAGGACCGGATAGATCGGTGGAAACCCTAATTTTTTTTTTTTTTTGTTGAGTTTTTCGTGAATCATTTGGCTCTAACATCTCTGTGCTAAATGGTTGTTGGTGCTGTTTGTTGCTGCAGGGGTGAGCCCTCTAAGAAGCCACGACGAGATGAGTTCTTGGGCGCCACAATGGAAGAGATCAATGAGATGATGAACTTTGGGATGCGCAGGAGGAATAGGTCGCGAGCTGTATGATCTTTTCAACTTCGATTTTGTTATCTTCTTGTTGTTTTCGTTGATGCATTCTTTTCGATATAGTGTTAGGAAAAGCTGGTTTTGGAACAACTAAAAGCTTTTGCTTGGGTTTTAGGAGAATTGGGTTTTCGAGTTCTTCGCATGAGTTCTTGACTAGCTCTGTTTTAATTTCTTTTCTGAAAAAACAAATAAATGCCTGTTTTCTTTGATCAGCCTAAGAAAAGGGGGAGAAAGAAGGGGTCGAGGAATAAATTCACTCATGAAGTTAGTCGGAAAATTGGCGATGCTACTCTTCATTATGCATCTGGAGACTACGAAGAGGTTAGCCATTCTTTGCTCGCATAGATTTGCTTTGCTTCTATAAATCTTTTAGGGTGAAACATTGGTAGTGGTGAAAGTATTTAGCTACTATCACAAACTGAAATTAACTATATAATAATTATGATTTTTTAAAGTTTGTTGAATTTTGTCTTGTAAAATGATTTTTTTAGCTGACCGGGTATTTTCTTGACTCGTGATTACTGTGCTCTAGAATGTCATGCAAATCATGGTATTGTTGAAACCACGCATATATCCACTTGTATTATCTATTTATTTATTGATCTTTCTGCTGAATACAGGCAATTCCTTTACTGGAAGAGGTTGTGTTGCTTGCACCAAAGTTACCTGATGCATATCATCTACTTGGGCTAATATATGAAGCCATGGGTGACAGAATGAAAGCTATTAATTTTCACATCCTCGCTGCATACTTATCACCGAAGGATCCGTCATTGTGGAAAAAGCTTGTATCTTGGTCAATGTAAGCCCTTCAAAACTTCTTGCTTGAATTTTAGCTCAGGAATGGCATGGCCATTCTTTCAATACTATGTTGCATTTTATAGTGTTTTTTGTCCTATTTATAGCACTAGGAATACTACCATTTCGCCACTCATTAACTGCCATTGTCAGATAATACATGAAAACAATTAATTGCCCTTCCATACTATTGATATACATGTGTCATTGTTGAACATACTGGCTATTCAATCTTATGTATGCTACGTTTCGTGTGCTACGTTTCGTGAAGCTAACACCTTTATTAATACCTGAAAAAAAAAAGCTTTTTCAGATTATCAATCTGTTAATTCCTTGCTTGCTTGTCCATACAACCATGTGTGTGCTTGCATGTGTTTATTTTCGTAAACGACCCCATGATATTATGTCTCAAATGGTCGCATCCAGCATTTCTTACTTCTACAATCCCGTAAGTATCAGTTTTGAACAAACCCCCCCCCCCCCCTCTTTTTTATTTCCTTGTCCAACTGTTGGGTTATTTCATTCATTCTTTCTAATAGGCAACTGGTGCCTCTAGCGCTGACTGTTTTGAATCTTCTGGCACAGAGAACAAAAGAATACTGGTCAGCTTATGTATTGTCTTAAGAAGGCTATAACTGCAGATCCAAACGACGTAGGCCTTAAGTTTGACATTGCTTTACTGCAATTTGAAATGGGGGAATATAAGAAAGCTGCAGAATCATATGAGCAGATACTAGAGATCTATCCTGCCAACATTGAAGCACGCAAAATGGCCTCGAAGGTTCTTATTCTATAAGTCATTGTTTGCATTAGAGCTTCTAATCAAGGTTTTAAGTGCCCATCGGCACGGGCTGTATCCACCGTGCCGTACCGTGCCAACAAGATACCGGCACGATACAAATCTCGTGCCAATGACACAGCTCAAAAACCTCTATTCTTTAAATTTTCTCAATAAAGTTCAAAAATGTGATAAAAAGACATAATAAATAGTTAGAATATTTTGTTGCTAAAGAAAATAAATATTTCATGCTATTATGTGTCGGCACACAAGAATTTTTTTAACCGGCACGCATTGGCGCGGTTCGGCACGCACCGTGCTGGCAAGTTTCCGGCATGACCCCGTGCCACGGCATTTAAATCCTTGCTTCTAATGTTATGTGGTATTCGCCTACATAATGTGCATCTCACTTTCAAATATATGGATATTACTATTATGGATTTTTTATATAGGATCTAAAAAATAGCTATCTAAAAGATCTTTAGTTATAAAAATCTTCACAGTTTGGATTTTTTTATTTTTGTTTTTATTTTTATTTTTTATGGAGTCTTCCTTTTGCTCTTTCGCTTCTTTCAGATGTATCGGAAATGTGGTCTACCTGACAGGGCAATCAGTTTACTTGAAGATCATGTTAATCTTCCTAATTCTAAAGTGGATTTGAATGTTGTACATCTTCTAGTTTCCTTGTATATGGACAAAAATGCACATAATGAGGCACTTAGGCATATCGAGAATGCACAGCTAGCACTTGGCTTTGAGAAACTGCCTGCAAGTCTAAACACGAAATCAGTAATCTGCCATGCTCATCTTGGAGAGATGGAACCTGCTGAGGTTTGTGGTTATTTCTGTTGCTTTCCCATATAACTAATTCACTCACAAAATCAGACTATTACCTGCTTCTTTGTTTATTTTTTCCTCCGTTCTTGCTTTCTATCTATGTGACATCACATCAATTTTTTTTTTGAAAAAAAATCTGATATCGATATAGTGCAAATATTGTTGTTAGTTTGAATTACATTCTTATTCAGATTTCTTCTCTTTCTATTGGACTTCCATCCCTTTGCAGGTCTTTTTTCAGGATATTCAAATGGAAAATTCTCCGGCTAAAGGAGATTGGATGTTGGAAGTTGCTGACTCATTTACTTCTTTGGGGCAGTATGATTATGCAGTAAAATTGTACTCCATGCTAGAGGAGATTGTTGGTGATAAAAATGTGATTTGCATATATTGCTGCATTTCTTTTTTATGTGACAATGGACAAAAAATTTCTTATTTACATTACTCAATGTTGACAGTTCTATCATAGTGATTTATCATAAGTTTTTTTTTTTTTTTTTTTTTATTTTTTTTGTTCATTTTACTTTGTTTCTTTGTGAAGGATTATTGGTAACTTCTCTTATTTCAATTATCTGCAGGGTAAATTGTATCTTAAAGTTGCTCAATGTTACATATCCATGAAGGAAAGTGGAAAAGCTATTCCGTTCTTCTACAAAGGTCCTTTTCTCCATCTTTCACCATTGCTAAGCTGCAAGAACAACTATTAGAATCAGACTGTTCATATCTTTTAGTTAGCTCTACAAAGTTATTTGGAATGAGTATTGTCGATTTCTTATTCTTTTACTGAATTCATGATCTTTTTCAGCTTTATCTAAAATGGAGGACGACATTGCTATCCGATTAACTCTAGCCTCCGTCCTTGTAGAAGAGGGAAAGGAAGATGAAACTATTATTTTACTTTCCCCTCCTAAAAATTCAGGTAACTCAAGCTGAGGACTGATTTATAGAATCAAGGTGGTTGTAATTTTAATTGACATCATTCCAGATTTTACATAACCACTCCTTGATACAGATATTGCACAATCCAAACCTTGGTGGCTTAATGGGAAAATTAAATTGCAGCTTGCAAAAGTTTATCGTGACAAAGGGATGCTGGAAGCCTTTGCTGATACTATCTTTCCATCACTTCGTGAAACATTAATTATTGAATCCATGAATCACAAGGTAAATGTGAGCTTTCTTCTGATGATGATTATACGTTTTTTCCCCCCGTATGAGTGATTTGTAAACTGTTACTTCATTAAGATTTGATTTTAGTACTTTGGCTTTTATGGCAATCAGAAGACTGATGCCATCATTATTTCGGATTTCACTGAGAGTAACAATTTTAAGCTGCTGCAATATTTTTATTCTTGCTTTAGGTTAGCTTTGAACTGAAATAACTATTTGGCGGAAGGTTTATGTGTTCTGTTTGTTTGTTTTCGGCATAGCAACAAAGCAGTAATTTTGTCCTGATATAACTATTTATTACGGGAATTGATTAGGAAATATAATTGCCCTTGCTTTCTAGGTTTCATAGCAAGAGTCAGATATTTGGGAACTTTCTGGAATCTAGAATCTCTTTTGCAATGTTATCTTTCTATGTGCACAAATGGTTTGATATAGTTCTTCTAACCAGGTGTTCAAAGCTGGGAACAAAGTTTTGGTCACTGCCATGACAATATTGTTATTCCTGTAAATTTATTGTAATTTTTCTTCTCGGTTAAGTTGGTAAAGGTTTTCTCTTGTGCTTCTTTTGCAAGAAATAATGATGACTATAAGGCTTCAGATGCGTAGTGATGCTTGTGTGAAAGAGACTTCCTAGAAAATCATTTGAACTGTTTTGTCAATCCTTTCTGTTATTTTGGCACAACTTATAGATATTTTTCCAGCATATATAGATGTGTAGATATTCATCAATTTGTTCAACTTTTACCCTTTATTACTGCATCAGTGTAGTGTCCCACAAAAATTTGAGAAAACTTCTATTTTTTTACAGTCGTGGAATGTTACTAGGTATTGGTCTAACAATTTATGTCATTGACACTTTTATTTTATTGTTTAGATAATTTATTTGTTTGTTTAACTTTGTGCTCTTTGAATTCTGTGGTAGGCTCTTTGTTCCTTAGTTTCTTTGTTCCTTAGTTTCATTTGTCATGTTTGTGCTGTCTTTAAACAGGTGCGACCTGCAAAAAAGCTCCCAAAAACTGTTCTATTTGAGAGAGCCAAGTTGTTGGGTGAACAACAACCTCAGAACATTTTTCACGGGTTTAAACCAATCGCAACAACAGCAGAGTTGTAAGCCATACTCTTTCTCTTGCTTTAGAGAGAATGGGCATAACACTTCAGTATTATCTCCTTGGCATATATAATAACAAACTTGTGTCCGATTGCATTAGTGTCTGATGAATGGCGATTTCCATTATTACATGTTGTCAAAGAATCAATGCAGGGATTTACCCTAGTTGAACAGCTAAAAGCACATCTCTGGTTCATTCTGTTTTAGTTTCCAACTTTCCATATAGAAACCAAAAACTGAAAATAAATATTTTATTATTCTTTCTAAACAAACTGAACTAAAGTATTTGTTAAATGGAACCAAGTTAACTGGGTTGGCTAGTCTTGGTTGTGTAATTTGGTTGGAAATCGAGTAGGTGCACAACCTAAAAACTCTGTGGTCAGAGTTTGTTTTTACTTTATAAAAGCAGGTCCGTAATGCTTTTTGTGCTTGTTTTTAGTTTATGCATCAGTAAGATTACTCAGTAAGTTATCTAAGCACATCATTTCACTTAAGTGCCTCGAATTCTATTTCTAATATTACTGCTATCATTGTTATTATGTTGTTAGGGCCAAAGCGGCTAGAGCAAAGAAATTGCTACAAAAGAAGGCATCTTTAAGAGCAGAAAGGAAAGCAGCAGCAATAGCTGCTGGCTTGGAATGGCAAAGTGAAGATTCAGAGGATGAAACTCCGGTACATTAAAAATTCTGATGATTCTGTTACATTTGATATTATGAGTAACTCTTCATTGAATGGCTCAAAACATCTCTTCTTTTTTTTTTCCCTTTAGCGGAAGGAAATACAAGAACCTCCTTTTCCAGGACTGTTAATGAACATGGAGGGCCATCAACTTATATTAGATGTCAGTATTTTCTTTGCCTTTCTCTCTCTTTTTTAATTCACTTTCCACCTATTGGATATGTTTAAAATATATGTTTTGCAGAATAAAAGCCCTGGAGTTACACTATAGTTGCTTTCTGTTATTCATGTTTAATAGATTCAATTGATGATTTAAAATGAGTAAACTAGTTTGTTAATTTTTTTTTTCTGTGCATAGAATTAGAGTACGATGGTTAAAAAGGAGAAAGTTATGTTATTGTAATGTGTCCATTATGATGCAAAGGAAGAATTTATTGAATGGTTAGCAGTCATGCTTTATGAATTAGAATATTGTGCAATTGAGAAACGATGTATGCAAAATTGAAACAAGAATACTGAAGTGTATGTATGAGTTTACAGGAAAGTTAGAATAGGAAATGACTGTCTTCAACACAAGTTAGTACTCTGTGTTATCCAAAAATCACATAATACTATGTGCCCTATTCTTGGCTGGTTGGTATGGGTGTACCCTCTTATGTTAGGTGATTTGGTATTGGTTACTCTTAGGTTCTACACTGATTTGTGTGCTGTCCATAGCGTCTTACTGTTCCAGAACTTTTGCCCCTGATAATTCTATGAGCTACTTTCTAAACTAAAGAAAAATCTGGCATGAAGTCGTTTTTGATTTTTTCTGGAGTAATTTGCAGCTTTGCAAAGCATTGGCATCATTGAAACGATATCCGGAGGAACTGGAGATTATTAACCGCACTCTCAAAGTAGCCAGCAATGCATTATCTGAGGAGAAAAAAGAAGAGCTTCGATCATTGGGCGCACGTAAGAATTGTCTTCTTTTTCTAATTATTGGTGATTTCCCTGTAACTAGAAATGAATTATCACCCTGACTAGGCTTGCATCTTAAAATGTAAACAGAATTTTTTACTTCAATGCAAATAGTACTTGTAAGCTTTTTGTCAAGGCGTAGGTGGGAGTACAAAGAGTTGCTCTGCTGAAACATCAGTTTTTTTTCCCCCCTAATGCCTTTGTTTTCCTCCCTTCAGAAATAGCATATAGCACCGGAGATCCGAAGCATGGATACAATTATGTACGCCATATAGTTCAGCAACATCCTTATAGCAATGCTGCGTGGAACTGCTTCTATAAAGTGGTTTCAAGGTAATTGATAACGATGCTTTATTGGAGCTATGGGGTCAATATATTCTTCAAAGCTCATGCTTTGTGTGAAATGTTGTTGCAATTCTTAACCTTAAGCCTATGTGAAAAGTCTGATCGGGTGCATGCTATATTTTATTTACTAGACAAGTTCTTCAAATTTTTTTTTTTTTTAATTTATTATAACAGATGTTTCTCAGGCTTTCTATATAAAAGTTGATGCCAGTTCCTGTTGCTTTATCCGTTCACATTTAATTTCTTTATTTTTAATCGTTGTGATCTTATATCGAACAATTTATTGCTGTGATTTTCACGTTGCGAATGCTAAGCCTGATAAATTTGGTTAGAATGTATTAAAAGTAGGTGTGTTTCCGGACGGTTTCTACATGTTGGATTAAACAGTTATTTCTTTTGAACTTAATGCTTTGCAGTGTGGAAAATCGCTTTTCGGGGAAATTCCTAAACCGGATGAAGGCAGCATGGAGAGACTGTGTACCACCAATAGTTATCAGTGGCCATCACTTTACTGCAATTAGCCAGCATCAAGCGGCTACTCGTGATTATTTGGAAGCTTATAAGCTGCAGCCTGATAATCCTCTTATTAATTTATGTGTTGGTATATTGTCTCGACTACCAGATTGATCATTTCTGCGCAGAAAATGAATATGTGGGAATCATAATAATTTTAATTTTCTTTCAGGCACCTCTTTGATTAATCTAGCTCTCGGTTTTAGGCTTCAGAATAAGCACCAGTGTGTCGTCCAAGGGTTTGCATTTCTCTACAATTATTTACGCATCTGCGGCAACAGCCAGGTTTGATTCCTTTTCAGGTTCTCTTGTTGTTTGCATTTGTCACATGCTCGTCACTATCCTTAGCCCTCCCACCTGCCTCTCTTTCTCCATCATCTATTGGGGTCGAGCGATAGAATGTCTAATTTGGTAGTGTTGTGGTTTTCTGTTTTAGGAAGCTTTGTACAATGTAGCTCGGGCTTACCACCAAGTCGGCCTTGGTACACTTGCCGCTGCTTACTATGAGAAGGTTCTAGCAATTAAGGAGGAGGACCACCCGATTCCCAAGCTCCCCTACGAGGATTCAAGTACTAGAGAAAAAGATCCGAGGCCAGGTTACTCTAACCTGCGCAGGGAGGCCGCTTATAACTTGCACTTAATTTACAAGAAAAGCGGAGCGACAGATCTTGCGAGACAGGTACTGAAAAATTATTGTACGGTTTGAAACTATTTTGGGTTTTTAAATTATCTATGTGCGTATAAGTTATCTGCAATTCAAAAATAAATTGGCTACAGAAAATAATTAAAAAGAAAATGCTTTCCCCTAGCATCAAATACAACATGTTTATCTAGGCTTGGGGCAAATAACCCCTTAATCATTTAAGGCTATATTTTGTCGATTCTACAGCAGAATAAAGGTTAGGAGTAGGTTTTATCGATCCCGCAGTGACTTGCGCCGATTGATAGTTGTTCGAAGGTTAGAAATTGCACCGTAATCTATCCTTTGATTCTCATCCCATGTGTCTACCTATTTCTTTGGATGATCTTAATCATAAGGCTATTGCATACCCCAAGCACAAACAAATTAAGAAAAAAGAACAAGTAGAGATCTTATAAATCATTGCAACCTAGTCCCAACTCCCAAGTACAAGCTTATTTTCCTAGTATCATTACATATCAAGAAATTCGAGCAGCGTCCTTGTCAGTGCTTTAGCATGTAGTATTAGGCTATTAGCATATACGCATAGCATGTTTTCCAGTAACCTACTTCTGGAGGAGTCTCTTAAACCAGCAGTGAGCAGAACTGTGTCTAAATACGGTGAATGGTTCACCGTATCTGGGCGAAGGGGAGGAAAAAGAAAAACATACGTATTATGAAAAAGATAAGTATGGAACACGGCGAACACGGTGAATGGTTTACCGTGTTCAACTTAACATCCCAACCCGTCCACGTGGCGCCGACGTGGCAGGGTCAGGGTTATTTTTGCAAATTTAAATTTGCTCGGGCTATTTTTAAAATAAATTTTTTTTAGGGGGCTAATTGCAAAAAAAGCCCTAATGGATATGAAAGGGGCTGTCTCACCATTCTCTGTAATGTAAAATGACTGGGTTGTTGTTGTACTTGGACTTGGTATAGAGAGTAATTAGAGTTGTCTTATTCCTGGTGGGTAGATGCAGAGCCATCCTGAAGCAGCCTGTGAGAACACCTCTGGTCTCACTCCTAAACCCCAGGTTAGTTCCTGTCGTTCTAAACCTTTTCTCTTCTCCTTTTTTTAGAAAATAGCGGCGGACGATTGCCGACTAAACTTTGCATGCTTGCTTGATGGATACTTCCCTCGAGTTAGCGGTTCCAGGAACCTGTTTATAGAGTTACAAAGGGATGAGATACAGGATGAGACTTTAACAAAGATCGATGTTTTTATCTTCTTTAGCTGCTACTTCTATGTTAGTATGAAGTTGCTTATCATCCGCAGTCGAAGTCGAGGGCTCGTTCGACTGCTCCGTCGTCAGCCTTCGATTCTGAGTAGGGCAAGTGGAAAAGTGTTACAGAGGGCACTATGCCTGCAGGTGAAAACAGTACACAACGTTAGCTTAAAAGAAAGAAATGTTTGGACCTTAATTTTCTATTAGCGAAAGCTTTAATTAAGGCGAGATAAATAGAAGATGAAAAGAATATAATTAATAAAGCTGTTGCTTCTATCTAGCGGTGTAAACGAGCCGAACATGAACGAGCCGGGTCGTCGTGTTCAATGGTATTGAGACACGAAATTTACTCTTTTAATAATCTAATAATAAATTTAAAAAATTAGATTAAATATATTAAAAAATAAATTTATAAAATTTTATCTATTAAATTTTGATCTAATAGTTATAACTTTATATACTAATGAGTCTTTTTATAATTAATCTCGCATTTATATTTTTATTTTGCTAAAAATTAAATAATAAAAATATATATTATATATAATTATTTATTTATATATAAAAATATAAATTAAATAAATTATATAAATATATAATATATATATTCAGTGAAATAATAAAGAAAGTAAACAACGAGCGAAAGTGATTTCCGGCTCGTGTTGAAATCGTTTGTTAAGCATTTGAAAAATTCGAGAACCGTGTTAAAACCGTTCTTAGCTTGGTGGCCGTCTCGAAATTCATTTGTGTTCTGACCTTGGTAAATTCCATGAAACAGCGAGGCTGGATTGCCACATCCTACTTCTATCTGCCGTCTTCTCTGCAGCATAAATACATTTGTTGATTGGTTGCAAATTTGAGCCTATACAGGAAAGGCTGGGTCTGGGTTACTAAAAGTGTACGCTTTGAATCAGAATATGAGACTCTAAATACCATCGAGACTTTTGTTTGGGGCGTTTTGAGATGTGGTGGATCTGTCGAAACTGTCGAGTGAATGTTACCAATATATTTTTAGCAAATAGTTTCTTGAGGGGGAATTAAAAAGTGACAAAAATTTATTACAATGTCATAGTGGGTGGAATCAAATGTAATGTTGGGCCTCGTCCTGCATATGTAAATGGAGCTACATAAGTGGCGATTCTATACGTATTACGTTTGCTTGATGGATACTTTCGAGTTAGCCGTTCCAGGAACCTGTTTTAGAGTTAAAATAATGAGATACAGGATGAGACTTTAACAAAGATCGATATTTTTATCTTCTTTAGCTGCTACTTCTATGTTAGTATGAAGTTGCTTATCATCCGCAGTCGAAGTCGAGGGCTTGTTCGACTGCTTCGTCGTCGCGCCCTTCGATTTATACGTATTGTTCTCAACGGTACAAAATATATGGTTATAACTATCTTGATGGACATCGCGATATAAATATTCTTATATTAGATTATATATAAATATGTGTAACATATCCAAGTTTCAGTTTCGGTCTAAGCCTAATTCGAAATTCAGTTTCGGTCTAAGCCTAATTCGAATTTTTTGTGATGGCTCTATCTCCGAAAATAACGAAATAGGTTCGAAACGTCTCGCTCTCTTTTATTAATCGGTATTGGAAAATCGAACTTATAAATGAAGGTACGATTTTTTTTAATCTTTATAACAAGTGAAACACAAAAGAAGAGTTAGTTGGCGGAAGAGGCAAAACTTAGAGAACTACTTTAAAATAGCCCAATGAGAACTGCCCCAGGACGGTTTATTTTTAAAATAACTCATGAGGCATAAAATGCTTCATCTATACTCAAAAATGAAGATAATAAAATAACATAATACTAATTTTACTTTCAAATATAATTTTATAAACCTATATAAAATTTATATAAAAAAAAAATTAATACTACTCTTAAGTTAGAGTTACACAAAAAAACATTTAATTTAATTTAAAAATTTTATGCAAGAAATTACAAAAAAAATACATAATTTTTTTGAATAAAATTATGATAAAAATAATATATATCACGTTTTTTTTTTTTTTAATGCTAAGAAAAAAGGGAATAGATAGACCGGTACATGAAGGAAAAAGATGGATAAAGTGGAGAAATGTTGGGCTGGGCGTAAGGAAGTGGTAAGTGTGGGCTTGGAATTGAAACTTAAATCCTGAATTGGTTTGATCAAATTCTGTTAATTTTCTAAAATAAGCAGTTTTTATTTATTCCCAAACTAAATGCCGCCTTATTGAAAGAACAAATTGGTGTAGTTCATTCATTCAGATAATAAGTTCAATTTCCGTGGAAGTTTCCCGGCATTCAAAGCTAATATTAAAAACAAGATTAATTAAAGTCTAAATTTAATTTTAATTATTAGAGTATAAGTTGTTAATTAATCTAATTAATATATTTAAATTATTATCCATTGCTTAAATAATAAAGTAATTAATTAACTTATAATTAATTATCTACTTATCTACTTAATTATTAATAATTTAATGCGTTTATCCATAAACCAATATTTATATTGATCAACTATTAATATTTTTATTAATCTAATTATTTTTTACTAGTTATCCAATTAAAATAATTAACTAACTAATTAAAAAGTTAAATTATTTTTTATAATTAATTAATTAATTAATTAATATATTTTTATTATCTTATAAATATTCGTACCTAATAAATTTAATAATTTAATAAATTATTTTGATTAATATATTAATTAATTAGATAAAATATTTTAATTTAAAATTATAACAGCTATTCCTCATGTTTCAATCTAACAATCCAAACACTATTTATAATATTTTAAAATTTTATTGGAACGCAAAATTAGTTTAGTTCATGCTCATACTTGGCAATTTATATCTAAAAAAAATATTAATTTTATTTTTTTTTATCCCCAAACTAAATGCGGCCTTATTGAAAGAACAAATTGGTGTAGTTCATTCAGATAATAAGTTCAATCTCCGTGGAAGTTTCCCGGCATTCAAAGCTAAATGTACCGAATTTATTCGATGAATTATTTCGAATTGACTATCCAATGTTTTAAAATTTTGATTTTACTATTTATTCTTTGTAATTTGTTTGATTTAAGTCGGTCAATAATGTTTTGATTTTAAAGTTTAAGCTAATTATTATATCAAGTATACTAATTAAACCCGTATAGATAAACGGGGTTTTAAATTTTAAAGCCAAAATGTAGATCGAAAACTTCAGTATAATTATGCTAAAAATGGGCTAAAATATAAAAAAAAAATCTCCCTTTTTTTTTACTTTTTATAATTCATACCGAAAATATCATTGAAAATAATAGGAATATTTTTAATTTTATTTTTTCTTATAGAACAAGTAGAAAAAATTTGATCATTTCGTCATCTTCATTACCGCCTAACCACTGAAAATATTTTTAAAATTTTATTGGAAGATTTTATGTATTTTGGCAAAATTAAAAAAACAATTAATTGGGCTTTTTTTATATTTAATCCCCTCAAAAAAAAATTTACAAATAACTCCAATAAATTCATATTTGCATATATGACCCTCTGTTTGCCAGGCAAGTGTCATGTACTCACGTTGGCAATTTTAAATTGAACACGGTGATTGAATCGCCGTATTTATATTTATATTTTAGCCCTTTGCCCTTTTTTCTTACTTTAGGTGCAATAAAAAATAAAAAAAGGAACACGGTGATTTAATTACCGTGTTCAATTTCTACCTAGGGTAAGAAAATAAATATTTACGCAAATATAAATTTATTAAGACTATTTATGAAAAAGTTGAGGGGGTTAAATGTATATAAAAAGGGAAAAGTCTACCTGTATATATTTGCTCGGTTGTAAATCCTACAACTGTAAGATCCAATGGCTAAAATTAAGATACTAGCACAGTAACTTCTAAGCTCATTCCCATTTTACTTTTCGCTAAAATTGGCAGAGGAAGCCGAGGAGTAAAAGAGGGAAAATAGAAAAGGATAGGAAAAAAAAAGAAGAGAGAGTGAAGTTATCATCAATTTCTTTTTTTCCTAAATCGTATTAATGTGAGCCATTGGATTTAAATGTTGTAGGATGTACAATCCCTGTGGGGTTGTACCAGCAGCACTACTCGGAAAAAGTCTACCTGTACATATTTGCTGGGTTGTAAATCGTACAACTGTAAGATCCAATGGCTGAAATTAAGCTACTAGTACAGGAGCTTCTAAGCTCACCCCCATTTTACTTTTTGCTAAAATTGGCGGAGGAAGCCAGGGAGTAAATAAAAGAGAAAAAATAAAAAAAGGATAGGAAAAAAAAAAAAAGAGGGAGTGAATTTATCATCAATTTTTTTTTTCTAAATCGTATTAATGTGAGCCATTAGATTCAAAAATTGTAGGGTGTACAATCCCTGTCGGGTTGTACTACTCAATTAATTCTATTGTGTCGTATTTACAAAAAAAACAAATACAAAAAGAAAAAAAAGTACGGGGGCTTTTCTGTAATTTAGACTTTAAAAACTACAACGGAGTGAGACAAAACCTATATCCTCCGTCGACGGCGAAGCCTCCGGAAACGGAACGGTGATCCCCGGAAAGCGGTTTTCCGTGAAAACTAGCGGTTTCCGACGCCACCTCCGTCAGCGGGAAGCGGTTTTCCGTTACGGTGAGGTGAATATAAATGGGCGGTTTCCGTTAAGAGGAGGAGGAGGAGGAGCTACGATGGTGAGTAAACAAAAACCCTTGTTGGTTTTGCTCGTCGTAACGGTTCTCGCGCCCATCGTCCTCTTCACGGATCGCCTCTCCGGTTCCTTCAATTCCATTGGTGAGCTCCCAAACCCTAAAATTGAGCGAAAAAATGAGATTTTTTGGCTTAGATTTGGTCCTAATTTGGGTGATTTGAAGTGGACTTGATGATGTTGTGAACCTTATTTTTGATTCTTTTTTTTGGGTGTGTTTGTTTGGTTTTTGGCAGCAAGCAGCGATTTTGATCATGGGGGATTGAATCCGGTGAGTAGTTTCGAATTAGGTTTGGTTTTTTCTAACTTTTTTGAAAGATTTTTGTTTTTGATTTCGAAGTTGACTTATTCGGGAATTTTTTGCCCTCCTTTCCATACACATTTTGGCGGATATGAATTAGTTTTATTTTTGGTATGTTATTGCTTATGAACTATTCGGAAATTTAGGTTCAGGATTGGGCAAAACCTCTGAAAGAACAAATTGGTGTAGTTCATTCACATAATAAGATCAATTTCCGTGGAAGTTTCGCGGCATTCAAAGCTAAAGGTGGGATTTTTATTTTTTAGTTTTGTGCTCTTTATTGAATCCTAAGGTTTTTAGATTGATGTTTTCTGTTTGGAAAATATTAGGAAGTTAATAAGATTATATAATTGTGAGGGTTGATTAATTTGAATTTATTGGTGTTTGAATTGTTTGTAGAGCTATCATTAGGGGAACATGTGGGGCACAAGAGTAGGGTACTATCTGAAGTGGCGGAAGTGGGAAATAAGCATGAAAGTGGAGACGTAATCGAACAAGTAACCGGAAAAGGGAATCAAGCCGATGGCTTGGGGACGAAGATATTGGCCCAAAAAGTGAAGGAAATGGGATCTCAGCTGCAATCTTCTTTTGACACCATCTTGAAGGAGGTATTTTTTAACTATGTATTATTTTATAGTTCCTAGCAGATGCAGGATTTTGGAAACTGACAAAGTTTCATTAAGTTGTCGTTTTTGTATGATATCATGGGTTAGGGTTGTGATTAGATGAAAAGTTCTTTCATTTTCTTGCTTATTTGGATTGATGTTAACATGCTTCATTTTTATTAGATGGTGACATTTGTGATACTTTTTATCATTTGTGTTGGTTGGTAGGTGAAGTTGATAGAATACATTCTCCATGCTCTGTCTTATACCTGTTTTCTTCCTGTTTGGCATTGCTTCTTAAATAGTTTTTTTCCACACTGAGAAGTAAAAAGCCACGTGCTTGATGAACAAAAATTTCTAGAGCTTTTTCTGTGGTGGGAACTTCAAATGAATTTTTGGGACCCAAAAGCAGTAGTGTCGATTCCCAGATACTTCTGTTGCAGGAGTGCGTAGCGATGATTTTTAAGAAAAAGGCTAGTATTGTTTTTTCAAATGGCTCTACTTAAATAGCACTTCTTTAGAAGCTCTGGCTTAATCCAAACAGACCACTATTATGTGCTTGAAGGCAAATGTAATGCCTTTTCTTAGTCATTCGGCAAATGGCTAGATCTAATTTGGTGGACATGATCCCTACGCATGCTGTAGGAGTCAGCAACATATTGGTAGGCTATTGGTGCAACGACCATTTTTGGACTAAATTCTCAGATATAATTTCATCCACCTATCATGATTTACAAAATATCATGACTATTTCCATAGTATGACTTTCCCGTTATTGTTGGGATAATGTTACTAGTTCGGTGTTTAGTTGCGTCTTAGATGTTAACCTATACCAGGTTGTCCGTCGATTCTCCAGGAAACTTTTTTGCACGGAATTATGCCTTTTCTTTAAAATGGTGATCAATCATTGAAGAAGTAAAAGTTCGTAGTCATTACATGCAAAATATTATCCTTTTCATTATTTATAGATCCCTTTTTGATTATTTTTTATGGCCACCCCAGTCAGTATAAAGTTTATGTGTGTTTCCTTTTGTTATTTATAGATCTCTTTTTGATTATTTTTTATGGCCACCCCAATCAGTATAAGTTTATGTTCAAGAACCCTACTTTCTTTCGTGTTATATTTAAAGATTTCTTCGGATTTTAGAAGTTAATCAGAAGAAATATATTAAATTAGCATAAGAATATTTTGTAACCCGTAACCACCTGTTTCATGAATTGTCTTCTTTTTTATCCTCCATTATCAGGATGGGTCTGACGTTCCTCTATTTACTTTTTCCAGGCAAATAAATCGGAAATACAGGCCTACCCAAAATCTCCAAAAGTTGTTCAAGAAAATTCTACCGATGTACCAAACAATAAGATCAATAAAAACACAGTTATGCCTGATGGTAGAGTGCGGCTTCTTAGGGATCAGTTAATCAGGGCAAAAGTCTATCTCGGCATTGGAGCCATTCGATCCAATTCTCAATATGTCCGGGAGTTGCGTGCTCGGATAAAGGATATTCAAAGAACACTTGGTGATGCAACCAAGGACTCAGAACTGCCAAAGAAGTGAGTGCCTCCTTACTATTCGATGCATGTGTAGTTTTTCCAAGCTATGTAGCCTACTTTAGATTAATGGCCCACTTGACCTAGCTTTTGGAGTGGTTTCTCTACTCACGAAGCAGAAGCTAGGTGTTTGGGAAATAAAAATCGGGAACTTCTAGCTGTGGCGAGAAGCTGAAACGAGCTTCTAGTCCTTAATCCCTACACTTCTTTGAAAAGCACTATCAAAACAAGCATTGACTTTCTTTTGCTATGACTAATATTTTTACCTGCCAACTGATTCAGTGCCTATGAGAAATTAAAAGCGATGGAACAATTATTGGCGAAATGCAAGCAAATCCAAGAAAATAGTGCGATTGTAATAAGGAAGCTTCGTGCTATGCTTCACTTAGCAGAGGAACAATTACGTGTTCATAAGAAACAAACAACATTTCTCACCCAACTCGCAGCTAAAGCCCTTCCTAAAGGCCTTCATTGCCTCCCCTTAAGGCTCTCTTCCGAGTACTTCTCTCTCGAACCAAGCAAGCAGCAGTTCCCCAATCAAGAAAAGCTCGATGACCCTAAACTCTATCATTATGCCTTGTTCTCGGATAATTTATTGGCAGCAGCAGCTGTTGTTAACTCGACTGTGGTTAATGCTAAGGTTGGCTTTTCTGTTGTTGGTGTATTTTCATTATTATGTTTATATCCCCGTAAAATCATCTTTTACATTTATGACTTCTAAAATCTCTTTTTTTCATATATACCTTTAGATGTGCAGTTTCGTACAAAAAGGAATGCCCTTATTTTAAGTTAGGGAGTTATCCAATCCATGGGATAAGTTAGTTTCATGCGAAAAATAATTTCAAATGGGGAAGGTTTTGTAAAAATAAGGGCATTAGTCTGTATTTTACAGCAATATTTCTTACTTCAATTAGAATTTCTAATGTTAATATAGAATTCTTTTATTTATTGCAGAATCCTTCAGATCATGTATTCCATATAGTAACCGACAGGCTCAATTATGCCGCAATGAGGATGTGGTTCTTAGCTAATCCACCTGGAGAAGCTACAATTGAAGTTCAAAACATCGAAGAATTAACATGGTTTAATGCTAGCTATAGTCCTGTTCTTAACCAACTTGGCTCTCAATCTATGATCAACTATTACTTCAGGGCTCACCGCACAAATTCTGATGCAAACTTGAAGTATCGCAACCCTAAATACCTTTCAGTGCTAAACCACCTCCGATTCTATATACCAGAGATTTACCCAAATCTCAACAAGGTGGTTTTTCTGGATGACGATGTCGTAGTACAAAAAGACCTAGCAGGCCTTTGGAATATCAATCTTAATGGGAAAGTGAATGGAGCAGTTGAGACATGTGGAGAGAACTTCAACCGTTTTGATCGGTATCTTAATTTTTCTAATCCAATTATTGCCAAAAATTTCGATCCTCGTGCTTGCGGGTGGGCGTATGGAATGAATGTTTTGAATTTGGCTGAGTGGAGGCGTCAAAACATAACAGAAGTTTATCACTCTTGGCAGAAGCTGGTAAGACTTGTCGTGTTGTAAGATCAATTACATGACCCTTAATTCGTTTCCACCAGTGTCACTCTAATAGGTTTTCTGATAATGCCTTAACTGTCTTGTAAACTGTTTTAGATTTTAGTGAGGTTTTTTGGTTCTTGAAAGCTCTGCAAGAATCTAAATCTTTATTCTGCATTTTAGCTCACGAGGGTAAACTGGTTTTGTATTTGAAAAGGGTTAAACAGGGGAATATTTTAAGTGAAATGCCTGTCAGGAATTAAGAGTACACAGAAATTATATATATATATATATATGTAATGATCTACTTTTAACTTTCGTCGTACTTTTTGCTTAACCATTGAAATTTCTACATATTAATCTTTGTTTCATAATTTTTCCAGAATCACGATAGGTTACTATGGAAATTGGGAACACTTCCACCAGGTCTAATTACATTCTGGAATCAGACATTCCCCCTCGACAAATCATGGCACCTGCTCGGCCTAGGATACAATCCACATATAAGCAACAAAGACATCGAAAAGGCGGCAGTGATACATTACAGCGGAAACATGAAGCCTTGGCTAGAGATTGGCTTTCCCAAGTATCGCAACTACTGGTCGAAATACGTGAACTATGACCAAGTCTTCCTACGCGAATGCAATATCAACCCTTAATAAAAAAGATGGTACATTGATCGAAATTTCTTCAACGCCATTATCACAATCTCTAATGCTGCTTGCTTTATTTTTTTTTGCCTTTTATTAGTCTAGCATAGTTTTTTTTTGCTTTTTTGTTCAATTTTGATATATTTGGCTTTAGCTTTTCCTATTTATCTGGTTTCTGGCTCTCTGCAGAACCGCAGTTGAGTTGTACGTGTATCAGTGTATACTAGGAATTCTGCCTTTTGCTAACGCTAATATGAAATCATTCTTCCAAGCCTTTTTCTTGTTTAATTTTTTTTATTTGCTTGTTGATACTTTTCATTTTTATCTTATGGATATAATTGCTATGCATGAATGGTTGCATCTGCATTCGCTTTATAGAATTCTCTTAATTTCAGATTATTCCTGTTAGCAGCAATCTGCAGATAACAATCCACATATTGTTGTTATTATTGTTAACTTTTAGAATGGTTCTATGTAGGATCTATATTGTGCCGATCAATATTGTTTGGACACATTGATAGTCAAATTTTAGGCTCACACATTTCTATTTGCCACAAAAACTGAGTTCAAATCAATGGATCTGATAGTGTCCGTAAAAAATTCATCCAGAATCCAGTGACAATCTGACATCAATTTGATCTCCAGGAAACTAAGGTAAGCAGTGGATTTAGGAAAACTAGAAATTAAATCATATCCAGTTATCAGATTTGTGGTTCCCAAGCATGGTGCATTGAGCATGTTGAGCTACTTGAATCTCTTAACTTAATCTAGTATTCGAGGCTCTTTTATCTTCAGTGTTTATGATACCTAGACAATTCACCAACTTTGAAAAGGATGCATTTTTATTTAAATGTGTCCTACAAACAACTTTTTCTTCTCTATATTCCCCTCTATTTTGAAATCATATTTTCTATGAGAAACTACTGAAGTCGATTGCTTGTTCTCGTAATTCATTAGTTTAGTTGTTTAATTATCAGAGACGCCGCAAGGCAAGTTCAACTGTGGTGCAGAAAAAGGAAACCAACCTATTCTTAGATCCTTCTCATTCCTCCGTGGTCTACTAGATGTCTGAACAAGTTATCCGGTGAAAAATTGTGCTGTATGGGTATTTTTCCTTTATTGTTGCATTCTAGGAATTTGATTTTACTCCATATTAAGGTCCTCGTGATTATCGATCGAAAGAGAACAATGATTTAGTGGCTGTAAACCGGTTTTCCATGCTCGCTTTCGACCAACTACTGCATACCACCTTGAATAAACAAAATAGAGCAATGCTAGTGGTACACCCCAAAGTGAGATGTATATCTTACACTCACTCTATCCAAGGACCATTAATTCTCTAATTGTCTCCTCAATCTTTTATTATTTGTACTAAAAACCATTTGAATTTTTGTGAACCCTAGGATGGGCGGGTGTAAGATCTACAGCCCCTTTTTGGTGGGTGTACAAGTAGAATTTCTCAACAAAATAATATGCCAATCAGATATTCATGCATCCATTGGCCCTAAATATTAGCAAGAGTTACTCTTCCTATGATTATCTTTTCCTCAAAGGAGAAAATAACCAATAAGTATCTCACGATCTAGTGAATTTATGATGTATTCGACCTCAATTTCTTTCTAGTATGATTTCCGTGAGCACCTTATTTTAGTTACTGCAGTATATGTTGGCATCATCTTTTCCTCTCAAAACTTGTTTTAGGTGCAAAGTAATTGTATAATGTTTCTAGGTTTCACTATATCTTAATGGATAATCACCAATGATCATTCTAACCAGGAAAAGTAATGTTGACAATTGTGAGAACCCTCAAAACATAAAAAATATGTTGCATTATCGAACTTAGATAGTTTGGGTTAGAAAGAACACTCCCTGTAATTCAGGAGGACAAACCAGCTCCTCATAACATGGCAATGCCAGCTGAGTCGATAACTGTTGATGAAATTTGCACATAACAGAGCATGAAAAGAAAATTTTAATATCTTGCAACCAAGAGTCTTAATATGTTTCCTCACTTTCATGCGAGATTATGTTCTCATACCTAAGACACTTTATTAGACGGAAAAGGAAACTAATTCATTTCGATAGTTCAAAAGCAGATACAAAAGGATTTACACGGAAGAACGGAATAGTTAACTTATGCTTATTCCTAGAGAGTACGAAAAGAGCAATAGATAATGCATTATATTTACTTGGCCATATAGTCACGTCTAGATGATAACCCCGCCACCGATCAAAGCATCCTTGATCACAGTCACTATTCCACTCTTAATGTAGTACCCACACGCCTCCCTCTCCGCTTCTTGCACATTATCCTTGTTGATGATCTGAAATTAGCATAGAGAGAACCCATTAGGCGCGATGAATCATGGGGTGATGATCATGTTATAGCAAAAGGAAACTGTACTGTATATGGAGAGAGATGAGAAACTGATGAGTGTAGAGAAAATAACCTTCACGTTGCGTCCGATGCGAGCGTTCTTGTCGATAATAGCCCTCTTGATGACCGAAAACTCTCCGATTCCGATTGGAGAAACACTTTGTTTAGCTAGGATGTTCTTATCCGCCTCACTCTGGCGGCAAAACAGATGAGTTAGTCTTTCAACTTGAATCACCTTTTAGATACAGTCATGCTGTTGCTTGATTGGATTATCTTGTTCCTTATTCATTTATTCGTAGACGAGTACCTCATAGTAATCCGCCCCCATGATTATCGAGTCTTCGATTATCACACCTTCGGAGATGCAAGAACGAGGACTGACCACTGAATGATGAATCTTGCAATCCTTCAACAAAACAAGAAAGTCAATATCATACATAAATACACACCGACATAATATACATATTGTGCCTCACAATGAATTCATATATCGATTTCCTGAATCGAAACTAAAGCAGCAAGATGTAAAAGATATGAAATGAACTATTTTGAGAATGCAAATGTAAACTTAAGATCAAAAGACACCTTTTAGAGGACTTTAAAGCAGCAGAAACTGAGAAAGGCGCAAAGAACAGAGAGATTGGGGAAAAACATTATTATGATTCTACATGTACACACTAAGTGAAGAAAGTACGGAAATAATTAGGACGAACGTACTTTGATAATACATCCCTCACCAATAATACTATCAGTAACATTCACATCAACCATCTTCGAGGGCGGTAAACACCGAGGTTGGGAGTAAATCGGAGCGGAAGGATCGTCAAAGCTGTATCATTGTTTGAGATTTATTATGTTGTAGCTAAGTTATCTCTCAAAAAAAAAAAATGTTGTAGCTAAGTTTAGAACCAAAAGGAGGTAAGCTTGTGGTTTGTTCTGTTGAATTAGAAATTACACATCTCTAGTGATTTTATTTCAGGATTCCAACCTGAAATTGGGTACCGGCTTTTTAGTCAATCCCAGATTGGCATTGTAAAACGACTCAATGGTGCCGATATCCTCCCAGTAACCATCAAACAAGTAAGCTTGTACCTGTCATTCATGGAGATATATGTTAGCACATGTAGATTGTTATTACAGTTGAAATTCAGATTAGTTTCACTTCAAAATATTTGTTCCTGAATTTACTGTCTTTAGTTTATGTTTCTCAGCTACTGCAATGCTGAAATTTTGGATGGAAAATGCACTCAAGGTTTACATTGCAAGAGATTGGCTTAGTTCAAAAGCTAAACCTATTTTAAATAAAAGATCATAAATCAAATTGAAATTTTGCCCTAATGTCAACATGTTTTGATAACACAAAATACCGATTTTATCAAAGTATATGTTGAAACTGTAAGGTGGATATCTGACATGTTTATAGGTCATTTTACAAATTTAATGTCACTGAAAATGTATGATGTGTATCTTGTCTTTCAGGTCGCTCAAAACTTTGTTTTACATTTGTTATGGCTGTCAAATCAAGAAAAAAAAGATGGTTATTAAGTAGCAACTAAACCTAAATGCTAATTATTGAGCATACCCTCATTCCAACATTTACTGCACCAGGAATCAGTTCACCTCCAAAATCATTGGCTCCGCGAAACTTCTCAAGAAGCAGTTGCTGCAATGCTCTTTTTCTAATCACATAGATACCCATACTAGCAATATAAGGCATCTGTTTTGCTCTTTCATCATCAAGCCCTAATATGGTGGTGTCAACCTGCAATATTTTGAAATTGTGAGATAGGATTATCCTAGTCACTTTTTGAAAGTTCTTTATTTGTACAAACTCTTAGTGCGTTTGACAAGCTTCGAGAACAGTTTCTCTACTCGAGAAGCAAAAGCGAGGCATTATTATTTTGGGCGACGAAAATGAGCTCTTACGATCAGAAATGATTTGAAGCTTCTTTTATTAGTGCGGTGGAGAAATCCGAAAACAATTTGATGAAAAAGTAGTTTTTTCTTTTCTTCAAGACGCAAGGGGGTGTTTGGATTGATAAAGTTGTGATTCGGTCACAAATCAGGTTTACTGAAAGTAGAGAGATTAATTTTACCGTTTATTGTGAAGACACCGAGAAGATCTGATGGGTAACCATTGCGTTAAATTCTCAAAAAAAAAAAAAACAATTCCTTTGAAATAGTCTGAAGACATCTTTCGTAGAAAGATCCAAAATCTAGTCTATGATTAGATGGTGCATCTTTTCGACATTATGTGCTTGATATTGTGAAGGTGCACGAGTTTTCAACCAGTTCTACTAAAAACAGTACTTCCGCAAAAACTGCACCAATACTGAACATCCTAAGCCAAAGCTAGTAAATTATTTAATTTGCTTGTACCTTCATGGATTCGAGCTTCTCTCCTTCAGGTTTCTCCGCGAACTCGATTACGCGTCCTTCGTCATCGATCTTCATCAGGCCAAAAGCAGTCGCACGCTTCTCGTCTGTCGGTACAGCAGCGACGGTGATATCCGCATCCACCTCTCTATGTGCTGCGATGAAGCCGCAGTAGTCCATTCGGTACAAGTGATCTCCAGCAAGAACAAGGTAATCCATTACATTGTGCTGCTGGAAAAGCCACAAGTATTGCCTTACTGCATCAGCATTGCCCTGGAGAAGCACCAAAGAGGAGATTTGAACTCAATTACATGAATTTTTCAACATGATATACTCAAAGAAGATGCAATTCGATCATATCGAAGATTCTGAATCTGATCAAAGTCATCATCTGGGATGTCGGTTGGTTCATTTGAAGATTGGTGGAAGATTCTGAATCTGGTCTATAGTGTGCATTTACTGCCATTTCTTTGTTGGTTGGATATGTTAAACTCTCTGCATTTTTCATTATTACTCAGCTTAATTGTATCAAATTCTTACAGTTTCTTGCAATGCTCGACGAATTTTGAAGTGATTTGAAACTTATTTCCTCTTATGCTATAAAATGGTGGGCAGGAACTGTCATCGAAAAAGCGTCAATCGATCGAATGCGTTTCTGGTGACGGTCTTTATTATTATATATGTTAGGCAGAGATGCATGTTGATTCCAACAGCAATACCTCGAACCAACTCAGCTTGTTTCGACTCTGTTGCGCCGCGAGAACCTCCACAAACCATTTGTTGGTGAACATGCACGCATTACTGCCGTAAGCACGCGAGACGTGGCGATTTAGCGAGGCGGAATTGAACTGCGTCAGGACGTAAATCTTCGATATGCTGCTGTTCAGGCAGTTGCTGACAGGAATGTCTATCAGTCTGTAGTTGGCTCCAAAAGGAACTGCCGGCTTTGCCCTCTTCATTGTTAAGGGATACAGTCGAGTCCCAGCTCCACCACCAAGGATGATTCCTACAACACTCTGAAGAGAGAGAGAGAGAGAGAGAGAGAGAGAGAGAGAGAGAAATGGGAATGAGAAGTGCATGAATTTGTTACAGCTGAGAAAAATGAAATAACAATAAGGCTAAAATACAGAAAACTCTCTTAGAAATATCTTTCTTTTTCTTTTCTTTTTTTTAAATTTCAAATATCTACATTTTGCTCTTTCAAAATTTTAAAAATATTTTCAGGGGTTGCGGCGTAAATAGAGAGGATAAAATGATCAAATTTACTGCAAAAAATAATTTTTAATATATTTTTATCATTTTCAAGAATATTTTTTGTATGAATTATAAGAAATGGGTAGAATAGCGACGGAATCTTAACCCGGGGGGAGAGAATAAAATATAGATTTTTAGAAGTCAAATATTTTTTTTTTTTTTTTGAAAAAGTAGGTATTTGTAGAGGCTTTTCTTTTTCTTTTTTTCTTTTTTTTTTTTTTGTATTTATAACATTTTGATCTTCAAATTGTGAGGCAGGGGGATGACACTCTTGCTCCTCAAACTTTAATTTATTTTAAATTCTCATTCGAACTCGATCTTCAGAGTGTTAATTACAGTTAAGCCTTATGGTCTAATTTAGTTGACTGAATAGTAACGTGTCATTAATATGACAGTACCTTATGGCTTAATTTAGTTGACTGAATAATAATGTGTCATTAATGTGATAGTAATGTAGCAATTCTATGATTAATAACGTGACAATAACTAAAATAGTACATCGCTGCTGCGAGTCCGAACATGAGTATTGCTGTCGAATATAAATATTAAAAACACTATTTTTTTTTTGGACAGCTTAAGTTTCTAGAAGAAACAAAAAAATAACAATTGCTTTGGGTCTTCAAGATTTCACTGCATGAAGAAACTCACACTATTAACATCAGAAGCAAGGCAGATGTTGGAGCTGCAGTAGTCATCAGAAACTGCACTTGCAGAGATGAGGCCAGATGTGCTGTCTGACCGCGGCAAATTCCGACGGCGGAGGGGCAGCAGCTTCTCTCCGGCAGCATGGAAGGAGAAAGAAAGACTTGCAGCATGGGTGCAACTCTTCTGCCTGGCAGAGGGCGACGGAGAGGTCGATACCGTCGGCACACAAGTATTAGGTGCTGCAATTCTCATGGTTATTGCCATAGCTAGCTATGGTAGAAGCAACTCTAAGAGAGAGAGAGAGAGAGAGAGAGAGAGAGAGAGAGAGTATCCATTGCTACATGCATGGATTATAAATAAATGGCATTGTTGTAAATAAGCCAAAGTACACTGAACAGCACACAGTAAAGTTGCCATTGTTAACTAGACCAAGGGATAATTGCTTATATATCCCTTTAAAAAAATATTATATATATATATATAGAGAGAGAGAGAGAGAGAGAGAGAGAGAGAGTTGAGCTAGAATACTATCGATAGTAAACGAGCTTCATTGTCACTATTTGTTTTCGATGATAGAGCTTCTAAATCGACGATCGACACTGTTGAATATGATCTATACCACTTGAAGTGTTTAGAAATTAAATTTCAAATCCTTTTGACATCATTTGCCTAATGATCAAAGGATTTCAAAATTTGTAATTTTAATGGTCGATATGAGGCGTTTTCTCGTCTAATGGTGTAAAGATATCCAAATCAATTGAATTTTTATTAGAAAATTCTTTAAACTATTTAAAACAAGATCTATACTCTTGATCTTGATTACAAGATTCCTTTCATCATTTTTTAAGGAATATTTATTTTCAGTTGTTCATTTTTGTATCCACTCGATGGATAAGAAAACAATATCGAAAATGTATGAAATTTGATTTCTAAACACTTCAAGTGGTATAAATAATGTTCAACGGTGCCGATTGTCGATTTGAAGGCTCCATTATCTAAAACAAATAGGTGGCAACGAGAGCCCATTTGCTATCGATAGTATTCTATCTCAACTCTCTCTCTCTCTCTCTCTCTCTCTCTCTCTATATATATATATATATATATATATATATATATATATATATATATATATATATATATATATATATATATATATGTTTCTCTGTGTACTTTTAAGAAGAACCTTACACACCCTTCCAAATCTCAAAAATTTTACAAATTTATATTTTGATTTGTCAAAATTTAACTAACATTTTGATTTAATGGCTGTTTTGCTCTTGAGATATGATTCACGGTGGTACCAGTGTAAGTGTGTATGAATCAAGTTACCTAAACAAATTAAATGTTGAAAAACTAAAATGAATAACTCAAGTTATTTTGTTTCCTAATTGAACCAATCTATGTTATCAAACACAGCTACTTCATTTTAAGTATTATCTTAAAACATGCACTAGAGAAGTTACTTTCATTATGGATATAAGGTGATGCTATTTGCCTTATCACTTCTTTTTTAAAACCAAGTAATTATTAAGCTTTTAAAATTTATTACCATTACTTGTGAGTATTGCGTAATAACTAAGAAGTATATATTTATCACCGTAAAAGAACAGTAATTCGTCTATTTGCTTACCGAAATGTGTTTCGTGTGAGCCAAAAGCTACTACTTTCGTAGCATATCATAAGTGTATTACTTCAGAAGCGTATCCGCCGTTTCAAAAGTAAAGTAGTTTGTCGTCTACTTGCTTCCTTACAATGCGTTTCGTGAGTTAAAAGCTGTCGCTCTGTCGCTCACGAGGGTATTGCTAAGAGAGCTTATATATCTACCACTTTTGAAGCATAAGGTATTTCACGACCCAAAGGCCATCCTTTATAAAAAAGCAAATTTGTTTGTTTCTATCTTAAAATTTTATTCGAATTACTTTTCATAGACAAAAATCATATTATATGTAGAGTTCTTGCACCGAAAGAAAGGTCTAATACATTTTCACATTATATATGTTTTATAGCCAAAAGCTATTTTTACAACAAACCAAATCATGTGTGACTTACTTTTCGACCCAATAAAGTGCAATGCTAAGGGCATGTTCGAATTGGAGTAACTCAAGAATGAAAAGTAAAGTTTCAACGTATGCGATAGCTTCTGTTGTTTATTTTAACGTAAGAAAGTGTGAAAATGTATTATAAGTAAAGTTATATACTTTTTTTTTTTACTTTTTCTACTCTTGACTTTGCCCCCACATGGAGGGAAGTCAAACTTTCTCTACCTTTGGCTTTCAATAAAACATTTATTAAAAATATCATCTAATTACAATAATTCCCCTATTAAAAGTTATCAGGTATTTAGAAAATATTTTAAAAATCAATTATAACATTAGCTAAGGAAACAATTTTCTAATAAGTGAACACCAGAAAAGTAAGTTTCGTCAAAACAAACAGCAATTAAAGTTGGTTTTTAGAGAGCATCACACACCACTCAACACAACACAACACAACACATGTGAAGCTCTTCCACTATATGACATTCTAAATAGGAAAGCAAACGAGGTGGATCCAGGGAGGAGTCGTCCACTTCTTGCTCCATTTTTTATCGGATCGGGACAGATTCAAGGGGTTCATTTTAATCTTATTTGTGTTCCCCACCTACCGCTCAATTGCTTATTGGGTTGGGGCAAATTCAGGGAGATTAATTTTAATTAAGGGAAAACTTCAAAAACCTCCCTTGTGGTTTCAATTTTTTTCCACTTTAGTATCCTGTGGTTTAAAATATATCGAGTTAGTACCCTGTGATTTCTCACTTTATCACTTTAGTACCCTTTAGTTTAAAGTGTATCAAATTAGTACCATGTGGTTTTGCACTTTATCACTTTAGTATTCTGTGTTTTTAATTTTGTATCAAGTTAGTACCCTGTGGTTTTTTAAATTATAAGGTACTAAAGTGATAAATTATGAAACTACAGGGTACTAAAGTGATAAAGTTAGCTCAAATAGCCCGATCTGGCTTTTTAGGCTCCCGTTACTAAGAAAGTGATAAAATTGAAAAGCTCTGAAGTCTTGAACGTCTGGCTGTGCAAGTCTTGAAATGAAAAAGTGTGGAAATACGTGATTTTCAAAGTTTTCCCTTTAATTAATCCTATTTAATTGTGGCTCCCACTTATCACTCCATTCGAGACGGATAAGAGTTTTTGATGGATTTTTAACTCATTGGGGCCGCGCGATCAAAAGCAGAAAGGGGATCTCTCGCCTCTCGCTGTTCTAAATGCTTTCTCATTTTTGCATTTCACAAGCCAAAAACAGCTATTCTTATAGCAAAGCAAGTTTGTCACTTAACATTCACCCAACCCAACCACAATAGTTGCAAACTAGGTTATTTCTCTTTCTATTTCTTATAGACCATGTCTACCGTGTATGCGAAGTTCGTCCACTATATGTCTATTTCACCAGAAGTGAAGAAGGGTGAAGCTGTTCTTTGCAGTAAATATTCACTTTCATTAATTATTTAATTTACCCTAAATTAAATTTGATCATAACCCCAATTTCACAATCGCAGGGAGGATTCCTATTTATAAAAAAAAATGGGACATCAACAAATATGTATTCTAAAACTTAAAGAAATATCTAATATACTCAAAATACATTTTGTGATTTTAAAAAATTTCATAAGGATTCACTAATGGGATTAAATTTTAAAAAAAAATATTTTGGATATAGAAGGGTTTATTTGAAAATTTTGTATAGTAATAAGGGGCAAATAGAAGCAAAGCCCTAAATTTTTGTTTCCTCAGCAAATACTTTCTCATGTTAGGTTTTCAAAAACATTACTTTCTATTTTCTAAGCAAGCACTACTTAATTACAAGTTGATTCTTAAACTTGAGTTAATAATCTAAATCATGTAGAATAATTAAATTGGGCAGTATCTAATACACCATATTTTATATGATATTAGTAAATTCAATTTTCTTAGTTATGAGAGTAAAGAAAGGAAGTGCTTTTATTTAATGTTTTAAAACCCATATTAGGGATGTCAATCGGTATGGATACCTGAAATTTTATTCGAATTCGAACCCGAACGAAACGGATATATCCGATGGATATGGATATGGATTCGGATATGGATATAAAAAATAGCAACCCGACGGGTATGAATTCGGATATGGATTTTGATTGTACCCGACCCGAACCCGAACCCGAATTTATTTTGTATTATATATATATATATATATATATATATATATATATATATATATATATATATATATATATATATAAATTTGATGTTATATTTGAATTTGTATTTTAAAATTTTAGATTTAATATTAATATATTTTGAAATATTGAAAAAAAAATAATTGTTTCTGGTTCAAATTTTCGGGTTCGGGTTCGGGTTCGGGTTCGAGTTTCGGATTTTTGGTCGGGTTCGAGTTTCTTCATTAGTGTAATTTTTAATTTTATTTATGATTGACTTTTGCTGTTTTTGTTTTCTATTATGAAGAGTGAAACTTGGTTGCAATTCTACATTCGTATTAGTCTAAAAAGAACTTGAATTGTGAGACTTAATTATAACAATTTAGAAAGTTCGGCCCACAAATTACAATAAATTAAAATTCGAGGACCGAAGGGTTACATGCCGCATCGTTTGAGTACCAAAGTGTAATTTACCCTACCAAATATGAAAAAGGAAAATCCACATCCCAAGGTAGTGAAATTTCTCTAATAAGTTAATGAACTGTAGTGTAGCATTGCCCACTATAAAAAAATCTTATATTTAAGAACACTTTAAATAATAATTCTGACGCTTGTAAAAGCGTTGAGTAAAGAATCGTTAAATAAACATGTCGGGATAAATATACCGATGTTTTAATATAGCGTCGAAAAATTTATACAAATACTTGATAAAAATATGTTTATTGGCGACGTTTAATCACATTGTCGGTAAATGCTAAATATTAAAAACGTTATAAAAAAGTATCGTCTAAAATAAATTTTGTTGTAGTGACCTCACCATCGTTATGCTTCCCCATCATCAAAATTGCCTATAAAAAGGAGTGTAATCAAGAGTTTTGAGTTCAGGTACTTTGAGCATCTGTGCTAGTATTTTTTGTTTTTGTTTTTTTTGACCGTCGGATCACCTCAAAATCCGTGCACGGTTAGTAAAGGAGACTTAACGAAATACATAAATACATCATTAATGATACTGTACGACTCTTGAAGGGATCCGACGGCTAAAAAGTCACAAGCACAAATGCTCCTATGCTTTTAAAAGCACAAGAGCTCTACCCCTTCTACTTGAGTATATATGGGAATAAGATTACATTTACACACCACACTGCATCTTCAATATACTCTTACTTATTTTCAGGAATTTGCCAGTTGAAATTACAGCTTAATACAACAAATATTAACAAACAAACACAGTGGAGGAGATTTTTGGCAGTAGTTCTCAGGCCTAAACAGATTAAAAGGGAAAAAAAAAAGAAGAGGATGATGCATAATAAAGTCCCCAAACTTAACAGCTCAACAAATATGTACAAAAGGTGGTAAAAATGAAGCCCAACAAAAGAAGCAAAAGGAGATGATGCACCCCCAAGAAGTTGATCTCCGCGACTCGCAGCCACGAACAAGTCGAAGAAGCTCATCTGTTGCCTCCACCACCTGAGATCTAAACAATGGACAAAGAAAAAGCTAGACGAGTAAGCTCCCGCGAAGCAGAGGAAGGGGATAGAACATTCGGGCCGAGAGGAAGTCGCGAAAATCCGCGGATTAGATCTCGCGGGATGATGTTTTAGTATACTGATTATACATATAAAAAAGATATTGAAAACCAACCAAATGTTAGCACAATGATCTGCTCACACTCACCAACAAAGCTGTTGTTTATTACAAACATAAACAGGACATCAAACATTAGAGAGAGAGAGAGAGAGAGCACTGCTACTATGACGACGACGACGACAACCTTGGCCATCCGAACCTGCGTATAGGGGTTACTTGTCTCTCTCATCGTTCTATACACAGATCGAACTAGAGCTTTTCTATTCAAACCCCACCACACTGCTACCAAAACCGTAATCACAAGAACATTATTCTATCGAGAGTAATCAGACATGTTTGTGTTTCTCGATTAGTATTACTATTACACAAACCTAGGCATACTCCGCAATCATACTCAGCTCGCTCTTTGATTTGTACAAGCCATAGAATCTCCAAACCTCCCTCAAAAGCAGGACGACACACATCATACGGCATCTTAATTAGGTCACACCTTTTAGTCTTACTGCACACGACCGGGGTTTCGAGCATGGATCGGCATGCGACACCTTTGATTGTATAGTTGGTTGTAAAGAGGACTAACAAGTAGAGATGTCAAGCTAACCGCGTGTCTTGGCCCTTTTCATGCTGAGGCTGTTGTGAAACGGGGACACGGAACCCGACTTCTGTGAGCTGTCGTCACGGAGAGTGCCGTTAAGCATAGCTAGCTCTCGGAGCTGCTGCTTCTTGAAGAAGTCAACTGATTCATCCTAACCCCCCAAAAAAGAGAAGAGAGCAGGAAAAGGGTGAGTTTCGGGAGATAAACATTATTGGATAATTACGCCATTAGGCACCGAACTAGATGTAAAATTTTACTTAGGTTGCCAAAGTAGCAATTTATCGCAATTGATGACCGAACTGGAATTCCTAGTTCAAACAAGTCTCTACCTTGAACTCTATTTAATTTTCCATCTGGTCCGTCACCTCAACAAGACAACCTGGTAATGATATGGTAGGAGATCCAACCGCCGCATCATTGCACGACTCTTGTCAATCAGCCACCATGTCATCTCCAAGGATGAATTGTTTGCTGATTCGGCTGTCATGTTGTCTCTCCATTTGAGAAATTAAACAAGGTTTGATGGAGGGTGAAAAGTGCATCAATTGCAACAAATCCGAAGTTCAGCAGCTTAGGCGAAATTTAACAGTTTTGGCGCCAAAATGGTATAATTTACCCAACATAATTCCTATCATTATAATTTAGCTACATTTAAGCAGGTAATGAAATTTGTGGACCAAATAGCAACGAAACTGAGATAAGTGATATGGCAGAGGAGAGACCAATACCACAGGTTTGAGAAGATCTTCAAGGATCTCACGGGCTCGAATCAAGCGAGCATCGATGATTTCAGATGGCAGCTCTGCTTCGACTAGTATGTGGAGGGGCTCGTTCAGATGCTCGTACCCTGGTTTTCCGCGCATCATTTCTTCCTATAGGTTTTAAATTGTGATGGCAGTTTAATATATTTTGCCATTGATATGACGACAAACTAAAAATGTTGAAGAGGTGACAAATTAAGTGTGTTCGAAGAGAAGCATAATGAAAACAATGACCTTTTTCTACGGTGCAGAAAAAACAAGAACATATTATACAAGTGGATGGATATTTTCATCAACCTCTTCTTTTTCATGCATAAATACTCTAATGCTATGAACCTAACCGAGTAAAAGCATTAAAACATAATTACGTACAATTGACACAAGGCATGTGATTGGTTCAATCTATCAGCCAATTGGCCACCTGGTTGACCAGTAGTATGGGCTCCTTGACTAGACCCGAAAACTTTCTGAATTTTGGGATTCCATGCGACTTACGAAAATATGAAATTAGTCAAATGCAATGGTGGAAACCGTTAGAGGTTATTAAACTCTTCCTGTGTAAGGGGCAAGTTTTATCAAATAAGGGCATTTTGAATATAGTTTCAATGCTCAAAGATCAAAGAAGAGAAACTCACACAACCATAGTGAGGATTCCGAAGAAGACATTGTTTACATTCCTCACTACAATCAAGAACAAAATCGGAAGTAGCATCAGCATAGAAATTATACGCCTAAAAGAGATTAACCAAGCAAGTTCATTCAGATGCGGAAACTATTCTGAGTGGTACAACATTCCAGGCCAAAGACAAGTATAATTTATGGGAGATAATAGAGAACACCTGAACTAAAGTTGGCCATGACAATTTTACAAAAGAAACGAAAGTTTAGCTCACCCGTCCAGCTAGAACACATGGCCTATATGCTAAATGTCGCAATTCCAGTTGATCATGGTAAACATCATGGCTAAACAATGTACAGGATGAACTGCTGTCAAAGACAAAAGAGAAAAGATAGATGTTACCCGTGCAGGATCTTTAATGCTGCCACACCCTCGAATTAGGACACGGCAATCAGTAGTGGCTTCCACTCGTTTTAGAGAATTCCCTCTAGGACCAAGTAATCGCCCAACAAAGTTGTACTGTAGAATAATGCAAGAAAGAGAATCTCGGAATCAATCTCTAAATCATCATGGGGCGGGAAGCAGTAAAGAGAGACAAAGCCATAACATACATTAGGGTATTTGTCCACTGGAATGTCAACTCTGATCGTTTTCTTTAGAGTGAAAGCTGATGAGTTGCCTTGTGGCCCAAGCCAGTTATTGGCTGCTGGAGGATGGAACTTATCTGATCTCTGTAATTTAAAGTCAGAGGCTATTATAATGAATATATATTGGCATGGAAGGTGAATAAAATTACAGCAGAACTAATCTTTCACATAAAGATCCGCTTCCACGAAATAACCGGAAAATAAAAATTGAAGTCCTAGGTGCATAGAAGTGTGTAATCACCTTCTCACTGAAATTGATTACTGATATCAGAAGATGTAAGAAAGAAATGGCTGAATCCTCAGTCAAACAACAAATTAGATGGGGATCTATACATATATACCCCTGCAAAATTACTAAATTGACATACATATCTCTGCAAAATCTGAATTTTCATACATGGCCTTTAAAGTTTAAAATATAACATATACGGCCTTCTACTAACGAAAATGCCCGTCCTTAGAAAATTCTCATATAAAACTTACGTTTGGATGACACCTAAACTTAAGTTTTTCTTTTTTTATATATAATAAACTATACTATATAGATAATTCATATTTCATTGGGTTCTGTACGTAAAATCGTAAAAAAATGATTTTGGAGGGATATATATATATATATATATATATATATATATATATATAGAGAGAGAGAGAGAGAGAGAGAGAGAGAGAGAGGCGGCTACTATGCTATTAATAGCATAAAGCATTTGGTGCTACCAAGTTTTTCGCCGTTAGATCTACCCTTTTGATCATTTTCACCTGTTAGATCATATTATTCAACCAACCACCCACTCAATCCTAGGAGGCCCACATCATCCTAACCGCATATCTCATAATCCAATGGTCAAAAATTTGGTAGCACCAATGACTTGGTGCTATTAATAGTTTATTAGCCTAGTTCTATATATATATATATATATATATATATATATATATATGCTACTATACTATCGATAGTACTAAGCGCTTGGTACTATAGAGTTTTCGGCCGTCGGATAAAAGGATGTGCCGTTAGGATGATAGTGGACCCCTAGGGTTGAGCGGGTGGTTGGTTGAATAGTATAATCTAACGGGTGGAAATGATCAAAGGGTAGATCTAATGGCAGAAAACTCGATAGTACCAAGAGCTTGGTACTATCGATATTATAGTAGCCGGACTCTATATCTATATATATATATAGATATAAGCTCCAAGCAGTTCAGGTAAGAATAAAATGCAGTGTTTCTGTCAGATATTTCAGAAGCACCAAGTAAATGTCAAGGGTACTTTGGTTCGCTTATCGAAACAGTGAGAAACAGGAAGAGGTGGAACTAAGAAAACCGTACATTACTCAAATTATTGAATACATTTTCGACAGAAACATAATTCGGAAATATAATATAAGAACATTCGCAATAGAAACGGATCAAAGGATGTTTGGGAAGCACTACAGAGCGCCAACAGTAGGGTAGAGAAGTGTTAGTACGCAACAAGGAAAGAAAGCACAAATTAGATCATCTCACTGATTATAAATGGTCCTATTGTGCAAGAAGTATTAAAATTACTAGCAAATAAAGTAACGGACATGACATTGCAATATAAGAGGTCAATTATTTTTGGAATACAAGAGCACTTAAACAAGATAGTTCAAATACTATGTGTTAAAAACTACATTGAGGAAGGAGTTAAATCGATCAGGAAAGCTACTCTAGTTTAGAAGAAAATCAAACCATTTCAATTGCTTCTCATGTGCATAAAATTAGATGCAAATAAAGTTATGTTAATAGTTAGTATCCATACTTCTGATTGATATGGTGACGCCCACCCATTCATGTTAGCTGGTCCTCCATTTGGGAATAATCCTCCATTGATGAGGGGGCTACCATGTTCTTGATCTAAAACTGAAGCATTCCCCGGCAGTGTGGTTACACGCAAGATCTCTGCTCCACAATATTCAATATGAAAGTATAACATGTACCCAGTTAGTTAGCCCTCGCGAACAAGTTAGCAGTAAATGGACAATAGTGGGTCGACTAAATCGATATGTATTAACCCACAATAGCACTAGACCAAATGTACAACTAGAGGAATATAACTTGGGAAGAATAACATAGTAATTAACTATAAACTCAAAATAGCTTGTTCAAACAGAAGTATGTTGACCATTCGCTATGGTGAAAGGACATCACACACTACTGGAAAATATTATAACATATTAATGAAAATATATTTAATAGAAAAATATAGTTATTATAGCAATATGGCTAACATTTTATATATATCATAACAAAAAGTGTCGACAAATCCACCAGATCAGTTAAAAAATAATTAAGTTTAAAAAATATAGTTAATAAAGTAGTATGTCAATTATTAATCATTCATTAGAAAAATTAGACGACCAGGCAAAAGCATTTCTAACCATTATAGAGATTAAGGATCACTGGAGTACGGTTGAAACTTGAAGTACCAAGTCACAGTTACGGTTGATCTGGATAAAATGACAATGTAGATTGTAGACAAAAAATGAATGACCCCAAATAGTTCAATCTCATAGAGCAGATCAAGATTCTTTCCCTCAAGTTAGCAGCTCAGTCCCCTTTCAATTGACTTTGGGTGCTTCATTGCCAGGAATCTTAAAGCACTCTTCTTATAAAATTTTATTAGGCTAAGGGTGCAAATAAGCTCCTTACATGAGAAATCAATAGCAACTTGAGTTGAATTTTTTTAATTATTTCGACTCCAAATAATTCGCTAATCTAAGCAATTCAGACTTCTAGTTCAATTATGCCTTCAATTCACACCTTATGGACATTTTTCTGGTCTTATGTCAATATTCTGTTACATTTCAGGTGGACTACCGCGAGTTTACCAAATACTGTTCTTCACACCACCATTTTAACTTTCTATAGTAGCTTCAACGGAGCATTTCAAAGGACCAACTCACAAATCTACTAAGGAAACTTACAAGATTTATAGGTGCTCAATAACCAACCTTTCTGCCGTATGTTTCACATTTTGCCATTTCTAGCTTTGTCGACAAATTTTGTAATAATCAATTTCCTGTTCTTCAGCCTTCACCTAAAATCTTCCTTCTGTCAAACACTAGACTTAAAGCCTCCAAAACAGTCACATGTAGTTCACAAGATTAACATTAACTTACCCTTTTCAACCTTCTTCAAGACAAGTACGTTTATTACCTTGGCACAAGAGTACAGATTTCTTTATATCACTTAGTGCAATATCTTAAACAACTACTGCATTTGTTAATTGAAAATCTGTTGTTTATATATCTAGCCAATGGTAACATCATTTGTTTTTTCTACCTATCAGACAGCACTTGACCATCTTGTATACTACTATTGCCAAAATTTGCTAATTGTCCTGAATGAATTTCTGCCTCACTATTTATCTCCTATGGTAAAAACTGGGATGTTAAATTTTCATCTCAACTCTTTCATGCATCACATCACTCGATTACATGTGAGTTACTATCTTAATTTTTATACTCAACCCATATTTGAGCGATATTGATCCTGGTTCACTCAGACACACAGGATTGTAAGCACTACAATGATTATCTTATATGTCATCTAATCTTCAGTTATTTCAATGATTTTGGGTTGCAACAAGTAATGCAATTTTTGGATTTTAAATTCACCTATCCACGATTTACCTGATTGAAACAAATTTTCTTTTTTGGACTGACTTTTCCTTCTACTTCAAGCTCCACTCACCTGAAATAGTTTCCCTCCTTTTCAGGTATTGCAGAGGTAGATGGCAACTTACTATGTATTACCTCATTTAAGACTGAATCCTGCCTCATTTAAGTTGATCTTCAGTTGCAAAGTTAAAAATAGAAGGTGCAGACATTTAGAGGGCTAGTTTTATTTCCATAATTTTGAAAGAGGCAACATCATATACAGATTGTATTAGACCTATACACAAGCAGCCATTTTGTTGCCCATCAAACACTTGCTGTTATTGGTTTTCCCTGCAACACACTAAAGTGTAAATCTTGAAGTTATGTAACACCATTTTACTTTCTGACTCTATAATCTTCTCTTCAAAACATTTTACAATAGTGAATATCCACTCCAAGGATTTAAGTGCCCATCGGCACCGGCCGTATCTACCGTACCGTATCGTGCTAATAAGATACCGGCACGATACAGCCCCTGTGCCGATGGCACGGCTCAAAATCTTCTATTCTTTAAACTAGTAACTAATTTTCTCAATAAAGTTCAAAAGATTTGATAAAGATGCATAATAAGTAGAAAATTTTGTTGCTAAAGAAAATAAATATTTCGTGCCATTACATGTCGGCACACATATATTTTTTGTGACCGGCACTCATCGGCACGGCCCGGCACGCACCGTGCCCGCAAGTTTTCGGCACGATCCCATGTCACGGCACTTAAATCCTTGATCCACTCTCCTTTCTTGTTACAGCCCATAACAAACACAATACAAGGATGACACAATGTGGCTCAGATGTCAGTAGCACGTAAGAGTTCAGTGTGACAGAAAATCAGTAAGAGTTTGAAGTAAACACGCAAAATAAATCAAGATACGAGCAATTTTATCCAAATATAAGTACAGAAAAGGAGTTAGGCAAGTAGCTGAAGATTCCCAGCTTTAAGAAACTACAGGGATAAACTAAATTATAGCAGGAGAGACTGTGCCATCTGAAAAAACCTACATGGAATGGTTTAATTGATCAGGAAAAGCAGGGAGAACTTGTAGCAACTAATCCTAATATATTAGAAAAGCAAAATAAAAGTAAATTGTATTAATTCCAATATAAGCCCTACATGATTCCAGCGCATATATGTGATGTGATGTGTGTTTAAGTGCTATTGACCTAAAATATCAGAGATATTTTATGGATTTCTCCCAATTGAATTACACCTCATATTAACAAAGCCAGGATACTTTCAGACAAACATGATTCCCTCTGATGTTATCGTCAAACATGCTGATTAGTAATTATTTACAGTTGGGGCCAAGTTTATTCTGATCTTGATGATGAACTGCATGGTACCTAAGAAAAGCGACTTCTAAAATTTCACTGTGAGGGAAAGGTTGGTTTCCAAAGAGAGAATTTTGAGCCCCTATAGAGCTGTTAATTTCTAAAGGTGGCAATCTTCTGTCTGACTAAGCAGTGATAGCTCTAATTTCAATTTATTGCTGACATACGTCATCCAAAAACATGCCTGTGAGGCTGTGAAACAGGTCAATGTAGATTGCTTTTTTATCTTCTTTTTTTTTTTTTCCCCCTTCCTTTGTATAATATCATTTCATTCTAATTTCTAAGTGATCAAACCCCTTTATTAATATATTAGAACATCATGCAAAAAAGGAAAAATATATTACTCGATCTCAACATGGTAGCTGCGGGAAAGAAAATGAACAGAAGCTATAATGCCGTCGGGATATTTACCCTGGTTCAGCAATCGAAAGCAATGTGGAAGTACCGCCATAAATGGACCTAGTTTCTGACGCTCAGCCAGCAACTCAGAGAAGTACCTGCAAAGAAATTGTCCACTTCTTTAAGTTGCAACTGAAGAGACAGATTGTAAAATGTGCCTAAGAACTGCTTGAACAACCATTATTCTCAGCAGCGTCGGCACTTAGTTTGAATAGAATACTATTACAAAACTGGACCCGGCAAGCAAAACATTGGATCTTTGAACTTCGAATGGCAAAAGCTTACCAAGATAAGAAATTTGCAACAAAAACTTAATCCTAAGGCCCTAAAGTAAATTAATCTATCAGGTTTGCAAGCAAAGTAACCAAACTACCAAAATCGATTAGCCGCTAACCTATAAAAATCAGGAAAAACACCAATTGTACTCTAAGCACTAAAAATTATAAAACTTCAACAATAACCTTTGATACTATCCTAATCCCAACAAGAAGATCCAGTAGAAACAAAGAACCAAAACCACAAAACAGTTTCCTACAAGCAGATGCATTTTTGCAAATTTATTTCACCAACAATTTCGCCCATTTCCAATTAAAAGATGCACTTTTTACTCGATACACGCCATTGTAACAAATCAAATAAGTCAATAATATGGAGCTCTGAGCACAGGAATTGCCTAAAAACTCTGCTCATAAACCTCACTGAACCTCTCCATCCACCTAAACAACCAGATGAACTCAAATTACAAACACCCCCAGAATTCTAACGACTTCTAATCGAAGCACTCAACAATCGCACAGCGGAAAGAGGACGATCGCGAGATACCAACCGATCAAATCGCGTAAAAATCCAACCTTTACGGTCAAAAAAAAAAAAAAAATCGGAAATAAACCTAGAAGCGAGATCCTTCACCAAAATCGAAAACGTAGAGGAAGGTTTATTTACTTATCCTGGTCGGAGAAGGAGCGGATGCTGGAGATGTGGGGGGAGTGGGGGGCGGTGGAGGGGGAGGGCGAGTACGCCATGTATCTCCCCGACGACATGGCTCCGCCGCCGCCGCCGCCAATACCGCCGAGATCGGCGCCGGATTCCTCGGCCCTCTCCGGCGATTGGCTAGGGTTCCGGCGAGATCTCGATCAATCGATCGATCGAGAGAAGAAGAGGCGGAGAGAGAGAGAGATAAAGTTCCTAATTTTGTATACTACTACTCTCTTTATTATGAATTGTAATAGTAACAGTAAAAGAGTTGTAGTAGTACTAATTCAACTTCACACTGTTGTTTAATAAGGTGGTTAAAAAATGGAGAGAGGGGTAAAAGTAAAAAAAGGAAAAAAAAAAAAAAAATTGTGTAGCAATTTTTTAAAAAGCAAAAAAAAAATTGTGTACCTACCATTTATTAGAATTTTCTCATGAATATATTGGCAAAATTATCTAAACAAGTTCGTGAAAATAAAAAAAAAAAAAGAAAAAATCCTCATAAAATACATATAAATATTACTCAGAATCAATTCGATTATATTGAAGTGCTCGAACAAGTTTTCAATGTTAATGCTTGTGTTGTACTTTTTTTTTATTTTCCAAACATAATATTTCAATTTTTCAGTTTTAAAAATTCAAAAACATAAGTGAACTCAATAATTACATAAATATATATGATAAGTATTTGATCTAATTATTTTATTAAGATTTTTTTTTGTTATATTAATTTATAAAAAAAAAAAAAAATCCAACCAATTTGCTATGCCACTTTGAAAAAAAAAGTAAGTAGAATAAATTGATATAACCCACTAATCACACATGTAATTAATCCACTACTCACATACATGGATTTAAAGAGACACTCACACACACAAGGCATGGAAAAAAAAATAAAAGAAAAACTACAACTGAAAGAAAAGAAAAATGATGAGCAACATGAAGAACAAATTGAGAAGATCAATATCAACCAGGTCCAAACCAAAGCAAACTCTTTGATCACAAGAAGTTGATGTTCTATCTCCCTTTGGAATCCTTGTTTTCGCTTCGTCGATCGTCGATCATCGGCCGAGGTTGTTTCGGTTCTCGCGAATCATTCATTCCTCTTCCTCTTCCTCTTCCTCTTCCTCATGCTTTGTAGCCATGCAAGTGCTTCGCCCACCGTCGAGCCATGAAGGGGTCGACGTAGTCCCACCGGTCGACGCAACTCCTTCGCGCTCCGCCGAACCCTAGATCCCTCTCTCCGACCTCAAACCCTCCGATGTCACTACCATTTCCCGCGCTCTTCTCTCCGAATTCGACTACTACTTCACCACTCCTATATTGATCCCCTTCGTCCCCCTCGACATAGCTATAACCGACGTTGATGAGTCCGCAATCACCGACTAGATCCAATGGTATCCTCCTCTCCTCCCCGCCCCTCAACTCCCCCAACCTCACCACCCCACCATGCTCCCCTATCCTCAATTGGGTCTCCCTTACCATTCCCCCGAGCAATCTCGCCAAGAACTCCTCGAACTCGTACATCACGAACCCGTTCGACGTCCCGAATCCGAACCCGACATGAAACCGATGGACGGGGATGGGAGCATCGAGGCCTCCTCCGTCTAGATGGGCTCGCACCGGGCTATCCGACAACTGGAGAATGCACGAGATCGGGTTGCGGTGCGTCCGGTCCTCGAGAATTCTCGACGCTTTCTGGAGCCCCTCGATCGGGTCGGCTCCGTTGAAGTAGGAGAGGCGGTCGATGACTTGGAGAGCCATCCGCTTCGTGTGTGGCGACATCCGCCTTAGAGGAAAGGCACGAGTGGCGGTGGTGGAGTATGTCACGACGGCCAACCGATCGATCGCACGCATCGAGAATACGACGAGCGCCATGGCTTGCTTAAGGAGCCTAATATGCGGTCCGTTGGGGCTCGCCACTAGGACGAGGTCGGTGGCCCGTTGAGAGGCGAGCCTTACCGAGAGGTAAGCCCTTGTTTGCCCGTAGGGCGAGGTACTCGGTTGCGGAGCTATCAAAGACGAGCTAGTGAAGTGAACTTCATGATGCAATGGCATTATATGACCACAAGAGTAATGCGCGAGAGGATTAGGGCTAGTCGGGACCGGCACGGGGATCAGGGCCGGCATTAGGGCAAATTGGAGGGCAGGGTGGACGGGCTCGGCGGTGGAAGAGGGATCGACGGGCTCGTCGTCGTTGTATCGGGTGGTGCGGAGGAAGGAGCGACGGTTGACCCGGGAGGTGGCGATGGAGTCGTCGAGGATGCGGAGGACGGGGTCGGACCGGTGGTGCTGCGATGCCGGCAGCACTCTGAGGTCACGAGGGAGCTGGCACCACTGGGCACGGCAGATCGGGCACGTGACGTTGCCGTGCCGAATGTTCGATGCGATGCATAGAAAATGGAACGAGTGCGAGCATTCGGCCGTGAAAATCGTCGATTTGCTGCCGCCGCCGCCGCCGTCAATTGTGCCGCTGCCGCCGAGCAGCTCAAGGCATATTGGGCAGAGGCTCTGCAAATCAGTACAAGAGCATCAGCTTTTAGCTCAATGATTGGCTCATCAAGTAACTACTCATCATAAAAGGTCTAAGAACACTAGTTTTTGTTGATTATAAAGTAAAAATTTTTAAATGAATCAGGTGATATAAAAGCAACATAAAAGAAACTTAAAAATTCCTATAAATTCATATTTTAATTCAATTTTTAGTAGCATTCTCCCTTTTATTTATTCTATAATTTGATGAGAATGAGAGAAAAAAAAAGTTGAGGGGTTATTTTCCTAATGGATTAGAGTTGAGGGGGCTTCGGTATATTTTTACCATTCTTTTTTCTTCTTTTTTAGCCCCCATTTAAGGTAAATATACAAAATTGACCCTCATATAAATATGTAGTAAATAGTTTACTATGTTAATGCGAATTTTAAACACAGGTAAATAATTAGTATTAAGTAACACACTAATAATTTATCGTCATTTTTGCATTTTTAAATTTGTTTAATTTTAATCGGTCAACGATATTTTAATTTCAAAATTTAAAAACGTCGTTTATTTTTACAGATTTAATTAATATACTTCATGCAATTTTCACAAGTATAAATTAGCTTAAAATTTTAAAGTAAAATTATCACTGTCTAATTCAAATCGAACAAATTAAAAAAAATGGATAGTAGATAAATTTTTTAGAAAGATAAAATAATAAATTAAAATTGATTCATAATTCACCTACTAATTTCTATACATTTCACCCCCTTTTTTTTCTTTTTTTTTTTTCTGAATGGTCTTACGTGGCAAACAAGCACAAAACTTAATGCAAATAATAACTAATGTGATAGTACGGGGACTAAACTGCACTTGTTGTTATGCGCGTTCGAAATGCCGTGCCGTGGTGACAGTTCATCCGAACCGTCCAATTCCCCCCAGCGATGTGACCGTGATTTCATGTGGGGCCCACAATTACGGGAGAGATAAAATATTCCCTGCGCCCGGTGCACCACGCCATCCGTGCACCGCTTACATTTTATTTTAATTTTATTTTTATTCGTATTACTATTTATTGTTTTTTTTTTTCATATCGTGAAGAATCAAATAAAAATATTTCTTGTTTTTATAAATTTTTTTTTTTGCATTTGTGAAGTGCGTCACAAACCAATTAAATTTTACCTTTTAGAGATATATGTCTTATTATAATTATAAAAAAATATTTTTTTTGTACTTTTGTTTGAAAAGAAGAGATGTGATTGACTTGTTATTGATGGGTCAGCATTATTGTGGTCCCATCTTTTATCATTTATTAATTAATTAATGATCGATATTTTCTTTTTTTTTAAATATATATATATATATAAATTTTTATTTTTATAATTATAAAAAAAAAAACTGACTGACATTCCGTGGCCGCTATTTAGTCCCTGACCTTTTCGTAGAGAGTATTAGGGGGTGAATTCAACACCGAATTTGATAGGACGCGGATATGAATATTAAAATTTAGCATTTAATATATATTCGTGTCTAAATTTCAAAATATGGATTTGATTATTAAAAAAAGAAAAAAATCTAACTGCATTCGACCGCTTTGACCGCTAAAAGATGAGATATATATATATATATATATATATATATATTGTAGAGAGGATAAAATGATTTTTATTGTGTTATTTTTTTAGCTTGCTGTAAATTTTGTATTAAAAGTACATTTATATTTGTTAAAATGTTGATCTTATTAAATATATATAAGTATATAGAGTTTAAACATTGAAAAAATTATAAAAATTAATTTTTAAATATATTTAATAGTGTAAATTATGTCAGACGAAATTGGTCGTCGATTCAGATGTCTCATTATAAAAAATAAAAAATAAAAAGATATTTGAGTCTTAAAAACAATTATTATTATAAATATATATATATATATATATATATATATATATATATATATATATATTTTGTAGAGAGGATAAAATGATTTTTAAGAATAGTGCATGGACTAATATAATTTTACTTCCTAATTCCTATACAAATGGTAATGTGGATTCTCTCACTTTTAAGTACCTTTACCTAAATTATTAATCCTACATTATATATATATAATTTGAGCTCTTAAAGCACCAATTTATTATTTCTAATTCAATTCAAAATAATTTAAAATCCTTATATAATAATAATAATAATAATAATAATAATAATAATAATAATATTATTATTATTATTATTAATAAAAAAATTAAGGGTAAATTATAAAAATAAAAAAAAATTCTCATAAATATCAGCTTCTCCACTTTTCCTTTGTAACTTTCAAAAATCTATATTTTATCCTTTTAACATTTCAAATCATTACATTTAGCCCCCTCTCCGTCAGAATTCCATCACTATCCCTGTCTAATTTTTTTTATAATTTATACGAAAATATCTTCAAAATGACGAAAAAATATTAAAATTTATTTTTTATAAAAAAATAGAAATAATTTAATCATTTTGTGCTCTCCATTAATACCGTACTCATCTGAAAATATTTTTAAAATCTTAAGAGGACAAAATATAAATTTTTAAAAATCAATGATGAAAAAGTTAAAAAGCAAATATTTACACCGAGGTTTTTATAATTTAACCTTAAATTAAAGTTTTTGTGCAAAAAGAGCAGAAGAAAGATCTCTCCTAGTATGGTAAAATAAACAAATGAAGTAATAAAATAATGAAAAAACTTCAAATACCCTTTCCGTGGTTTAAAGTGTATCAAGTTAGTACCGTATGGTTTCGCATTTTCTCAGTTTAGTACCCCTGTGGTTTCAAGTGTATCAAGTTAGTACTCTATTGTTTCATTTTTGTATCAAGTTAGTATCATGTGGTTTCATTTTTCACTTTTTATTATCCATTTCGGAATAATTTTTTCGTTAAATCAATGATAAAGTTAAAACTAAATGATACTAAAATAAATATTTGATAAACCTAGATAAAGTATCTGAAGTTTTTTATATATAATTTAACAAAATAGTAAATCACATAGTACTAAAATGCGAAAGCGCAAAACTACGGATAATTAACTTGATATCTTTAAATCATAAGATATTAAAGTGAAAAAGTGTGAAACCACGTAGGATATTTAAAGTTTTCTCTAAATTAAAATAATAAGCTAATAAATTAAATAAAGAAAAGTGGAGGGGTTATATTAAAGTGGGAGTGAAAAAAAAAAAAAAAAAAGGGAAAGAAAGAAAAAGAAAAGGCTGTCTACCTTGGTGGGTTCTTGCTGCTTTTCTCCGCTTCTCTCTTTCGCGTTTTCTGCCAAAGCGCTTTTGCCCGCGGCCGAGGAAGAGGAGACCACCTGTGTGGGTCGTCATCATTCATTATATTACAAACATTATTATATATTTATTAATGCTAGTTTAAAAATTGCCGCATTTAGAAGCATTTAATTTTTTTGGTTTGATTCGGAATTAAAGAGTGGAATAACTCTTTAATCTCAAATTTATTTCCAAACACTTGATTTAAGGGTTGGGATTAGCTAGTGTCATCCTAAATGGACTATTCCGAAATATTCCATTTATAGATAGAGTTAGCTAATCCCATTTAACCCCAACCAAATATTATGTTTTATTTATAATAATTCATTATTTTTATTATTCTATATACTCCAACCAAATATTATTTTTTACTATTCTGGATTAACTCCAACCCCCAACCAAACACAAAAATACTCTAACCCCATCTTAATCCTAAATCTAACCATATTCCCGGAATAACGGTTTTTACTTAACCCCTAACCAAACGGTTGCTAAGAGATTAAAAATTATTAAATTAAGGAAAACTTCAAAAACTCTCCTTGTGGTTTCATGCATTCTCACTTTAGTACCCCGTGGTTTAAAACGTATCAATTTGCCCTCTTATGGTTTCGTTTTTATTTTTTCGGAAGCTTTTTCGTTAATATTTCGTTAAATTATATACAAAAAACTTCAAATATCCATCTATATTTATTGAATATTTACTTTACTATCTTTTAATTTTAACTTTGTCACTGATTTAAGAAAAAATAATAATAAAATTGATAACAAAAAGAGAAAAACGAAACCAGGGGGGGCAAATTGATACCTTTTAAACCATAAGGTACTAAAGTGAGAATGCATGAAATCACAGGGGGGTTTTTGAAGTTTTCCCCTAAATTAATCTATGATTCTCAAATTTCAATTTGTTATAATTTTTAACTCAATTTAGTTAATTAAATATTAGAGACCGTTTGGTTTGGTCGCATGTAGTTGCAAGTTGCAACTATACTGCAATTGTAACTAACTGCATGTAAATATAAATTCGACGTTTGATCTGATGTATTTAATTCAAACTCGTGCAGTAAAAATGGCTAGTGGAGGTCCAACTATAGCAGTTAGAATTATGTCCAAATTGATCGCAGTAGTTCCGATCGCAAGCCGTTGAAAAGAATAAATTTAAATAAAAAATATGCCTACTTTCTTAATTATTTTTTAAACAAAAAAATATTTTTCTTTCTTGCATTGGAAGTAAATTCACCGTCATATATATAAAACGATAAATTTTTAAAAAAATATTTCTCAACTACATATAACGAAACAAATTATTTGTAGTTGCGGTGCTTTCTACTGCATCCAACCAAATAAAATGCATGTAATTACAACTGCTGTATTTTCAACTGCATGCATATCTAACTACACTGTATTTATAATTACATCAAATCAAACGGCCTCTTTTAGTGTATTGTTAAAATAGAAAAGTAATGTAATAGTACTGCGATAGATAATACGCCAATAATGAAGCTGTTATATCACTTTTATATCAGCGACATATATGTATATATATTTTATTTACCAAAATTAGGTTATGAAACTTAATTATAATAATAATTCTAAAAGTTTGAGCCAACAAAAAATTAAATTTTAAAGGGCAACAAAAAGTTACTAAAATATTTTAAGGTATTTTCAACCTATTAATATTCAAAAGTTTTGGAAGTACTCTTAATTTTTAAAAAATTTAGATTTATTAAAAACTGTTATTAAACTATTTTTTTATTATTTTCATATATATTATTTTTTTATAGAAAACTAAGCTGAATATATGCGCTGTCACTTTCAAATAATATTTTTTAAATAAATAATTGATTTGTGTCTTTGAAAAAAAAAAATTTAGAAAGTAAAATAAAAAATCTATAAAGCACAGGTGTAGTGGTGTAGTGTAATAAGGTTGTTTTATATTTGGATTATTTTATTTAGATAAGTGAATAGTTTTACCAACTTTTGTAATTTATGAGTTAATTAATATTCTAATTTTATTTACTAAAAAGGTATAATTTATTTATAAAATATATAATTCAATGACTAAATTTTATTTTATTTAAATTTAAAAAAAATCAAAAGGAAGCTAATTTGGGTAGTAATTAATTAATTAGAAGCTAATTTAGATTAAAAAAGAGAAAAAGTTAACCAAAATAGGAATTTTTTTTTCCACAAGAATAGGGCAATAAATTGAAATTTGGGGAGAATTAATTAGAAAACAAAAAGGAAAAAAGAAAAAAGATCTTGTGGATGAAAATTAAGAAAATCTCATCTAAATTGAAGTAAAAAATTTATTTAGAGATCAAAGTGTTGGACCAATGCTGCTAAAATAGTCCCACAAAAAAAAAAAAAAAGAAGAGACAACTTTAATTAACCACATTAATTACAAATGAAAATTTGAGTTTTTTTTTAATTTTCTAACATTAAAAAAAAGAAAATTAAATAGTAGAGAGAGAGAGAGAGAGAGAGAGAGAGAGAGAGAGAGAGAGAGAATTAAATAGTGGAGTTATTGTGAGAATGAGGGAGAGGGATTAGGATTAGTTTATAATAATAAAAAAGAAAAATAAAAATTAGATAATTGAGGAAAACATCATCTAAAATGAACTGAAAATTCACAGATTACAGTGAAAAAAAAAAAGAGAGGCAACTTTAATTAACCAAATTAATTACAAATAAAAAGTTGATTTTTTTTCCTTTTGTTTTTTTGGAAGTGGTTGGAACACAATCTTAAGAACAAGAAGAAGAAGAAGAAGAAGAAGAAAATGAAGCATAAATAATAATAATAATAATAAAAAAAAAAAAAAACTAGAGAGAGAGAGAGAGAGAGAGAGAGAGAGAGAGAGAGAGAGAGAGAGAGAGAGAGAGAGAGAGCATACATTTCATTTGGGGCAATGCTACTAAAACAGGCAACAACAACAAAAGAAGAAGAAGAAAAAAAAAGGCAATTACTTCAACCAATTTAATCACAAATAAAAATTGGATTTTTTTCTCTTTTTTTTCTCTTTTTTTTGAGGACTAGGGGTGTTTGGACATTGGCATTAGAGATGCTTGAAGAGATGCAAATTAACTAAGAACCCAAAAAAAAAAAAAATAGAGAGAGAGAGAGAGAGAGAGAGAGAGAGAGAGAGAGAGAGAGAGAGAGCATACAGTTTTGGTAGAGTAATTGGAAAAGGTAGCACAAGGGAAGCAAATCATCTTGGCCATTAATCTCTTCCACTTTGATGTTCCTCCTCCTCCTCCTCCTTCACCCCCCATATATTCCACAAAACAAAACCCAAAAAAAAAAAGAGAGAGAAAAAAAAATTACTACTCCAAAACCTCTTCTTTTTTACTTTTATATATACATCTCTCTCTCTCTCTCTCTCTCTCTCTCTCTCTCTCTCTCTCTCTCTCTCTCTCTCTTCTTGTTGTTGTTGATTTTTTTTTCCTTGTGTTTTTGAATAATAAGTGCAAGCAATCCTTAAAAATCTCTCCTTTTCCTCTTCCTCTTGGTTTCTTGTGCTTCTTCTTCTTCTTCTTCTTCTTTGGTGTCTCTCTCTCTCTCTCTCTCTCTCTCTCTATAGCTGTATATTGTGGTTTTTTCTTTATAGTGGGTCTCTCTCTCTCTCTCTACTTTATTCTCCTGTTCCCAAAACAAAGAAGCCACTTTTTTACTTTTCCTTTTTAGAGAGAGAGAGAGAGAGGGAGAGACAAATTCAAAACCACTTTTTAGGCTTGCTTGCTTGAATAGCTTTTTTTTTTCTTCTTCTTTTTCTTTTTTCTTTCTTTTTTCTTTTTTTTTTTTGTAAGGAGATCTTAAGAGCTCTCTTTTTTTGAAAATAATCCTATAAAATTTTGTATTTGTCAAAATAATCATCTGAAACTTTTATTTGTAAAACTAATCCTCCTCTCGCCACCTCGACCGTCACCTCAGTATTTCTCATAAAGACGATGATTCGTTCACCGTCTTTAGAGATCCTCTTGAAGACGGTGAATGATTCACCGTCTTCTCAAGACGCGCACGTGAGCCTTCTCAAGAAAAGCCCGCTCTGCAAGGGCCTCGAGAAGGCGGTTAATCGTTTACCGCCTTCTCTAGCCGTAAAGTTCTAAAGAAGAGGGTGAATGATTTAACTCTCTCTCTCTCTCTCTAAACAATGGACACAATTGCACAAAAGTGAGGCCCCACCATGATATATACCATCATGTCTCAAATACATTCCATTTTGAAATTCACCCTCTGAATTATAATTTTTTTAAAAAATAAAAATAAAAATTTATATAGCTTATATAAACTATAGATTAGTTTGTATCTGCTATTCAATTTGTTAAAAAAATCTAATTTTATTATCTAATCTTTAAATTATCTTTGACTTTATATAATAATTAAATTTTTAAAGATAAAGGATGTTTTTTAAATTTTAGAGTCAAAAGTGTCGCTAACCGAATCAGATTAAAATAAATTAAAAAGTTGAATACTAAAATCATAATTTTGAAAGAAAGATCAGGTCGCTAACTCAAAGTGGCCTTTAGTTCAAATAAACTCCGTACATTTTAATTTCGTAGAACTAAGTAATTTTAGTCGCAGAAATAAAAAGTTTTTACCTAATTGATTTACAATTCTATTGTATTTAACATTTTGAGCTCCAAATTCTAGCCAACAAATTAATTGATTAAGTAGCTAATTAAGACATAAAATTTAACATCTTTTTTAAGTTGATCAACTATAATAATTTAAACTAAAAAAAAAAAATAAAGAAGTTAAAGGAGCATCAATTAGAAAATTAAAGTTGAAGGGATCTCCATACATTTTTACCTGCCCATATATTATCATACTTGCAATCTCTCTCTCTCTCTCTCTCTCTCTCTCTCTCTCTTATTTATTTATTGTATTAAAGTGTGGAACTGTCACTAGATGCTATAGGAGAAAGAAAAGTACAAGAAATGAATGAGAAGAGTAAAAAAGAAAAAATTGTGATATATATAATGTATTGTAGCAGTTGGATTAGTTGTGACAAATTGAATTAGAGTTTGTAAGATGATGTAAATGTAGATTGGGATGCTAAGACTCCCAATGTGATTAAGTGTGTTTATATATATAGTAGCCTAGTTCTATATGAGTCCTGGATACTATCGATAGATCACGATTTGGTCTTTATCAAGTTTTCCACCGTTAGATCCACCCCTTTGATGATTTTCACCCGTTAGATCAATCTATTCAACCAACCACCCACTTAACCCTAGGGGGCCCACATCATCCTAATCACACATCTCTCAATCGAATGGCCAAAAACTTGGTAGCACCAATGACTTGGTGCTATTAATAGCATAGTAGCCTAATTCTATATATATATATATAGAGAGAGAGAGAGAGAGAGAGAGAGAGAGAGTTCGGCTACTATACTATCTATATATAGTATGGGAGCTTTCGTACTATAGTGTTGTTTTCGATTTTCGCACGTTCAAATCAATGATCCACACCGTTAAAACTGATCTAGAGTATTTAATGTTTTTATAAATAAGATTTTATATTTTTTCGACATAGTTTACTTTATGATCAAAACATTTTTAATTTTTCAATTTTTCTTTGCTATTATGAAGACTTTAGAGTTTAACGGTGTAGAACAATCTAAATTACTTCAAATTTTGAAAGGGAATACTTTAAACTATATAGATTAAGGTTAACATTCTTGATCTTGAATTTAAAAGTCCTATGTTCAAATTTTAAAGAGTATTCAATTCCCACCGTCCATTTTGAGATAATTTATTTACTAAGTAAACGATATCGAAAAGAACTAAAATTTTACTCATAAGAACTTCATATACCCTAGATCATATTTAACGGTGTGGATCGTTGATTTGAACGCCCTAAGATCGAAAACAACACTATAGTACGGGAGCTCCCGTACTATAGATAGTATAGTAACCTATATATATATATATATATATATATATATATATATATAGAGAATAAAATTATCGATTCTGTGATCTTTTGATTACTAAAATTATCAATTTTGTGATCCTTTGATTACTAAATAAATAATTTTTAAAATTTATAAAAATTTAATTTTTAGATATTTTAAATACTCTATATCAAACTTAATCATTCTGAGTATCGATTCGAAATTCCGATCATCTAAAATGATTCAAAAAGATGGAAACCTCTGTCATCTTAAAAAGATAGTACCTGAATTCGAGCAATGCAAATAAGAAAAGAATTATATAAATAAGTAACATCTCCTTTTCTCTCTCTCTCTCTCGCTCTCTCTTTTGGTTCTTTTAATGATAATAATAATAAGTATGATTATTATTGTTATGGGATAAAGTGTTAAAATAATAACTTGAAAGTAACTTGACCTGTCAGTAGAGACATGCATGACCAAATCATAGAGAGAGGACATGAACGTTGGATTCCATCAAACAGGTGAATTGGGTCACATCAACAATGGTGATAGCTAGGTGCAACAATTAATTAATTTAAGGTGACCTAACATATATTGTCCATATATATATAGAGTAGGGCTACTATACTATTATGAGTAGTAGAGCCTACTACTCATAAGTTATTTTCGATGATAGCTTCAATCAACGATCCACACCGTTAAATATGATCTAGAGTATTTAAAACTTCTAGAAAATAAATTTCGTAATTTTTCAAAATCATAATAAAGTCCATCAAATGGACATAAAATGAGCTAAATCGAACGATGTTCTAAAAATAGATGATCGGATCCTTCAATTTAAGATCGAGTTATTGATCTTTATCTAGGTAGTGAATAGAATTTTCTATCAAAAATTCAACCTATTTCAATTCTTTTACACCGTTAAACTACCAAGTATTCCATATCTACGTTAAAAATTATCAATTTTGTGAGCTTTTGATCGTAAGGTAAATGATTTGAAAAATTACTAAATTTATTTTCTAGAAGTTTTAAATACTCTAGATCATATTTAACGGATCGTCGATTTGAAGTTCTAAAATCGAAAACTTATGAGTAGGAGCTCTTACTATAGATAATAGTATAATTCTACTCTATATATATATATATATATATATATAGTTGAGAATACTTTCAAAAGACCAAATGATTGGTGCTTTTGAGTTTGTAGCCTTTGGATGGAGAGATGTGGGGTTGAGATGATGGTGGTAGGTGGTCGGTGGTGGTAGGTGGAATAGTGTTTGATCCAAGGGGTATTAATAATCAAGGAGTAGATCTAATGCTAAAAACTTAGAAGCACCAATCACTTGGTGCTTCTAAAAGTATTCTAGCTCTACTATATATATATATATATATATATATATAATGGCTACTATACTTATGAGTAGTGGATTCCTATTATTCGTAAGTTGTTTTCGATGGAGCTTAATCGACGATCCAATCCGTTAAATATGATCTAGAGTATTTGAAACTTGTAGAAAATAAATTTCGTAAATTTTCAAAATCATAATAAAGTCCATCAAGTTGGCATAAAATGAGCAGTCAAAATCGATCGACGTCCTAAAAGGATGATCGGATCCTTCAATTCAAGATCCGAGTTATTGATCTTTATCTATATAGTGAATAGAATTTTTTATCAAAAATTCAACAAATTCCAATTCTTTTACACCGTTAAACTAGCAAGTATTCCATACCTAAGTAGTTAAAAATTGTCAAATTTGTGACCTCTTGATCGTAAGGTAAATGATGTCGATAAATTATAAAATTTTATTTCTAGAAGTTTTGAATGTAAATAACGTTTAACGGTGTGGATCGTCGATACTAAGCTCTATCATCGAAAAACAACTTATGAGTACGATGGCGATCGTACTCATAATAGTATAGTAATATATATATATATATATATATATATATATATATATATATATATATATATATATATATATATATATATATATATATATGGTCATTCACAGAGTACCATTCTTAGTTTCAAACAAAGTGATTCAATTTAAGGCACATCTTATATTTGTAAGCTTATAGGTAAATAAGGAAAAAAAATTAAAATTTCAAGTAGCATTCTTATAGTTTCATGGTTTTTTACTTTAATATCTTATAATTTAAAGTATATCAATTTTAGTGTCCGGTGGTTTCATTTTTATTTTTTTTATCCATTTCACTAATCCTTTTCGTTAAATCGGTAATAAAGTTAAAACTAAAGGGTAGTAAAGTGAATATTCGATAAATCTATATAGAGTATTTGAAGTTTTTTTTGTATATAATTTAACGAAATATTAAAAAAAAAATTGACGAAAAAATAAAAATAAAATCACAGGGCACTAATTTGATACACACCGTTAAATATGAAAAAGTGTACGAAAGTGAAAAAGTGTGAACCACAGGAATGGTATTTGAAGTTTATCCAAAAAAATAATTAAAAACACGCAACGATAGATTTGAATTAAGCATTATCTCTACTATTGTACTCTTTTAAACTTTTATATATTAGAGCATAACGATTGTTTCATATGGTATCAGTACAGGAGGTCCGGAGTTCGAGTCACGCTAGGTTCCTAGTATTATTAATTTTCTCCTATTTAATTTAAGTCACGTCATAAAGTCTTATAAAAAAAGTCTCTGAGTCCAAACGTGAGGGAGAGTGTTAAATACAAAAATACATAAACACTATATGGTTGTTTCACACTAACAACTATTGAGGTGTTGATAAGTTGCTACTTCATGATTAAAGAATTTATAATGATTGAATTTAATGGCAGTTTTTGTAGACGTTTTATTTATGAGAAATGCTTCGATACCCCACTTTTGGATACCCATTATCTTGTTGATGTGTTGGGCTACTCGGAAGGTAGGGTTAGGGTTTAGAATTTAGGATGTAATGATGCTGCTTAGGGTTTAATAATAGTATTTCGGATTTGATAATTATGGTCAGAGTGTAATAATGATATTGCCATATCGTCAATAATATTCTAGGTAGGGGTGTAAACGAGCCGAACACGAGCGAGCTGGGGTCGGCTCGTGTTATTCGTTAATCACGAAACGAACAATAAAAAAAAAAATATATTAAATATATTAAAAAAAATAAATTTATAAAATCTTATCTATTAGACTTTGATCTAATAGTTAAAACTTTATATACAAATAAGTCTTTTTATAATTAAGCTCGCATTTATATTTTTATTTTGCTAAAAATTAAATAATAAAAATATATATTATATATAATTATTTATTTATATATAAATATATATATATATATCTGCCGTTATCGAGCCGAACACGAATAGTCAATTCCTAGCCTGTTCGGCTCGTTTATTAAACGAAATAAAAATTCCGCCTGTGTTCCGGCTCAAGCATTAAACGAGCGAGCCGATCTCGAGCTCATTTCGAGCCGACACAACCGACTCATCGAACAATGAAAATGGGATTGCCACCCCCTAATTTAGGTACATTACGCATTTCGAGGTACATGTAGCAACACTCTTTATTCGTTGTGTTCTATAAATTTAAACTTTAGAATAATTAATAAGCGCCAAATATTCAAACAAGTAGTATAAATATGTACAGTACTAACTAGGGAGGACGTTTTAAAGAAATTGATTGTGTCCTTCGCATCAAACTAACGCTTTTTTCGCATACTTTGTTGGCGAAGCCAAATACGATAAAATTCAAATCTAAATTTGATAAATATTCGAGAAATACCGCAGTTGGATTGGTATTAGATTGTTGGGTTATTTAAAAGGGGCAATTGTTTATATACTCCCGAAAAGTTTCCGACTTTTTAATTTATCTTTCTTAGAAGGTTAATATTGAAAATATCCTTACTACGTACCAACCTATTTCTAATATGCTCCTAAAGTTAAAATCTGTTAATTAACTCTACTATATTTATAAAATTACTATTTTACCCTTTCAAATATACCCTTTTATTATCACTTTTTCTTATTTGCAAGTCGGGGGTACAAAATATATTTTGACTTTTGGTCTTTTTCAATATACCCTTCGTCATTATCAACATTTCTTATTTGCCCTTAAGTTAAGAGCAAAATTGGTACTTTAATTTTTTTTAACTGTGTTAGATATTTAACTCACGTTTAACTCAAGTTAACTTAACAGAAGATAACTGCAGAGGTATTTTACAATAACGGTCGAACATATGAAAAGTATTTTAAAAAGAAAAAAAAAAAAATAAATCGGATATTTTTAAACGTATGAGGGGTATATAGACAATTATCCCTATTTAAAAATGTCTGTAGATTACAATACACGTGTCCTTTTAAGATGAAAATGGAATTATTGATCTTTTGCCTCCTTTGGATGGGGACACAAATTTTGTCATCTACATAGAAAAAGTTAAGTGGTTTTTTTATCTTTTTATTTATTTTTTTTTCTTTTAGTGGCTTGCTTTTTATTTTAGATCAGCATTCTTGAAGAGCCAATTTTTTAAAGATCAATTATTCAAAAAAAAAAAAAAACAAAAAAAAAACACATTGTAACACTTAAAAGTCATTAGTTAATCTTTAGTAACCAAGTTTAGATAACAACGAGCCTGGCTGCTATACTATCGATAGCACGGATGTCTCCGTACTACCAAGTTATTTTTAATGATGTGGCTTCCAAATCAACGATCGGCTCCGTTAAACTTGATCTACACTATTAAAAGTATTTAAAAATTAAATTTCATAATTTTTTGACATCATTTATCTATCAAACGAGTAGTTTAAAAATGAACGATTGAAAATAAAAATCTCATAAAAATGATGATAAAATACTTGAATTTAAGAGAGAGGGTACTAATCTTACTCCAAATAGTGAAAAAATTTGATTAGATCTGAATTATTTTACACAGTTAAATTCACAAACCCGTCGTATCAATCATTAAAATTGTCAATTTTTGAAGTTTTTTTATCACTAGCCGAATAATGTCGAAAAGCTACAAAAATTAGTTTTCAGATACTTTTAATAGTGAAGATCAAGTCAAACAGAGCCAATCGTTGATTTAGAAACCACGTCATTAAAAATAACTCAGTAGCACGAAGATTTCCATACTATCGATAGTACAGCAACTAGCTCGATAACAAATATATAGAGAGCAGTGAAGAAAGCATGGAGATTTCGAGACCCAAGTTCGAATCCTAATTGATTCACATTTATTAAGTTTATTTAAATGAAATAAACGAAGCGCTAGCGTCTACCTCTCTCTCTCTCTCTCTCTCAAAAAAAAAAAAAAAAAAATCAAAAATCAAAAATGTATTTTGTTTTAATTTAATAACCAAAATAAGTGAGGGTCCCTTATGAAAAGATAAAAGAATTGTGAAGGATGTTCCTATTTTACCCTCCAAACTTAAAAAGGGGTTAAACTTCAACTTACCTTGTTAGTGAATTTCGCTTTATCATTCTATAATTTAAAAAGTTATACTTAATTATTTTATAATTTATTTTTATTCCATTGTAAGGATCTACTGTTCAATAGAATTATTGAGAAATTACAATATGTGCAGTGAGAAAATACGACGAAAAAAAATACTTCGATATAGTTTCAACGATCCCATAAAAAATTGTGAGACCCCAGTTAGTCCTATATATAAGATATAATAGGGCTAAACTCTTAACCCGGCTTAAGCATTTTGGGTGGTGGTAAGGCCCAAGAGGTTAAGAGAGTTAAGCGTGCTAGGACGGGAGTAGTCCTAGAATGAGTGACCTCCTGGGAAGTTGGGGCGTCACAGATGGTATCAGAGACAATTACCAGCCGGAAGTGTGAGATGAGTCTCACTGAGCCGGGGGTATGGATGACGGAGTAGCGAGACGAGTCTCACATCGCCTGGTACTTGTGAGTCTGAGCCTGACGAGGATGTCAGGGCTTAAAGGATGGGAGATTGTGAGACCTCAGATAGTCCTATATATAAGATATAATAAAATTAAACTCTTAACCCGCAAGATTTGGGCGGTGGCAAGGCCCAAAAGGTTAAGAGAGTTAAGCGTGCTAGGACGGGAGTAGTCCTAGGATGGGTGACCCCCTGGAAAATTGGGGCGTCACAAAAATGGCTTAGCATATCATATATGCTTTCGCTCTCGACTCCGTTTAACTAATTTGCATTAGATGGGAATCAACACTAAACTGGCCTTAAACAAAATTTGCAAAATCACAGAGCGATAGAGTGCAGATTATAACTGTATTACCTTCTGCTTATTAAGTACAACTTTCTGAACCATAGGATGACAAAATAAAAATACGCTAAAATTAGAAGGGGCAAGTTGTAGCTTACTAAGAATTAAATGAATTTAGATAAAAAAAAAAATTCATTAAAATTATGTTCTTAATTTCCTCTAATTCCAATTTTTGGCAAGGCCACAATTTTAGGACTAGCACATGGTGGAGGACCATTTTGTAGGCCCTCAATTGTTGGTGTCCTCAACTCTAATTGGGTCCATGTAGTTACTCTTAACTTATGATGTGCTCCTACTATAATTGGAACTTGTTATAAAAAATTAAAAAAAAAAAGGTAAACTTTAAATACCATTCCTGTAGTTTTGTATTTTCTCACTTTAGTACCATATAGTTTAAAGTGTATCAAGTTAGCGTCCGGTGGTTTCATTTTTATCTTTTTGTCAGCTTTTTCATTAATGTTTTGTTAAATTATATACAAAAAACTTAAGATATCGCATCTAGGTTTATCGAATATTCACTTTAGTACCCTTGAGTTTTTAACTTTTAACTTTGCCACTGATTTAACGAAAAAAAATTAGTGGAATCGATAATAAAAAGATAAAAATAAAACCACATATCACTAAATTGATATACTTTAAACCACAAGGTACTAAAGTGAGAAAGTGTGAAATCACAGGGGTGATATTTAAAGTTTTCCAAGAAAAAGGACAATTATTTATATATCCCTAAAAAATTTCTGACTTTCTGATTTATCCCTTTTAAAAGACTAATATTAAAAATTATATCCTTTTAATGTTCCAATTTATTTCAAATATACCATTCTACAGTTAAATTCAGTTAATGAACTGTTAGCAATAATCATTATCTTCATAAAATTACTATTTTGCCTTTTCAAATATACTCTTATATTATCACCAACTTTTCTTATTTATTTTTTTAAGTTAGGGGCAAAAAAAAGTATTTTAATTTTTTATCTTTTCAAATATATTCTTCTACCAACACCAACTTTTCTTATTTATTATCTTTTAAGTTAAGGACAAAAGATATATATTATTTTTTTTAATTTTGGCAGATATTTAACGTACATTTAACCGAAATAATTTAACGGATGGTAATCATGAAAGATATTAAAAAAAAACAACGGTTAAATATGTTTATATATTAAAAAAAAAAAAAAAAATAGAAGTAAGAGCAAATTAGATATTTCTGAAGTTTTGAAGGATGTTTGCATGTGTAATAACAAAAATTTGTGAGGACGAATATGCAATTTCATTACTTTCTACTTTCTAGTAATGCATAATAAAATTAAGGAAAAACTTCAAATAGCACCCTATGGTTTCGCGCTTTTCCACTTTAGTACCTTATGATTTAAAATGTATTACTTTCATATCCTGCGGTTTCGTTTTTGTCTTTCGGTTATCCCCACCATTAATTTTTTGATCAAATCAGCGACAAAGTTAAAACCACATGATAATAAAGTAAAAATTCGATAAACTACAGTATACAAAAGTCAGCATACGATAAACCACATACGCGTATCTGAAGTTTTTGTATATGATTTAACGGAGAGTTAATAGAAGGCGCCGATGAAAAGAGAAAAATGAAACCACATGGTACTAAAATAATATATTTAAACCACATAGTGCTAATGTGAGAAACCGCGCAAAAACAATAGTAGTTTTTGAAGTTTACCCTAAAATTAATCCTTAAATTAGAAAAAAAAAATATTGGTAATTTTAACATGATAAGATGCCAAGATGCCCTATTTGTGCCTGTTTAATGCAAGATATTTTTCATATGTAAAAATATCTGTTACAGAGAAGAGTTCGACTCAAGTTTATAACATTTTCGCCGTATACAATTATATCATATTCTTTAGCAAAATTTGATAAATGTGATAATGTATTGAAAATTTTACCTTATCTTTCATATTTATACCAACAAATACACACAAACTCAAAAGGCCTCATTTGATACCACAACCTCTTTCTTTTGCTTCTTTAAATAGAAATTTAAGCGTCGAGAATGGTAACGGTACCAAACGAGGCCTACGGTGAAAAACAATTTGTACGAATACAGGAACAAGAAACTAATGAATACATTGAAATGCAATTATAGACAAAGCAGTCGAGAACTCGAGAACAAAACTTCGATGCATGACAAAATCCATTGTAGTTTCTTCTACTAAACATCAACAAGAGAGGAGTTAAAAGGCATGGCATTTTTGTCTTAAGATAATACCAACTCACTATTTTAACTACTCACTAATCAGGAATCTTACTGCTCTACATTTAAACACACATTACCAAGGAGAAATTTCGCGTCAAACCTGAGCCGGAAATAGGGTTTCGCTTCGGACGATGCTGTTGGAGAGATAAAAGGCTCAGATTGAGTTCATATCGGATTCAGCAGTGAGGCTGCAAATAAAGGAAACAGAGTTTCAGTACAGTAATATGGTTAAGAAAGTGATGTTGAGCTACATCGAAGCTGAGATTTGCGTAAACTGAGACAGAGGTGCTATAATGATCAAACGGAAACGTAACTAAATTCTTATGCATTTGCTTTTATGATTGAACTCTGTATCAAGATCGAATAACCAGAGAATCTTTTCAACGGCCGTGTGAAGTAACAAGATGCGCAAATAAGAACCAAATAAAGGATGCCATGTATATATATATATATACAGAAAAAGATGAAATTACGTAACAGCATGAAGATCAAACAAAGGAAAAGTAGTGAAATCTAAACAGCACCTTACAAGCACACTGGTTTCAAGTTTATACTCTTAAATTGCGATGATCATCCATTACTGTAACAGAAATCCTAAATCAAGGGAGAAACAAGTACCTCCCTTAAAGAAAATCTACCGCTGATCGCCGGTTTTAGATTGCTGCTGGATCTGCTGAAGTAGCGCAGCAGCCAACTGCAGAGTTGCCTGAAGCCGCTTCTGGGGATCTGCTTCCGGCTCTTCACGTGAGCTATTCGGCGCTTGTTGGCCACCCTCTTGGCCAGAACTAACCATCGTTTGTAACGCAGAAATATTCTGCTGTAGACTTTGCGTTTGGCTTATCTGGGTAGCTGAAAAACCAGTAGCCCCAGAAGCACTTGCAGAGGAATCAAAAGGTCGGTTAGGAGGCAGACCAGATGCAACTTTGGGAGGTGCTGATGTCGCGGCTTGCGGTAGGACAGAAGAAGGATTCTGGAACATATTAGACTGTCTGCTCTCTTTGTCTGCAGATGAGATTGGCTCCTTACCTGATTGTTTTTGTTGGGCGAGGAGAGTCGCGAGTTGAGCAAGCTGATCCGGCTGCAGAGGAAGTGGCAGAGACGAAGAAGGCTGATACTTAGCTTCCGCCTGTTGTGGAATCTTAGCAGCAGAGAATGGAATGTTAGTGCTACTAGAAGTTTCCGGATTAAGATTGCTTGAGGTGGCTCCATGTAGCACCCCTGGATTAGGCAAGGGGAATGCTTCTGCGGCATTAAGTGATGAATTGGATGCATTACTTTTGGATGCATTGCTTTGATTGAGCCGACTCGAGGGCACTGTCTGACTTTGCTGTGGAAATTGGTTCTGTCTGATCTTTTCACGGAAATCAGTTGGCCTTTCAGGCGGATTTAAAGAACCCATGTACGGAGAATATTCATCAAATTTACGAGGTGGGGGAACTGCAGAAGACGACCCTAAATAGCTCTGACCCTGAGAGAATGGCCTAAAATCGGGGGAGTTAAGCTTTCTAAATGAGGAATCTTCACGAATACTGCCGTCAACGCTCGATCGGTTTCCGAGGGCTGGGATTTTCGATTCTGAGACTTCAGTTGAGTGCTGCATTGAAGTGAAATTGGGGCTGGGCTGCTGGAACTGGAGAACCACGCCGGAGATGCTAACTTTTCCGGGGACTTTCAATACTTGTTCGGAAAAATCGGACGGCGGCACAAGAAATAATGTGAGCTTCTCCCCTAGTTTAGCAACTGCAGCGCGCTGCTTCTCTCCTAGATAATGCATGAACTCGTTGTAGAATGCGATGTCGGCGTCCGTTTGGGGAACAAAGAAGACCACCCAAGTATTGCTTGCTTGGTAGTAGTGTTTCGTGAGCATGTCTAGACCGGTCCGAGCCGTGCAGTTCAGAAACTCAGGCCTGCACATTTTGTAATAAGTGAGTGAGTTTGGAAATTTTGATTTCACTGCCTAACATTTCAGTATAATTGTTTTAACTACCTCTTTTAAAGAATGTGAAACAACCTTTGTTTTCCAAAAGCTTTAGTCAGATAACGTTGTTTATATATTTCTTTTATTCAACACTCCCTCTCATGTTTGGATTCGTAGCTTTTTGATAGGCCCAATACATCAACTTGAATTAAATAAGAGAGAATTAAATGAGACTAGAGGTCTAGTGAAATTCAGACCTAAGACTGCCTGATATGATACTATGTTAAATAATGTGAAATAATTGTTGTTCTTCAAAATGTTAAGCTACGAAAAAAGTGTTTATATATATATATATATATATATAGAGAGAGAGAGAGAGAGAGAGAGAGAGAGAGCAGGGCTACTGTGCTATTAGGAGCACAGTAGCCTTTATGCTCCTAACTTTCTAACCATCCATCAATTTTGATGATTGGTTAAGGTGAGAGAGAGAAGAGAGTGGGGAGAAATTCAAAAGGAAGAGAAATTAAGACACCTAATTTCTCCCTAAGTTCTCTTCTCTCTCATCCTAACCACTTATCGATGGAAGGTTAGGAAATTAGGAGCACAAAGGTTGCTGTGCACTTAATAGCACAGTAGCCGTGCTCTATATATATATATATATATTAAACAACCTCTTCAGTAAAACTTGACTATATTACAAACTGTTTTGACAGAATAATTTTTAACTTAACAAAATATTATGTTACCAGACAGAATGTTCTACAACTACTTTGACAGAAACCAGCTTCCAACTTCCTGAAATAAAAGATACCGAAAGTTCTCATACTTAGTATCAAAAAATTTAATGCTACAGTAACCATTTCAAAGCACTATAGTTCAAATAAGATCTAAACATTTTCACCAAAAAATATATAATCAATAAGAGCTCTTTTTGTATGAATCTCTGGAAAGCTCCTGATTGTCGTCAGTAAACAATAAAATACATGCTTAAAATATTCAAATATAATGAGGAAAGATTGATTTAGAATGCAGGAACAACAAGTTTGTCATCCAGAACTTACAGCGTGAAATCTAGAACTTTTCCAACAGGAAAGCAGCGAGCACGACAAACTGGAGAGCCTCCCTTGGCTATCGTACCCTCCCACTTCCACACCTCTTTAAGCGGAGGTTGTTGAGGCTCATTGTTTATTCTTTCAAGTTTGGCCGAACTGAAGGGCATTGATGGACTAGGACCTGCATCGAAACCATCAAAGGATCTCCATGAATCATCGCCTTCTGCAAACCGACGGAGCGGATTCCTCGGAATATCAGGAACACCTTTACGAGCCAAAGGATCTGAATGGAAATTCCTATTAAAGGCATTGTTTTCTGGTTCACCAGGGAAGAACTTTGGCATGGCATGATCAAATTTTTCTTGGCCAAAATCAGAGAACGGATACTCTGGAAGTTCTTTATCCGGAAACTGTTCTGATTTCAGCCTCTTGGCTGACGGGAAGGAGCTGTTTTCTGCACCCCAAGGTTCATCGAACGAGGGCGGTCGCCTAGGCCTCTCAAAAGGAGGAATATCATGCCGCCACGTGGCGCCCCTCTCTGTAGAGGGACTGCTTCTGCGCCTTTCATACAGTTCTTCCGACATCCTTCTTCCTGAATTTAACTCTTGAAACCGAAAATGTTCGGCATTACCACCGGGATCATGTCCCAGTCCCGGCCCAGATCGTACAGGATTATCTCCGCCATAACCCATTAATGGAGACGAAATGCGAAATTCCCCAGGACCCTCGAAGTTTCGACCCCTCTGGAAAATCTCAAGATTCTGGTCAGGTTCAAAACTAGGGTCGAAATGGGGAGGGTGCGAGCCGTCAAACGAACTCCTTCCGATTTCATTTGCAGCAAACTCACTCTTGGCGAAGCATATATGCACTCGCGGGTTGTTGAAAAGCTTCCCATGAAGAGCTTCTTTTGCCCGAAAAGCTGCCACAATAGTTCGGTATTGTATAAACGCGTAGCTGCGGCCAGGAAATGTAGTTATCTTCACAATTTCGCCGAAAGGAGAAAATGCCCTCCTTAGGACCAATTCATCAATGTTTAAGCTCGGCGGAAACCCTATCCACAGTACCTCACTAGGTTCCCCAGTTTTGCTATTCCCCCTAGATTTATCAAAAGGTTTTTCGGGACTAAGATGATGTAATCTTGAATCTCTTCCCCGTTCAATAAAAGGCATTTCATCATTATATTGTGGGTAATCATCGTCCATTGGAGGCCCTGAAGCCTTATCCTGTAATTAAAATGCTTATTTTCTCAGGTCAATTGATGCTAATTGTTAGTCTATAGTTCATATTAATTGGCCGCTAAGTATAAAGACAATGCATGAACCATCAATAGGCCAACCGCAACTGCCTGTTTTTTAGCCAAAAGCTTTACTGTCTTACTTTTATTCCATAAACTATGCCTGCTATTGGATATGATCGAAAAGAGAACAACTAAATTATCATGCATAGTTTTCTAACCATTTAAACAAATGAAAAAAGAGAAAGGGCATTGTCGCTGAGTGCATCATCCTTTTGAATGGCATGTAGTCTGAAACATCTTTACAATTGAAAGGAATGAAACTATTGCTCAATCATCATGAAACTTGAAATTGGTTCCATTTTTTTATTAACTAAGAGTACATCAACAGAATTTTCCATAAAAGGAGGAGCAAAAGCTAAAAGGTTTAAGAACACGTGCTACATTGTCTATGAACAATTCGAGATTGCTGTTTAATTATGCAACTTGTATTTAAAGAATGTGTTACATTAAATTTTGATTGGTTCAGTAATGTTGTCAATTATTGCAAGTGAAATCAACCTTTCTATTCGAACGAGGTTACTTTCGTAAGTGATTCTTGTCACATACATTTAACAGTAACAGCATTCTTTAACATGAAGAAGTGCAATCAATCCTTCTTAGCGCTTGGTGCAATGTTTTTCTCCTAATTTTATGTACATATTTATCTTTGTTTCTTATTGATTTTGTAGGAGTTTTAACCACTTTTACTCAAAGAAAACAAAACTGACTAGTGTGATATAGTTGACTCAGCTTTCATTGATTTGTATATGTTCCATAGCAAGGAGCATTATAATTCAAATCATCTTTAGCCTTTGATTCCTGTAAGGGTATAAAATATTGGTTTGGGTCAAACTGCGTCCGCAGCTTGTCTAACATTTGCCATGGCAGATGACCAGTTCATTAGCAGTAGGCAACACAGGATTTATGCCGGCAGAGCAAGAGTCAGGGTACATCTCCCTTCCCTATATCCGTAATGCGTCATGCTTACTTCCCGACACTAAAGAGGCACATACAGTGCAGCAACAACTGAAACTTTCTTTGCAATGTTAAAGTTATGGGAATGTCTAGCACAGCATAGCAGGTCATCATGGCACATAAAGTAGTATCAGCCAGCTGCTGATACGCCATTTGCCAACCAGCATGCACCGGCATAGTTTGACACGACTATCGTTACACTAATATGACTCATTTCACACCATATCAGAAGTTATCACCTCTCGTAGCTTCGAGAACTAGTGCATCTTCATTATACATTTAGGTAATTCACATCTCTATTAAAACACTAAATTTCTAAAACATTTCTTCAAGACCGTCGTGTTCAGATAAGAATCCTAAGACATCTCTTGAGAACATTATGGTAGAAGTTAGCAACAATAGGGCATAGTTTGAAGTTATAATCCTCCTGAGTAGATGGTCCAAACAAGGTGGTTAATCATTTGAGAAACCATTTTAGGTGTTTAGCAAGGTAGAAACCATCTCTTCAGGACAATTCTCCCCTGAAATGAATTTGCCCAAAATACCTCCATTAATAGGTCAGGTCAATCAAAATATCTCCTTCATACCTTTTTATTACTGCATTATCTTCCATGTACTTCCTCAATCCGCATTGGCATACGCTTGCAAATATAAAGCTTACGCCAACACCAGAGCACAAAGTTTAAGAAGTGCATAAAAAAGTTCTAAGAAGTTGCGGCTCACCAATTTCCATTCCAAGTACAACATAAGAACAAATGAACATCACCTTTTATGAAGTTCGTTATTGGAGATCTTATAATGATGTGCATAAAAGATACATATTTTACTCATTTCTTTTGTTGTTTTTCCCTTTTCTTGTGTTCCCAACTATCTAGATAAAGGACCATACATTTCCTCAAAACACTGGTTAGATTTGTTTACTAAATTTTTTCGCTAATTGAGGGCAGAAACTTCTTTAAACTGAAGGACTGCTTGCACCTACTGTGAATCTTAACATGAATAGGATCTAGATAACAATCCTGATAGTTATCAGCCTGCATTTGATTTCGCTATTAATTTCTTTCGGAACATCATCCATTTGTTTTCTCAATTTGTGGTGAATTGTTTTATGGAATTGTATTGCTTAATGTAATTGATACCTGTAGAAGAATAGAATTCTCAAAGTTTGTCCTGGTGCCAGAATTTTGGTGGCTTCCTAGTAATTCATGTGTAAGCAACATTATCACTGATTACTAATATTCATCATATAGCTCAACTGCTCAAGATAAATGTTCTCCAATGTACAATTTGTAGCATTACATTGTAGGACTGGAAAACTTCAGCTCCAACATTCTCATATACAGCTGGTAAACTACTGCTGGCTTACTGTCTACTGCTTTTAATAACTGATTGTGATTATTCAATTACTGAGACAAAAGTGAACTCTGAATGAAACAGAATTAAGGGGATTACAATTTTCCATTAATCGCCAAAAGTCCAAAGACCCAAACAAAATTATCTTCAGTATTGGTAAAAACACTCAACTGAGCAAATAATGGATTATATTCAGGTTCCGGTACCAATCAGAAAAGCAATAATAAGATAACGCCAGTATGTTTTCAAGTTCAAGAGATGTACTGAACAGCTTACTGCCCTTCGATTATTTAGTTATTGAAGCTGAAGAACATGTCATAACTCCAATAATTTGCTGAAACAATTCAAATTTGGCATTTTGTTCCGAACAACATAATGAAATGTTGAAGTACCCGATCAATTTTATTTCCTAGTTCTTGTAAGGTTAGGTTGAATTTATGCGCTGTTTAATAACCCTAGATTTTGGAACTGTATATATACTGTTGGATCTAAATTAGAATTTGATCATTCCTGCTGAAAGCAAATTTAGTTCATTTTTTCTTCCAAGGTGACTTTTGAGAACTTTCAACTTGTAAAATTGATAGGCACCGCATTTGCTGATTTTTTTTAAGATGGGGTTGAAAACAAGCAGCACTTAACTCCATGACACAATTCCAGGATCCCTAAGGGCCCATCTGGTTAGCGTTATGTACCATTACTAGTTATCTCAACATAACTAGTAATCAGACATATGTGATTCAGACTACTAATCTATTACTATTCATATTACTATTCATTATTTCTCCAAAATCTTGCCACATGGCAGCATTCTCTTCAATGTTGTTGATTGTGGGCTCCACCGGTTTCTTTTCCTTTACTTGAACCGAACCGGGTTGTCGAGTGTGAGTGCCACCCTGAACCAGCTCAAGTCCTCCAAATAATTTCATCTTTCTTTGCTTGAACCAAACACAGTTTCCTTCTGTTTTTACTTAAACCAGACCGAGTTAAATTGCTTCATTGGGCTGAACCAGACCAATTGCTTTATATGCTTTCATTTTTGAACCGCATTTTCCTTTTAATTGTTTGAACCAAACCGATTATAGTTTAGTCAGGCCTCTACCCTAAACTGGGTCAAGTTTCTTCCTTTTTTTTGCCCGAGCCAAACCGGTGCCCTCTTTTTTGCTTGAATTGGTTTACTTCGTTGGATCGAACCGTACCAATTGATTCATAGTTTCCATCTTTGAACCGATTTTTTTTGTTGAACGAGGAGTCGAGGACTCCACGTTGAATGATTGTATTAATCTGTATAAGCACCACACTCTAAACAGGACTCTGCTCATTTTTTCTTCTAAATTATTTTATTATCTTAATAGTTTGCGGAATAAAAATATTAAGCTTCAATTAATGATAATATTTTACTTCGGACGTGAACCGCGAACACTTTACCATAGGTTCAATACTTAACCCTGATTAGTTTTTGACATCTTTACCTCTTTATATTATACTGTTATGGCTTTTAGAGGGATATATTTGTAATGGCAAAATTGAAAATATAAACAGTTCTTTAATGGTTCTCTAACAGTAACAAACCATAGAGACATATTTGAAAACATCAGGACTTTTGTAGGGACAACCTATGAAAATTAAACTTTGTAGGAATATATTTGTCCTTCACTACGTTTGCAAGGACCTGTATGAAATTAAGCCATTAGTTAAATACTGCAACAAAGACCATGCCAAGATAATCTGTTTCTGTAAGCATTTCTCCTAGCAAGCTAGTCCATCTCCGTAAGCATTATCCACTATTAAATAGTTGTTTAATTATTTGAACCCTATTCCTCAATGATTTGTTATTCATATCAATAAGCACAATGCGGTGACTATAAAAGCAATTACATTATATCTTAGTTACGCTACAATGCAGTGACTATAAGGCAATTTCCCTGGAAAAGTTCTAACTACTTCCCTTCCTACCTAATCACATTATATCTTCTCAATTGTTGAATAGACAAACCTGTCATTATTTTATGATTCAGCTCATATATCTGGTAAATTTAGAGTATCTATCTCAGTTACGGTATATTATGTCTCATACCAATAGATGAGAAGAGTGGCTATTCTCTATAAAATGGTATATTGGTATCAATCACATGATGTCATTTAGAAACAAAAGAAAATCTAGTGCAAGCTTGACCTCCCTAGAAAAGGTATTTATACGCTGCAATTTTATTCATACTGATTACTATAGATGAGAAGAGTGGCTATTCTCTATTAAAATAGATGAGAAGAGTGGCTATTCTCATATATTCTCATACCAATAGATGAGAAGAGTGGCTATTCTCTATAAAATGGTATCAATCACATGATGTCATTTAGAAACCAAAGAAAATCTAGTGCAAGCTTGACCTCCCTAGAAAAGGTATTTATATGCTGCAAGTTTATTCATACTGATTAATAGAGATGGAAAGAGAAAACGCAACTTCCAAATTCCATTCAGAAAGATAGAAGAATAGTAGCTTTGTAATTTTAAGAGCAGTTCATATAGTGATGAGGGTGCTTCTCATGGAAAGGTCCAAGATACACCATCCCTAAACCAACTTATATAAAATATTGTCAATTGTTTACAAAATTTCATCATAACCAACACTGGACTACCAAATGGCATCTAACAGTCTGGGTAGTGAATTCAAAACTTCACTGTTAAAATGATTTCTATGTTCCATATTGCTCCTAAAAGTATGTCGTCATATACCATGGTTACCTGCTGCAGACTGCTATAATAATACTCTTGATTCTTTCCATGATTTTAACATGAGACTTGCAGATCAAATTTTTAAATGTGTGAAATGAGGCATCAAGAGTTCTTACTGAAATACTAGGTATCGACAATCATGTTATGTTCAATATATAAGAGATCTGGTGTTCAGCATAAAATGCCATCAATTGACAAGGCTAAATGCAATCTTAGAGACAGCTGTTTATAAGTCACAATAACTCACTAAAATTTTCTTATTGAAGAACTTTGTACTGCATATCTTTGTTTCAGATGTAACATGAGAAGGATTAGTTGTCCTGCATTAGATGGTACTTTGAGATAATTAACAAGACAAGGAAAAGCTAAATGTAAACTTAACCTCTGTAACTTAAGTTCTTCTGTGTTACAATTTTTCATGCAGCTATTTACATAAATGTGCTTCGATTATTTACATAATTCCTGCATTAAATTTGATGATTATTATTTCCTAAAAGTTTGAAACTTTTTCGTTATATGTCAGTGTCACTGATATATGAGAAGATTTAGCTGTTTCAAGGAAATTGCTGTCAACTGAAGGAGGCAATTTGGAAAAATAAAATAAAATGTAATCTCCTAAAGATAGGTGCTTCTACATAGTTGAATTGTCCTGCAGGCTAATGTAAAAAATGCTCTCTCCATGATATTCACATGAAAGTTTAGTGTTTCCTCATTTTTGTTAAGGTACTTGGTTATGCAATTAGTTTTTCCATACAATTACTGCAGAAAAATTAACTGATTCTCACAAAGATGTTATCAAATGAAGGCTTTAATGTGGAACCCAAAAGAAGCATAATAATGCAACCTAATCTCCTTAAGATAGGTCATAGGTGTTTGTATGCCAAAATTTACCTCCTGCAGAATAGTACATAAATGCTCCTCAATGCTTTCTGTGATTTTTATATGAAATTTAATGAGCAGCACTTTCTAATGTAGGAAATGATTTAAGAGAGTTTGTTGTTGAAATCCTTGGTTATGATCTCTGCCCCATTCAATTAGGCAAGAAGTTTAGCAGTTCTCCATAAGATGTTACAAAATGCAGGAGGCAGTTTAGAACCTGAAGATAAAGTTAGGTGCAAACTTAATCTCTGTAAGTTAGATGTTTGTATCCTAGATTTGTTTTCTCCTGCAGCCAATTACGTATATTTTCTTTGATTTTAAAATTAATTTTGATGTTACATTCGACAAATTAGAATTATCTAGTGTCAGCGAAAACAGTGAAGAGTTATTCACCGAAGCACTTGATTGCTAGTCCCTTCAATGGCATTTTGAGACTGGCTCTTATAGAGAAAAACTCTGCAGAACATTAAACCACACAATCCCCCTGAAACCAGTAGCGAATAAGCACAAACACAAACGGGGAATAGCAAAACAGGGAACTTTTCAAGACTAACCCCCTTTGCAAACTCGATTCTAATAAGCATGCCGGCGAGGTTGGAACCCTGCAGGCCCCGCATCGCGATCACCGCATCCTCCACCTTCCTGTAATCCACAAATGCGTAGCTCCGGCCGGTTACATAACCAATCTTTTCCAAATCCCCAAACCTAAGGAACTGCTCCGAGAGCATGCGTTCGGTCACGTGGGAGCTCAAATTCCCAACCCATAGATGCCGCGAGGGCGGGGCAATGCCCCACCCCGACGGCTTCCGATGTTGTTGTTGTTGTTGTTGTTGCTCCTTCTCTACAAATCGGGGTGGGCCGTAGCTGACGCTAGGTCGATCTCTTCCACCTCCCCCCCTGCCCATCTATATGCAAAATAGGATCGATTCATAGGTCAATAAAACCCTAAAAACTAATGCAGATCACATCATAAATAGTTTCAAATGTAGAAAATTGCAGCAAAAAGGGAACATAGATAACTAGTTAGATCAAAAAGTGAACATAGATAACTACTTAGGTCGATCTCCTCCACCTCCACTCCTACCCATCGATATGCAAAGTAGGATCGATTCTAGGTCAATAAAAACCCTAATTTTGATGCAAATCAGAAATCAAATGCCCCAAATACGCAGAAAATTGCAACAAAAATAGATCATACATCACATATGAGATAGCAAAGAGAGAGGTGTTACCATTTTCTAGGGTTAGGGTTTCTGATCGACGATGTAGGAATCGGAGATTAGGGTTTTAGAGAGAGAAAGAGAGAGAGAGAGATGTCGATGCGCGTTTTGTTTTTTTTTTTCGCCCTTTGGAGACGCGTGAGAAGAGGGAAAAAAAACCGAACCGGAATTGGACCGGATTGGGAGGAAAACCCGGTTCACCTAAGAATTGCTCACAAGAACCGGTACGAATTGCACTCTAGTCCTCAAATTTTGAGGCTCGTAATAGTTTAGTCCTCAAATTTTAATTTATTATACAATTAAGGCTAAATTATAGAAAACCCCTACGTAATAACTCACTTTTTCACTTTCCCTCCCTGGCATTTAAAAAACCTACACTTCACAGGGGATTACGGTGTGTAAAATGACCATTTTGCCCCTCGCCATTTTCGTCATCTTTCTCAGCTTCTTCACGCGCCTCTTCGATTCCCACCTCAATCGGCCGCGATTTCTCTCCATTTCCTTCTCCACCTGCTCCCCTTCTCCTCCTACACCCTCGCCTCGCCGCCTCTCGATTTCGGCGACGGTAGGGAGGATATCGAGGTGGGTATTGATGGAGAGGTGGGCAAGGCAACGAGGACGAAGGCGAGGCAGCGGAGAAGGGCGAAGGGGATGTGGCGAGGCGAGGCGAGCGGTGGAGGACGGCGAGGCGGCGCGACGGTGAGGCGGCGGCGAGGCGGCGAGCCGAACAGAGGCGAATAAACAGGAAAGAGGGCGGAGGGGTATTTTCGGCATAAAAAATATTTTATAACGGGACCCTAGAGGAACCCTAATGGTAGGGGGTAAAATGCACATTTTTTATTTTACAAGGGGACAAAGTGTAGATTTTAAATGTCAGGAAAAAAAAGTGAAAAAACAGGTTATTACAGGGTTTTTTTTTTTGTAATTTAGCCTACAATTAATGACCCAAAAGTTCTAAATTATTACAAGGCTAAAATGTATAAAAACCTTTTCCTAGACTTTAATCAATTTCGAAATTGATCCCTTGAACTTTTCTTATTTGATTTACACCCCTCTACTTACCAATTATTTGATCTAGCTCTTTCCTTTAGAAATTTTAAAAATTTTGCTAGAATCAAACACCTACGAAAGATCGATGCCGACTAAAGTAATTTTTAATCACGAACATTTTTTTTTTGTGTGTGTGTTTGTTTTGATCCTAATAAAATCTTCAAAATTGTCGAAGAAATGAACCAAATCACCTAATAGTAAATAGAAGGATTATAAATTGAATAAACAAAGTTTAGGGGGCCAAGTTCAAAATAGGTTAAAGTTCAGGGGTTTCTATATATTTTAACCTTATTATTATAATTAACTCCTATATTTTGCTGATGTGGCATTTTAGCAATCTCCACATCATAATATAACCCCAGTGGTTTCACATTTTTTTTACTTTAGTATTATGTGGTTTAACGTTTATCAGGTTAGTGTTATGTGGTTTTATTTTTATCTTTTCGTCAGCTTTTTCGTCAATATTTTATTAAATTATATACAAAAAAATCTTCAAATACAGAACTAGGTTTATCGAATATTCACTTTAGTATTCTTTATTTCTAACTTTGTCACTAATTTAACAAAAAAAATTTAATAGAATCGCTAATAAGAAGATAAAAATGAAATCACAGGACATTAAATTGATATATTTTAAATCACAGAGTACTAAAATAAGAAAGTGTGAAACTACAGGAGTGGTATTTGAAGTTTTTTCTTGTATTTTATTCATATCATATATCATATATGTTGTATTACTTTTCGCTTTAAAATGATATGCACCCTATTCTCCTTAAATGGCTTTTTCAAAATCCATGCTAATATATCATTTTAGATCAAAATAGAAGTGCTTAATATAAAAATATAAAAATATATGCGCGGGCACAAGTGTGTGAATATCTAGGCGTCATGGACACTGACATGGGACACGAGACACGACACAACTCAGACACTGCGACTCGACAACTTTCAAAAAATTAGAATACAAACACGGTATAGACACTGCCGATAAAAATATAATAATATTTTTATTATGTATAAAATATTATTATATTTTCGTAGGAACGAAAGTTCGTAAAATTTTCATTGATAGTTCATATATTTTAAGAAAAGAAATTCTCCACCATACATAATTTACTTTATTCTCAAAAAGAAATTATATGCATTCATTAAAAAGCTAATTACATTATATATGTACAGAAAAATTAAAATTAAAATAAATAAATAAATATTTTTTAGCTATACGCGTTATGGATCGACATTAAATGGACGTCCAAGAAGTGTCCACATCGGACACATGTCTCACACGGACACACGCGCGCCCGATACGGGCACGCGAGAGGCTTACAGAAATATCCGCAATGTCACGCCCCGGGTTGCTCGGGCAACCGGGCACGCCGACAATCCGCCGTACACAAGAAATTTTTCCTTGTGTACGAAGCGTATGTACTGTATAGAAATACAACGCTACAAACGATGGCATAGAGTGAAACATACTATAAATACAAACGGGTAGTATAAAAGAGCTATATACATACAAGTTCACCAAGACCACTACTCGCTCCGGCGAGTTCACGTATGTACAAAAGAGTAACCCAAAAGTCACTACCCGCGGTAGAGGAAGACGGCTAACACGACACCGGTCGGGAAGGGCTCTAGATCGCGACGCCTTACCACGGTCCCCTCGGGAAGCACGGCGGCGACGCCGAAGGCCCCGCAACAAGGGTGGAAGAAACGGGCGTGATAACTACGGTAAAAACAGGTAGTCCTCAGTGGGTGCCGCCCTAATCAACATCGGTCCACCCACTAAGTCTACAGGGTAAGTAAGAGTAGGAAAAAGGAAACTGGAAACATTCTATAGCTATAAGTCACTACTCTGAACACTCAAGACTAACCACCTGTAGTACCAACCAAATCTGACCCAATTTCACCAGGGACTGTGAAACACCCGTCCCGCCTGTCGAAGCAACACTACAACTACCTCTGGGTAGCTAGCGGAGAGCGAGTCCAAACGAGAACGTAGCGACACCAACGCAAAAGCACAAAGCCAGACTCCGGAGCGGCACTCGTGGGCGCGAACCAACCGAGTATGCAAGCGTATCTCTGTCGAGCTCAATCTGGCTCTCACAGCATAGTCAAGAAACTGTGTCAAACCACTAACACACCACGTGCCCCTGGCACACACACTGAAACTGAACATAGCTCGGCATCCACAGCGCGAGCGTCAAACTAGCTACACTACTCTGGGTATCCGACGCACTCCCCCGGCGACGATACAATACAACACGGCTCCTAGAGCTAAATCTGGTAGTGTAATATATGACGATTGATCGTAGTTTTCTCCTAAGTCAAGTCCAAGTCCAAACATGTATAAAAATACTACTTGTGAACATGCTCCAAAATTCGGATTTAATACTAGTTGATATTCATGAATTCGAGCTAAGGTCTAAACATTAAAAGCAATTATACATGCCGACTACTTAAACTTAGGAATGACCGATGGATACCCACCTCTGTGGCGAATCCCTGGCAGCAAGGAGTGCCCTGGGTCCCTCGATCACCTCCGCTGATCCGTCACCGTCCAAAAGATAACCTGCTGCGAAGAGATAAACCAAAAACTCGATTTCTTCGAAATCTGTCCGAAAAACTGCGGCTGAGAAAAGCTTAAAGTTAACTAAGCTAACCTTGTCCAAATTCAGCGAGCAAGGGCTCAAAATCTTCGCCTCGCAGTCAGGAATCCAACGGCTCCAGTTTCGCTGGATTCCGCCTCTCCTACGCTGAGTTCTAGGCAAAACACCGACGTCGACGCTGGAAAACAGCAAATCAGATTGTCAGATTCTGCTCGCGGGACAGCGGCTCAGTAAAACGACACTTCGACTGGGCTAACCTGCTCCAAATCTAGCGAGTAAGGTATCGCTGGAATCGCCTCGAAGTCGCGGATCCAATGCCCCAGATTTCGTCGCGATCCGAGTTTCCTACATGGAGAAAAAGGCAAAACACCGCGGAGTGTCGCTGCAGATCGGCGACGGTTCGAGAGGAAAACGGCAAGGGAGAAAACGGGATTTTGAGCTAACCTTCACCAAAAATTCCAAATAAATGCTCGTTGGATTCCTCTCGTCGTCACGGTTCCAACGAGTCTAGGCACGAAATCCGTCGCTTCTACGTCGCGTACGACCCAAAATACGGCGAGTCGACGTCGATTTCTGCGACGTCCGAACTTAGCTCGAAAATCGTTAAAGTGGAAGCAATGGAGGTGTTCTAGATGGATCACTCACCTCTGGAAATCCCTTAGAGTCGTCGTAGTGTCGAAGATGGCGAAATCCCGAGCTCGCCTAGCTCCCTCGCAGCACCTCGGCGTCGGAAATGCACTCGAAAAACTTCGCGGCGCGACGTCGGCGAAGAAGTGACCACCCGAGCTTCCTTACTCCAACCAAGCTATCCTAGAGAGAGAGAGAGAGAGGGAAGAAGGAGAAGTAGAGAAGATGAAGGTGCTGTGAAAAAGCCTCTCACCCTCTCTCTTGACGTGTAAGCATGCATGGGGGAGGGTGAAAAGAACAATGTGGCAATTTACCAAATTGCCCTCTGCTTACCCACAAGGTCCGTTTGGCGTCCATTTCGCACCAACGCGATCCAGACTTGTCCAGACACTCACTCGAGCTGTCGACAAGCCTCAACTGTAACCACCCAGGTCACTACATCCTCCCCCACTACAAAGAGTTTCGTCCTCGAAACCAGAAAGTACCTCAGCTCGGCGCATCAAACAGGTAGGGGTAAGACTCCCTCATCACCGTCTCTGGCTCCCAAGTTGCCTCCCGTTCCTCGTGATTACTCCACTGTACCTTCACATACGGGATGACCCGATTGCGCAATTCTTTCGCCTCGCGAGCAAGAATCCGCAACGGCCGCTCCTCGTATCGAAGATCCTCGCTAATCTCAAGCGGAGTGAAGTCAATCACGTGAGAAGGGTCGAACACATATTTCCTCAATGCCGAGACGTGGAAAACGTCGTGGACGCCTGCAAGCCGTGGGGGTAGAGCGACCCTGTAAGCAACTGGCCCAACTCGCTCCAAAACCTCGAAAGGGCCAATGTAGCGCGGACTGAGCTTTCCCCGCACTCCAAAGCGGCGAATCCTCCGGATGGCGAGACTTTAAGGAATACATGATCTCCAACCTGGAACTCTAAGTCTCGCCTCCTGGTGTCGGCGTAGCTCCTCTGGCGGCTCTGGGCTGTCAAAAGGTGTCGTCGAATCATCTTCACCTTTTCCTCAGCCTCCGATAGAATCTCTGGCCCGAGCGTCTTCCTTTCACCCACATCGCTCCAAAACAAAGGGGATCGGCATCTGCGTCCATACAATGCCTCAAACGGAGCCATCTGAATGCTCGCTTGATAGCTGTTGTTGTACGCAAACTCAACCAGTCTCAGATGCTGATGCCATCCTCCACCAAACTCCAAGACGCATGCCTCTCGGCACGTCCTCTAGCGTACGAACGTCCTCTACGGTGACCACATCATGCCGTTCGAAGGCTTGAACGCTTCGGCCAATATTTGAAGTGTCACGCAATGTACCCAAAGCCGTTCCAAGTTCTCCGTAAGCAGGATACAAACCTTGGGTCTCTATCTCGATACAATCGACGCCGGTACGCCATGCGGCGACAATCTCATCCGGTATAGCCGAGCAAGTCTCTCTGGGCCAGGTGGTCTGAACCGGTAGGAAGTGAGCAGACTTGGTCAGTCTGTCCACTATCACCCAAATAGCATCGTAGCCACCCTGTGCTCTAGGTAATCCCACAACAAAGTCCATCGTGATCCGTTCTCATTTCCACTCCGCACCGGCAGACTCGAAGCTTGCCGGCAGCACTTGATGCTCGCCTTCACTCGTTGGCAAGTTAAACACCGAGTCACATATCTCGCCAATGTCTCTCTTCATTCCATTCCACTCGTAATCGTGCCTTTAAATCCTTATACATTTTGGTTCCACCAAGATGAACCGTATAAGGAGAACAGTGAGCCTCTCTAAGGATGTCTGCTCTAATCTCAGAATCCATAGGCACACACAGCCGGTCCCTGTACCGTAGTACTCCCGAACTGTCCACTGTAAAGCCCTCTGCCTGTCCCCTCTCTATCTGCTCTCGAATCCTCAAAAGATGTGGGTCTCCACTCTGTTTCTCTCGGATCCTATCCAACAAGGTAGGCTGCAAAACCATAGACATAAGTATTGCAGTAGACCCAGGGGACACAACCTCGAGACTCAACCGCTGTAGCTCCTCAAGTAACGGCCTCTGCTGCGTGATCAACACACACGAGCTCTGCACTGCCTTCCTGCTCAACGCATCTGCCACCACATTCGCCTTGCCGGGATGATATTGAATGCTAATATCATAGTCCTTCAATAACTCTAACCACCGGCGTTGCCTCAGGTTCAACTCCTTCTGGGTGAACAGATACTTGAGACTTTTGTGATCTGTGAAAACCTCACAGTGCTCGCCATACAGGTAATGCCGCCACAACTTCAAAGCAAAAACCACTGCGGCAAGCTCCAAGTCATGCGTAGGGTAATTCTTCTCGTAATCCTTTAATTGCCGTTAAGCATAAGCAATTACCCTACCATGCTGCATCAACACACAGCCCAGCCCACTGTGTGATGCATCACTGTAGATCACATATCCTTCCCCCATAACTGGAAGGGAAAGGCTAGGAGCTGATGTCAACCTCTGTCTCAACTCATCAAAGCTCCTCCGACGGTCCTCACTCCGATAAACTTAATTCCTTTACGAGTCAATCGAGTGAGGGGTGTGGAAAGCTTCGCAAAGCCTTCCACAAACCGACGGTAGTATCCTGCAAGTCCTAGAAAGCTCCGCACCTCGGTCACCGTCGTCGGTCTGGGCCAATCCCGAATAGCCTCAATCTTCTTCGGGTCCACTGCCACTCCGTCTGCAGAGATCACGTGGCCCAAGAAAGCAACCTCCCGTAACCAGAACTCGCACTTCTTCAACTTGGCATACAACTCCTTCTCTCGCAGAAGCTGTAGCAGTATCCTCAAGTGCTCCTCGTGCTCGCATCACCGCGGGAGTATATCGAATATCATCGATGAAGACTACCACAAATCTATCCAAGTACGGCTTGAACACCGGTTCATCAAATCCATGAACGGCGGGGGCATTCGTCAATCCAAAAGGCATCACCGTAAACTCATAATGCCGTCGAGTTCTAAAAGCCGTCTTGGAAACATCCTCGGCCCTCACCCTCAGCTGGTGGTAACCCGACTGGAGATCAATCTTCGAGAAGACACAAGATCCTTGCAGCTGATCAAACAAATCATCGATGCGCGGCAAAGGATACTTGTTTTTGATGGTCACTTTGTTCAGCTCCCGATAATCCATACACAACCTAAGTGAACCATCCTTCTTCTTCACGAATAGCACCGGTGCTCCCCAAGGCGATACGCTGGGTCTCACGTATCCCTTATCCATCAGATCCTGAAGCTGCGCCTTTAACTCCCTCAGCTCCGCTGGTGCCATCCGATAATGTACCTTTGAGATTGGTGCAGTTCCAGGGGCTACATCAATCACAAACTCAACCTCCCTCTCTGGCGGCATCGTCGTCAACTCGGGGGAAATACATCCGGAACTCGCGGACTACGGGGATATCCTCGAGTCTACCGCCGTAGGTACCTCTACAACCGTCGCCAAGAAAGCCACGCACCTCTACTCATCAGCTGTAGAGCTCTCGCTGAAGATATGCACGCGGCGAACAAGGTACTCCTGCAGCCTCTGAAAGTGAACTCCTCCTGGCCCGGCTCACGAAGTGTCACCGTCCTCGCTCCACAGTCGATCGTAGCGTAGTATCGTGTCAACCAGTCCATGCCGAGTACAATGTCAAAGTCCTGCAGTCGCCCAAGAACTAACATGTCTATGGGCATAATCCACGAGTCTAACTGCACAGGACAAGACCTACAACACTCTACAACTCGTAGTACATGGTCAGGAATCTGGAACTCTCGGGCCTGAGGTAAAGTCTCTATCTCTAGACCATGTAACAATGCAAATGCTCGACTGATAAAAGACTGTGATGCACCGGTATCAAATAAAGTACGTGCTCTAATGCCAGAAATTAAAGTGATACCTGTCACCACGCGGTCGGCTGCTGACGAGTCCTCCAACTGAGCTGCAAAGACTCTGCCACTCGGAGCCTGCTGTCGTCGATCATCCTGTCGCGGTGCCGACGCTCGGACCTCCTGACGGTAGCTCAGCGATGCTCCGTAACTCTGTAAAGACCCCTGCGGCGCTGAAGCTGATGAGGGTGCTGCTGACGCTGCTCGTGGGCAGGTGGCCCTCATGTGTCCCGACTGTCCACATCCAAAACAACGGCCCTCTCGCTGCTCGCACTGTCTGGCCGCGTGCGGTCCTCCACAGATCACGCACTGCTGAGTCCTCGGTGGCTGCCCCCGCTGACGGGTATCCCTGAAACGCTGACGCCCCGAAGACCCCCGACCACGAAAGCGTGGTCGCGAAGGCCTGGCGGACGCCGCTACTCGGCGCCTCCGTCGTGCGGAGCGGGACGCTTCTGTCCGACTCGGTCCCCGGCCCCCGTGCTCGCTCCCGTAGTGTAGCCTCGCTGCGCTCCTCCCACAGTGCCTGCTCAATGGAAGCATCCAAGGTCCTCGACCTCCGCCCCCGTACAAACCTGTAAAGCTCTGGCCTCAGTCCCTGCTCAAAGAGGTATACCCTGTGTGCCTCGTCTCTGGCTGCGAAAGGTACACAGCCCAAGAGTCGTGTGAACTCCCGAACGTACTCTCGAACCGTGCGATCCCCGCCGTATCCTCTTCAAGTCCTCCTCGATCCCCTGCTTCACGCTGTCAGAGAAATACGTGCGGTACAGCATCCCGCAAAACTCGTCCCAGCTCGTCTGAGAAGCTACAACTCCATGGTCGCGCTTCATCCTCGTCCACCAATCCCGGCGTCCCCGCCAAGCAATGGACCCCAAATGAACCGGTCTCGATTCTCCAGAATAAACATGTCCTCAAACATCCTATCCATCGTACTGATCCACCTTTCAAATACCCAGGAATCCTTGCAATCACCGCCGAACGTCAGAGGGTCGAGGCGGTGAAAATGAAACAAGAATCGTGTCACCCGCCGTCGCTCCGCCGTAGTCGTCGAATCGCCTCCCGCGCGCTACGGGTGCCGAAGGTATCTCTGCTGGTGGGGGTGCGGCGGCGACTGGCGCTGAAGGTGGAGTCGGGGGCGGTGGAGTAGGCTGAGCTGGTGCCCCCGATGCTGAACTCGATGATGCGGCTAACCTCTCGCACATCTGCTGTAAGAACAGCCCCTGCTGTCTGGTCACCTCTGTCAATGCCGCTAGCTGTGCGCTCAAGTCCGACGGCGCGCTCGTCTCCGGTCGGGTGCTCGGCTCCTCTACCGGGGGTACACCCGTCTCGGGTTGGGTGTCCTGCTCCGCCTGCACGGGTATCTGATACAGTGGTGGCGGCGGTGACGGTGGGGCGCGGCCCCTAAGCGGCGGTCGTCCTCTAGGTCGAGGCATAGCTGCACAATTAATAACGAGGTCAGATACACACACACTCTTGACCCAATTATCGAAAGTCTCGAAGACAGTCCCTGTTTCTCCTCAAAATTATGCCGTCTGCAGCCAACATAATTTTTCTGGACCGAAAGAGGCACTCCTTCAGTCACTCACTCCCCTCTAGGATGAGTTAGAATAATCAATCAGTAACTTTCGCATTAAATCACGCCACTCGCGTCAAGCCTTCCTACGGTTTACCAGCCTAGGGTTCCTAGGTCCCAACGACCTGATACTAAGCTCTGATACCAACTTAATTGTCACGCCCGGTTGCTGCAACCGGCACGTCGATCCGCCGTACACAAGAAATTTTTCCTTGTGTACGAAGCGTAGCTGTACCTGTATAGAAATACAACGCTACAAGCAGTAGCATAGAGCTGAAACATACTATAAATACAAACAGGTAGTATAAAAGAGCTATATACATACAAGTTCACCAAGACCACTACTCGCGCCAGCGAGTGCACGACTGTATGTACAAAAGAGTAACCCCAAAGTCACTACCTGCAGTAGAGGAAGACGGCTAACACGACACCGGTCGGGAAGGGCTCTAGCTCGCGACGCCACACCGGTCCCCTCGAAACGGACGGCGGACGCGAAGGCCCTGACAAGGGTGGAAGAAACGGGCGTGAGAACTACGCCAAAACGAGGTAGTCCTCGGTGGGTGCCGCCACTAATCAACATCGGTCCACCCACTAAGTCTACGGGGGTAAGTAAGAGTAGGAAAAAGGAAACTGGAAACATTCTATAGCTATAAGTCACTACTCTGAACACTCAAGACTAACCACCTGTAGTACCAACCAAACCTGACCCAATTTCACCAGGGACTGTGAAACACCCGTCCCGCCTGTCGAAGCAACACTACAACTACCTCTGGGTAGCTAGCGGAGAGCGAGTCCAAACGAGAACGTAGCGACACCAACGCAAAAGCACAAAGCCAGACTCCGGAGCGGCACTCGTGGCGCGAACCAACCGAGTATGCAAGCGTATCTCTGTCGAGCTCAATCTGGCCCTCACAGGCATAGTCAAGAAAGCGTGTCAAACCACTAACACACCACGTGCCCCCCGGCACACACACCGAAACGAACATAGCTCGGCATCCACGGCGCGGCGTCAAACTAGCTACACTACTGGGTATCCGACGCACTCCCGGCGACGATACAATACAACACGCTCCTAGAGCTAAATGCGTAGTGTAATATATGACGATTGATCGTAGTTATCTCCTAAGTCAAGTCCAAGTCCAAACATATATAAGAATTCTACTTGTGAACATGCTCCAAAATTCGATTTAATACTAGTTGATATTCATGAATTCGAGCTAAGGTCTAAACATTAAAACGAATTATACATGCGACTACTTAAACTTAGGAATGACCGTGGATACCCACCTCGTGGCGAATCCCTGGCGACAAGGAGTGCCCTGGGTCCCTCGATCACCTCCGCTGATCCGTCACCGTCCAAAAGATAACCGAAGAGATAAACCAAAAACTCGATTTCTTCGAAATCTGTCCGAAAAAGCTGCGGTGAGAAAAGCTTAAAGTTAACTAAGCTAACCTTGTCCAAATTCAGCGAGCAAGGGCTCGAAATCTTCGCCTCGCGATCGGGAATCCAACGGCTCCGGTTTCGCTGGATTCCGCCTCTCCTACGCTGAGTTCTAGGCAAAACACCGACGTCGACGGCGGAAAACGACAAATCAGTTGTCGGTTACGCTCGCGGGACGACGGCTCGGTAAAACGACACTTCGATTGGGCTAACCTGCTCCAAATCCAGCGAGTAAGGTATCGCTGGAATCGCCTCGAAGTCGCGGATCCAATGCCCCAGATTTCGTCGCGATCCGAGTTCCCTACATGGAGAAAAGGCAAAACACCGCGGAGTGTCGGCTGCGATCGGCGACGATTCGAGGAGGAAAACGCAAGGAGAAAAGCGGGATTTCGTGAGCTAACCTTCCCCAAAAATTCCAAATAAATGCTCGTTGGATTCCTCTCGTCGTCACGGTTCCAACGAGTCTAGGCACAGCGAAATCCGTCGCTTCTACGTCGCGTACGACCCAAAATACGGCGAGTCGACGTCGATTTCCTGCAGCAGTCCAAACTTAGCTCGAAAATCGTTAAAGTGGAAGCAATGGAGGTGTTCTAGATGGATCACTCACCTCAGGAAATCCCTTAGAGTCGTCGTAGTGTCGAAGATGGCGAAATCCCGAGCTCGCCTAGCTCCCTCGCAGCACCTCGGCGTCGGAAATGCACTCGAAAAACTTCGCGGCGCGGCATTCGGCGAAGAAGTGACCACCGAGCTTCCTTACTCCAACCAAGCTATCCTAGAGAGAGAGAGAGAGGGAAGAAGGAGAAGTAGAGAAGATGAAGGTCTTTGTGAAAAAGCCTCTCACCCTCTCTCTTGACGTGTAAGCATGCATGGGGAGGGTGAAAAGAACAATGTGGCAATTTACCAAATTGCCTCTGCTTATCCACAAGGTCCGTTTGGCGTCCATTTCGCACCAACGCGATCCAGACTTGTCCAGACACTCACTCGAGCTGTCGACAAGCCTCAACTGTAACCACCCAGGTCACTACACGCAATACATAGATAAATACTAGTTTTTCACCCGTGCGTTGCACGGCTAGCTAATATAATAATATAAAATAATAAAAATTATTATATAATGATAATAGAAAAGTATTCTAATTAATATTATATTTTTTAACAAATAAAGAAATATACTATAGTATTAATACCTTAAACTTGAATATTTGACACAATTTAAATTAGAATAAGTACATGTACATGAGAGACATACCAACTTACAAGATTCAAAAATATATAGATGTTGATCTTCAAGAAAATCTAAAGAAAAAAAAAACTTTATTGCATGAAGATGAAAAGTACCTGCACCAATAATAATAAAGATAAATTGTTAGATAAGTGAAATGATAAATATCATAATATTAGTATAAAAAATTAGGGCTATTTCCTAACTAATAATAATATAGAATAATAAAATTTATTAGTATTGATAATTTATTTTGTATAATAAAATTTAATATAGAAACCATTTTATTTAAGTATACTCTTAATTTATAAAAAATATAAGAAAAATACTTAAAAAAAAGGAATGTAAATTAGTTTAGAAATTTTGAAACAATACAACAGGAATTTTTTAATTTAAGTTCCTAGGTCTTAAATAAAACTAAGTAAGAAAATTTAATTTAAATTAAAATAAGATAAAAGAAAAGGTAGAAATTATGGAAATGTTTCACAAAAAAAATATAGAGAAGTAAAAAAATTTTGCTTTAAATAAATATAAATCTCAAAAAAAAAACCAGTAAAATATAAATGAGTATTAAAAATAAAACAAAAAAAGTGAAAAAAAAATAAATTAAAACAACAAAAAAAAGCTCAAATCATCAAACAACAAATAAAGAAAAATTTTTTCAAAAAACATAACACCCAAAGAAAAAGAAAAAAAATCTACCATCCCGAAAACACCTAAATTGATAAAAAAAAAAAAAAAAAAAAAAAAAACCCCAAAAGTAATAAACAAAAATCCAATTAATTAATACTAAAATTAAAATAACAAAAGAACCCAAATCAAACTAAAAAAAAACCAAAAAAAAAAAAAAGATAACAATCGAAAAACAACTAAAATGAAAATTAAACCAACAAAAAACCCAAATCAAACTACAAAAATTGCCCACTAATAATCCATAAAAAAAAACAACCAAAAACTCAAATCAAAGTACAAAAAGTGCCCCTAAAAAAACCCAAAAAAAAAATTAATAACAATCCAAAACGCCAACTAACACAAAAATTAAAACAAAAAAAAAACCCTAAATTCAAACTACAAAAAAAATACCCCTAAAAACACCCAAAAAGAGATTAAGAATCTAACATCGAACGAACACTAAAATTAGAACAACAGTAAAAACCAAATCATACTACAAAAAAAAAACCCAAATAACAACAAAAATGCCCCCTAATAATCTAAAAAATAAATTGTGAATAATGGTACCGTATTTCACACTAACAATCCAAAATCCCACTAAAACAAAAATTAGGGTTATAAACCCAAATCAAACTACAAAATATACCCCCAAAAAACCCAAAAAAAATATTAACAATCCAAAAAAATCCAACTAACACCAAAATTAACATAACAAAAAAACCTAATCAAGCTACAAAACACAAATCATAGAATTAGAACACTGAATTGAATTATTTCCGAATGTAAATTCTTAGAATCTACATTTTGTAGTGGAGATCGAGACGAACCTCTCTGAGGGAGCTGAGGATGGATGGGACGGCGCGGAGCGGAGGGCGATGGCGTCGTCGCGGAGGCGGAGAAGGTCGCTGCAGGCAAGGGGGACCCGGCGGAGGGCGTCGGCGCTCTAGCGCTCAAGGGAGTCGGCGATGCCGTCGGCGGCGGAGCGGAGGCTCTCCTCGGCGTCGACCATGAAGCAGCCGTCCAGCGGGTTTAATGCAAATCAAACTACCCTAATTATTATTTTATAAAAAAATTTATTTACTATAGAAAGCATATAGAAAACATTTTATTTTCTAAATATTTTTTCAAAAAAATCTAATTTAATTTAATTTGAATTAATTTGCATTAATTTTACTTAATTTGATTTGATTTTATTTAATTAATTTTAATTGAGGAAATAAAAGTTAATAATAATATTTTAATTTTATTTCCTAATTAATTATAATATAGATTTTATTTCCTAACTAATAATAATATAGAATAATAAAATTTATTAATATTGATACCATAATTATTTATTCTAGAATTTTTTTTTACTATATAAAGCATATAGAAAGCATTTTATTTCCTAATTATTTTTCATAAAAAAATCTAAATTTGACTTAGTTTGAATTAATTTGCATTACATTTAATACCTTTTGATTTAATTATATTTATACCCTAATTAATATTTTCTAAAAGAATCTATTTACTATAGAAATTAAAGCATATAGAAAGCATATTATTTCCTAATAATCTATTATAATTACCTATACGCTTTAAATTTGAATTAATTTACAGTAAATTTAATAACTTTTGAATTAATTTGCATTATATTTAATTGATATAATAAAATTTAATAATATTATATTAATTTTATTTCCTAATTAATTATAATATAGATTTTATTTCATAATTAATTATAATATAGAATAATTTATTAGTATTGATACCCTAACTATTATTTTCTAAAAAAATCTATTTACTATAAAAATCATATAGAAAGCATTTTATTTCCTAATTAATTTTTTCTAAAAAAATCTAATTTAAAAAATATAATTTTATTTTCGAAATAGTCTAATTTAAAAAATTTATATTTGAGCTTGACACGTGGCAAGCATATAGAAAGCTACGTGTCAAGCTTACACCTAGGGTTCACCTAAGGGTTTTTCTTTATTATAGATATAATAGATAATAGATTAATAATAATATAGAATAATAAAATTTATTAGAATTAATACCATAATTAATTTTTCTAGAAAAATCTTTTTACTATAGAAAGCATGTAGAAAGCATTTTATTTTTTAATTATTTTTTCTAAAAAAATCTAATTTGACTTACTTTGAATTAATTTGCATTAAATTTAATAATTTTTTATTTAATTATATTTATACCATAATTATTATTTTCTAAAAAAATCTATTTACTACAAAAAGCATATAGAAAGCTTATTATTTCCTAATTATCTATTATAATTATCTATACGCTTTAAATTTTAATTAATTTGCATTAAATTAATTAATAACTTTTGAATTAATTTGAATTATATTTAATTGATATAATAAAATTTAATAATAATAATATGCACTTGTCAAATTTACTATATAGTTTAATTCCTAATAATCTACTATATATAATAATATAGTATTTCCTAATAAAATAATAATATTTTATTTCATATATTATAAATTAAATAATTAATTTGAATCTATTATATTTAATTTGATTTATATTTAAATAAAATCATATAAAATAGTTATTATTTGCTAATTATTTGATTTGATTTAATTTATTTTAATTGACATAATAAAAGTTAATATACCCTAATTATTATTTCCTAAAAAAGTCTATTTACTACATAAAGCATATAGAATAGAATAGATTTTCTAATTATTATTTCCTAAAAAGGTCTAATTTAAACAATCTAATTTTATTTCCCTAAAATTTATATTTGAGCTTGACACGTGGCAAGCGTATAGGAAGCCACGTGTCGAGTTTATAGCGAGGTTAACAGGGTTATACTTTAGTATAATATAATAGATGATATGAAAAATAAAAAAATATTGAAAAATGAAAAGCACCATATTCTCCTTTCCCTTTCAAAATCCTATTTGATGTGGATAGATACATGTACAAGTGCATGAATATGACCTGCAAAGTAAAAACAATAATGGAAAATATATTGAAAAAAGAAATAATTATCTATATACCCATCAAAATTTTAAAAATATTTTATTTATCTTTTTTTTCTTTTTAATATACTTCTCATATGTTCCTTCGTTATTCCAAAATATACCTACGCTTATTATCCGTTAAGTTAACTTAGGTTAAATATGAGTTAAATATTTAGTAGAGTTTAAAAAAAGAAATCAAAATACCTTTTTTTATCCAAATAAAAATATTGGTGATAGTAAAAAAAAATATTTAAAAAGATCAAAAATTAAAATATTTTTTGTGCCTCTAACTTAAGTACAAATAAGAAAAGTTAGTGAATGTAGAAGGGTATATTTGAAAGGGTAAAATAGCAATTTTATAGATATGATAACAGCTATTGCTAACAGCGCAATTTAACTCTGAAGGTATATTAAAAATGGATTGGAGCATAAAAAGAGTAAATTTTTTTTTTTTTTTTGAGAGATAGGTAGCACGCTACCCGCTTCGTTTTATTTCGTTAAGAAATAAACTTAGCTAGAAATGTGAATCAACTAGAATTCGAACTCGGGTCTCGGATAAAAAGAGTATTTTCAATATTAGCTTTCTAAGAGGGATAAATCAGAAAGTCAGAAACTTTTTAGAAATATATAAATAATTGCCCTTTGAAAATATTATGTGCATCTCATTCTCCTTTAATAATCCCTTCCAAATTCCGTTTAAGACCATCTTAGATTAGATCAAACAATTAATTAAGATTTATATGATAGTTTTTGGAATTGTCTGAACGAGAATTCGCTAAGAAACTCCTCCACTAAAATAATAAAAAAAACACTTATAAAAATGAATAAACATTCAAACTTTTCAAACTGTGTGAACGAGATTTTGCTGAGAAACTCCTCAACTAAAAAAAAAAAAACACTTATAAAAATGAATAAAAATCTAAAACTTTTAGAACCATCTCAATGATATTTCGTTGAGAAACTCGTTGACTAAATTTTTTTAAAAAAAATAAATAAAAATCCAAACTTTTTGGATTCTCAAAACGAGATTTCGTTGAGAAACTCTTCGACTTAAGTAAAGAAACAAAAACACTTGTAAAAATAAATAACAATCCAAACTTTTTGAACTGTCTGAACAAGATTTCGCTAACAAACTCCGAAATAAAAAATAATGCTTATAAAAATAAATAAAAATTCAAACTTTTCGTACTGTTGGAACAAGATTTCACTGACCAACTCCTCAACTTAAATAAAAAAACTAATAAGAAATAAATAAAAACTCAAACTTTTCAAACCATCTGAACGAGATTTCGCTGAAAAACTCTTTGACTTATTAACGAGATTTTGTTGAGAAACTTGTAGACTTAGAAAAAACAAAAACACTTATAAAAGTAAAGAAAAATCTAAACTTTTCGAACTATCTGAACAAAATTTCGCTGAAAAACTCCTCGACATACAAGAAAAAAGAATATCTAAAAAAATGAATAAAAATCCAAACTTTCTTCCTCTCTTTCTCTTTGAATTGAAAAAAATCACTTTTTCCACTTCGCGGACTTTTGAGTAACGAAACATGCCCTTAACGAGATTTCGATAAAAAACTCGTTGACTTAGAAAAAAACAAAAGCACTTTAAAACGTAAATAAAAATCTGAACTTTTCGAACTGTCTAAGTAAAATTTCGCAGAAAAATTCCTCGGCATCAAGAAAAAAAATACTTAAAAAAAAAAAATTATCCGAACCATCTTTCTCTCTCTCTCCCCATTGGCCCACTCCCACCAAAAAACACTAATAAAAAATAAATAAAAATTCAAACTTTTCGAACCATTTTAACGAGATTTTGCTAAAGAACTCTTCAACTTTTAACGAGATTTCATTAGGAAACTCGCCGACTTAGAAAAAACAAAAACACTTTAAAAAGTGAATAAAAATCTAAACTTTTCAAACTGTCTAAGTAAAATTTTGCTGAAAAACTCCTCGACATACAAGAAAAATAAATAAATAAAAATCCGAACTTTCTTCCTCTCTCTCTCTCTCCATTGGTCCACTCCCCCAAAAACACTAATAAAAAAATGAATAAAAATTCAAACATTTCGAACCATCTGAACGAGATTTCGCTTAAAAATTCATCGGCTTAACGAGATTTTGTTGAGGAACTCGCCGAGTTAGAAAAAACAAAAACACTTAAAAAAGTGAATAGAAATCTAAACTTTTCGAATTGTCCGAGTAAAATTTCGGTAAAGAACTCTTCGACATACAAAAAATAATAATAATAATAAAAATCCAAACATTCTTCCTCTCTCTCTCTCTCACCCCCATTGATCCACTCCCAAAAAAAAACACTAATAAAAAAATGAATAAAAATTCAAGCATTTCGAACCATCTTAAAAACTTTTCAGCTTAACAAGATTTCGTTGAGAAACTCGTCGACTTAGAAAAAACAAAAACACTTTAAAAAGTGAATAAAAATTTAAACTTTTCGAACTTTCTAAATAAAATTTTACTGAAAGACTCCTCAACATACAAGAAAAAAAAAATACTTAAAAAATGAATGAAAATCCAAACTTTCCTCCTCCTCTCTCTCTCTCTCTCCCCATTGGTTCACTCCCCAAAAAATCACTAATAAAAAATGAATAAAAATTCAAATTTTTCGAACTATCCGAACGAGATTTTACTGTAAACTCTTTGACTTAACGAGATTTCGTTGAGAAACTTGCTGACATAGAAAAAACAAAAATACTTAAAAAAAATGAATACAAGTCTAAATTTTTCGAACTGTCTAAGTAAAATTTTACTGAAAAACTCCTCGACATACAAGAAAAAAAAATAGTTAAAAAAAATGTATAAAAATCCAAACTTTCCTCCTCCTCCCTCTCTCTCTCTCTCTCTTTCCCCATTGGTCCACTCCCCCCAAAAATCACTAATAAAAAATGAATAAAAATTCAAAATTTTCGAACTATCTAACGAGATTTCGTTGAAAACTCTTCGACTTAACGAGATTTTGTTGAGAAACTCGCTGACTTAGAAAAAGCAAAAATACTTAAAAAAAAGTGAATAGAAGTTTAAATTTTTCAAACTAAGTAAAATTTCGCTGAAAAACTCCTCGACATACAAAGAAAAAAAATACTTAAAAAAATGAATAAAAATCCAAACTTTCTTCCCCTCTCTCTCTCTCTCTCTCTCTCTCTTCCCATTGGTCCACTCCCCACAAAAGGTCATCCAAACCCACATGATCTCCAATCTCTCCCACCTCCCATTATTATTGCCTCAAAGACAAAACCTTAACCACTTAAAATGAAAAGCCACATCCATCCATTGCTAAAAAGCCAAAAGCTCACAACCTTTCCCATGAGTTTCACCTCTCTCTCTCTCTCTCTCTCTCTCTCTCTTCAAGTAGCTAAAGCTGAGAGAAAGAGGATTAAACAAAGAGAATAATAATAGGAGAGTATATAGAGAGAGAGAGAGAGAAAAACAAAAACAAGAACAAAAAAACTCCTACTTTTTTTCTCTTATTTTTCTAAAAAAAAATAGTTTTTTTTGGTCTCTACTTCTTTTTTTTTCTTTTCCTCCTTTGGATCCATCATCAAAAATCTCAACCCAAGTTGGGTTTTTTCTCCTCTTTTTGTGTACTTTTTTTTTTTAAAAAAAAAAATTTGGATCCAAAAAAAAAAAAAAACATCTTTTTTGTGCCTTGTGATCTCTCTCTCTCTCTCTCTCTCTCTCTCTCTCTCTGTTCCTTCTACTTCACTTTTTTGCGATCAAACGAGAAGGGGGAGAGGTTTGGGGGTGGGGGTGGGTGGGAGAGGGTGGGGGGAGTGAGGAGATGTTCTCCGGGTTGATCCATCGAGAAGCTTCGATCTCCTCCGGCGAGGATGCGGCGGCGGCGGCGGCGGCGGGGGCGGCGCACGGGGGGCCGAGCCTGGTGCTCACCGCCGACCCGAAGCCGCGGCTCCGGTGGACCGCCGACCTCCACGAGCGCTTCGTCGACGCCGTCGCCCAGCTCGGCGGCCCCGAAAGTCGGTCCCTTTTTCCGCTCCACCCCATCCATTGCCCTAAATTTCGCGACCTTGTGATGTGGGCTTTGCTCTCGTTTCGTGTTTTGATTCGGTCCCCTGTGTGGTGGTGCTCGGATTGTGTTGTTGTGCACTTGTGTGCGAGAATGGGTGCTTTTGTTTGGTAAATTATGGTCGTTAAGTCACTCGTTTGGTTGAATTTGTCAATTTTTCAGCTCCCCATGCCCTAAATTTGCTATTTTGTGAAGTGGGTTTTGCTTCCTATTGTGTTTTGATTCGGTCGCTCTTTGGTGCTTAGATGCGTTGTATATGAGAATGCGTGTTTGTTTGCTGAATTGTAAGCGCAAGTGACTCTTTTCTTTGAATTTCTCCTTTCTCTATACCCATTGCCCTAATTTTTCAATTTTGTGAAGTGGGTTTTGCTTCATTTCATGTTTTGATCTGGTCCCTATTTGGTGCTTAGATGTGTTGTATGTGAGAATTGGTGTTTTGTTTTGGTAAATTGTAATCATAAGTTACTCGTTTGTTTGAATTTGTCCTTTTTCTGCTCCCAATGCCCTAAATTTGCAATTTTGTGAACTGGGTTTTGCTTCATTTCATGTTTTGATTCGGTCCCTATTTGGCGCTTAGATGTGTTGTATGTGAGAATGGGTGTTTGTTTGCTAAATTGTAATCATAAGTAACTCATTTGTTTCTATTTGTCCTTTTTCTTACCTCCCAGTGCCCTAAATTTGCATATTTGTGAAGTGGGTTTTGCATATTTCATGTTCTGATTTGGTAATTTGAGGTTGTCTTATTTGTGGTATTTGACTTTGTTTGGTATGTAGATGTGTTGTATATGAGAATGTGGGGTGTTTGTTTGCTAAATTGTAATCATAAGTAACTCATTTGTTTCTATTTGTCCTTTTTCTTGCTCCCAATGCCCTAAAATTTGTAATTTCGTGAAGTGGGTTTTGCTTCATTTCATGTTTTGATTTGCTAATTTGAGGTTGTTTCGAGTACCCATTTGAATTTCGCGTTATCTCTTGCCGTTTCGTACATATAAATAACTTGTCCTTGGTTGGTGCTTAGATGTGATGTATATCTGATCGAGTGTTTGTTTGCTAATTGACCATTTGTTCAAATTGTCCATTTTCTACTCTTTAAGTACCTTAATTTGCTGTTTCGATTTGGTAATTTGAGATTGTTTTTGCGTAATTACATGAATGTTTTGAGTTGTACTGTCGCTGACGTTTCTGCTAGATTTACTTTTAATGAACTTATTACTAGTTTTAGAGTAATCCCGCTCTTAGTTGTCCCATTTATTTAATTCTTAGTTTCACTGATCCTTCTTAACAGCTTGTTTTACTGTCTCCGAGTTGCGCTTTTCGTGTAGAATTTAGCTGCATTACTTCCGGGAATACCATGGACGACCGGCGTGTTTTCTTAACGGCATGGGCGCTTAAAAGCTAAGATCAACGTGTCCGAATAGAGCAATGCAGAAGCTCAATCCATTTCCCTTTTATCTCATTTTGATCTTATTCACTGTGTTGAGTGCATGGAGTACTGCATTAAATTAAAAATGAACTTACTGTCGGTCCATCAAACAGTTTTCAGATCCGGTTATTTAGTTAGTGGGGGTCTTATGATTTGTCGGCGTGAGAGCAACTTATGCCTTACGTATCTGTAACGCGATATTTTCCACACTGCTTGCTATTTCTACCGTGTTTATTCTGAATTCGCCAAATTTTACCGAATCTCGCGCTTATCACCCGTCACCCGTAGTAAACATATCCTGAACACCAAACTTGTGACTGTGCGCTGTAATTTTTAGTGTATCACGAATCATTTGTCGTCGTTGAATGCAAATAGTGACAAACCGCTTCCAAAAACCAGTAATTATCGAATGACTTAATGTCGTTTCCCTCTAGCGTAATTAATATCTTGTCGGAAATTATTAAGGGAATGGTTGATTGGAACATTATCTAGCAGCGATAAGATGCTGATCATAGTTTTCATTCAGTTTATGATTATTTTGTTTTATAACAAAAGATGGTGGTTTATTTCGCAGAGGCGACGCCGAAGACTATCATGCGAACAATGGGTGTAAAGGGGCTCACTCTCTTTCACTTAAAGAGTCATCTTCAGGTATTTTGGCATTCTAGTTTGCATAACTTTCTTTTCAACCAAACAAGCTGTCTTTACGCATCTTTATTAGTTCCGACGACGACAAAACAGCAGTGCTTGATATGTATATGGTAATTCTGATCAGAAATACAGATTGGGGAAGCAGTCTGGCAAAGAAATGACGGAGCAATCTAAAGACGGTAAGCTTAATAAAGCTATCTGATTCATGTTTCCTTACATATTTCTTCTGAAATGTGTCATACGGTGCACGCAATATGTTAAATTTCGAGAAGTAACCGGACAATCCAGTCCATTTTTGCGCGCATGATGGTTGGCGTACGGATTATAACACTTGGGAGTAGGCCTAATCAAAATATTACGCGTTTCGTCCTCTGCCAGGCATGGTTTTTCCGGGTGGTCGGGTTGAGTTGTAAGAAGCACAATATAAGCACGACCGCCGCCTTTGTTTAGTTACAAAGAAGCTATCTTTAGCTTCTTGAGAATATAAGTCGAAACTAGTAGGTAAAAACATACAGAACTTACTTGGACTGTGGATCATTTTGAGTCGACTAACCAACCTTTCAAAATTTTGATTTTGACTTCAAAATTTAAGCCGATTACTTTAATGAATTTATTTACAGTTGCAAGAATTGTATAAAGTATACTAACTAAATCTGGAAAGATGAATGACGCATTCAAACTTTGGAGTCGCAGTGCCGTTGACCGACTCAAATCAAACAAATTTAAAGTTTGGATAAGTAAATTCAAAAGTTTGAAAGGTTGGATAGTCGATTCAAAATGGTCCGTCGTTCGGGTATGTTCTGTATGTTTTTACCAAGCTATTAAATAGAGCCTGCTCGAGGCCGGACGTTGCCGTAGTTTTGTAGAACCAATTCACTTGAAAGGTTGAGTGGTCGGTTAATTTAGAACTTGGTTCTCTTTCATTTTACACGGCAAAATAAAGTATCTGTTTTTCCGACACTTTCAACTAACTATGATCTGCTTCTTGGAACTTCAGCTGCCTACCTTTCTGAAGCCCAAAGTAGTGCGAATTTGTCTCCGAGAGTAGCTACCCCCGACGTGAACGAGTACGAACTGTCAATCATCCTTCTATGTTTCGACTTGCTTTTAAGAAAATTAACATGTTGTTTTATCCCGCATTCGTAGAGGTCAAGAAGTTAAAGAGGCCTTGAGGGTGCAAATGGAAGTGCAAAGGAAACTTCATGAACAAGTGGAGGTAACTTTCGTTCGCCACTCTTTCCATTCTTCTCTTAGTCTCATTTTTAATCCTTTTTTTCTTTTTAACTCTACATTATGATTATGATCATTTACGAAAGCTTTCTATGCCGCCTATGAACTACCTTGAATCTTACTGCCTTTTCGCAAAATTAGAATCTAATCATATCAACTAATAAGCCTTTTATTATGTTGTCTATTTGGCCTGGCTTCTGAAACGGCTTCTCTAATCTGCAAAGCTACAGCGAGATTGATGTTTCGCTCAAGGATTTAAGTGCCGTGGCACGGGGTCGTGCCAGAAACTTGCCGGCACGGTGCGTGCCAAGCCGCGCCGATGCGTGCTGGTCAAAAAAATTCTTGTATGCCGACACATAATAGCATGAAATATTTATTTTCTTTAGCAACAAAATATTCTAACTATTTATTATGTCTTTTTATCACATTTTTTGAACTTTATTGAGAAAATTACTTACTAATTTAAAGAATAGAAGATTTTGAGCTGTGCCATCGGCACGGGGTTTGTATCATGCTGGTATCTTGTTGGCACGGTGGATACGGTCCGTGCCGACGGGCACTTAAAAACTTTGGTTTCGCTTTTGCTGTGTCGAAAAGCTGAAATGACTTTCTGAGTCCCTAACATAGAAGCTGCCGTAAGAAGTTGTTTGCGCTCTTACTTGTGCAGAAACTTCGGCTATGCCACACAATGCCCCCTAAAAAGTTAATGCGGCATAACACGCATCCCCAGGAGCCGAGAGCTCTTGATAAAAGAAATTAGACTTCGAGGCTCGATTGCTGCTCTAATCATTCGCTCTCGCTCTTGTTCTTAAAATCTTGGCCAGGTTCAGAAGCACGTTCATATTCGAATGGAAGCGTACAAGAAGTACATCGACTCCTTACTCGACAAGGCGTACAAGATCGCGTCGGAGCAAATCGCGATGAGCAGTCTCAACAACTCGACCGAGCACGACTTGCCCGATCTGGCGACCGGAGGGGTCATGTGCGCCCCCTCCGACCCCCTGAGCCCCTCGATCTTCCACCAACTATCCGTCGGCTCGATCAGTCTACACAGTCCGGGGGGCAGAACCGCCCCGACTTCGGCGATCGACGGCCAATTCTTCTTCCAAAAACCGCCGGAACTAAAGCGCAAATCATACTAAACCAAAAAAGAAAAAAAAAATGAAAAAAGAAAAATGCAAAGATGGAAATGGAATGGAAAGGATCTTCTGTTGTAGTGCAGTAGTGTTCTTAGTGGCCTTGTCCTTGTATTAGTTCTTTGTAAGATATTTCGCGGAACAAGGTTTATTTTCCTTTATATTTCTTATTAAATTTAAAAACTTTGATCTTTAGTATTATTATTATGTGACACTACTACACTGATCAGGCTCTCTGTTGTATGAACTTTTATTATTATTATTGCAATGCAATTACTGGATAGTGAGCATTATTACTTGGTTATGTAATTTCCTTGGAAATTTTGCAAAATGCTTTGGATGATTATATGATCTTTGTCTTTTTTTTTGTTGCAATTTGATCTATGTGTACTAGAGATGTCAACGGGTCGGATTCGGGGCGGATTTTCAAAAGCCCGAATCCAAACCTGACTCCGAACCCGAACCCAACGAATTTTAAAAATTCATATCCGAATCCGAACCCAAAAATTTAAACCCGAAATAATTATTTTTTTTTTCAATATTTCAAAATATATTGTATTAAATCTAAATTTTTAAAATACAAATTCAAATATAACTTTATATATATATATATATATAAAGTCCGGCTACTTATCCTATTAATAGGATAGGAGACTTGTCTATCAATTTTTTAGCTTTGGATCAACTCTTTTCATCATTCTAACCATTGGATTAAATATTATAACCAAGTGGGGACCACTCAATCCTAGGGGGACCATTCAACTCTAACCGACTAATATCATCATAACCCTACAATTTCTCATCCAAGGGTTAAAAACTTGATAGACAGTCTCCTATCCTATTAATAGGATAGTAGCCCTAGCATATATATATATATATATATACTAGTTGAGTGTACGTGCAAGTGTGCACGTAATAATTATTTTGAAATTAAATAGAAAAATAAAATCATTATCTTAAAAAGAAAAGATATTTTGAAATTCAAAAATATATATAGAAAAGAAAAAATATTTTGAAATTATAGAAAAATAAAATCGGTTAGAAAAAAATATTGCGAAAAAATATTTTGGAATTAAATAAACAATAAAATTTGTTATCTTAAGAATAAAAGATATTTTGAAATTTGAAAATATATATAGAAAATAATCTTTTATAGAATTTTCAAAATATCTAAAAAAGATATTTTAAAACTAAATAGACAAATATTTTTTATAGAATTTTCACACCCATAATCTGTTATAGAAAAATTACTATTAAAATTTCAAATAGAAAAATAAAATCTGTTATCTTAAAAAGAAAAGATATTTTTTAAATTCAAAAATATATATAGAAAAGAATCTTTTATACGATAAAATATATTTTTTACGATTTTTACACGTAAAATTTTAAATATAAGAAACCGCAATGAATAGAAATAGAAACCGCAATGAATACGTAATTTTTGTGAAAATCCTAAAAAATATATTTTATCCTATAAAAAAAAATTTCTACATATATTTTTGAATTTCAAAATATCTTTTATTTTTAAGATAACAGATTCGCCTCCCTAAAATTTAGGGAGTAAACTACAAATTGTAATACACATAGGGGTTATTCGTAAGTATCATAATATTAAAAAATAAAATAAAATAATAAGTAGAAACCCTATCTTAATCTCAATTAATTAGTTAATTAATTAATCCCTAATCCCACCCAATTAGAGCCCTAAACCAACTCACAAACGACAAAAAAAAAACCTCGTGTGAACGGGGTTTGCCACGTGGCACCTCGTGCACCGCAAATGGAATATTCCTTGCAAGATGCCGCACCGTCGCCTCCGCATGCGTCCAAACGATTCGGAGTGGACACGTGGCGTGCGATGACGCGGCGTTCGAGTCGTGTATTTTATTTCTCCCCGGGTACCGGATCCCAAAATGTTCCGCACCGGGGTTGTAGAAGATCCGACCCGAAAGCAACCAATAGCCAATGCTCAAAAATAATTTTAATTTTTATAAAGTTAATATATAACTTATTATTTCTTAGAATATGATTGAATTAATGACTAATGATTATTATTAAAATCATTTCTTTTGAAAATAATATTATTATTCATCCAAGTGGCCCAAGTCCCGACAATATATTATCTTTTTTAAGAAATTATATCTGACGGCGATATTCCACCTGGCTTCTAACAAGAGATGTCAACAGGTCGAATTCATGGCGAATTTTTAAAAATCCGAATCCGAATCCGAATCCGAAACCGACGGATTTTTAAAATCCATATCCAAATGCGAACCCGACCAAAAATCCAAAATCCGAACCGGAAGCCGAACCCGAAATAATTATTTATTTTTTCAATATTTCAAAATATATTATAATAAATCTAAAATTTTAAAACATTAATTCAAATTGGGTAAATTGCATTGTTAACCCCCTGAACTTTTGGCAAAGTTTCACTTTACCCCTCGAATTTCTAAAATGGGCATCTAACCCTCCGAACTCTAATATTTCATTCATGTTACCCATTTCGTCAATTTTCCGTCACTCTAATTCATTCTGTTTGTTATTAATTTTATTACAATAAAATATAGGATAAATTATAGTATAATTTATTTTAAAATAAAAAATATATATAAATTCAAAATCAAACATGATCACTAACTTGAGAGTTAGTAGTCATCCATAAGTAACATATTATAATAAAATAATTTATAATCAAGAGTCCCGTAGGATAAATTATCGCTATACCTCCCGAACTTTTGGCGAGTTCACTTAGCCCCCCAAACTCCTAAAATAGACATTTAACACCCTAAATTCTAATATTTCATTCGTTTTATCTTTTCCGCCAGTTTTCGTTTAATGGAGCTTGATGGAAAACTAACGGAAGGGGTGACATGAATGAAATATTAAAGTTTAAGGGGTTAGATGTTTATTTTAGGAGTTCGAGGGGTAAAGTAAAACATCAAAGAAAAGATTAGAGCGTAACAATGCAATTTACCCAATTCAAATATAACATCAAAATTATATATATATATATATATATATATATATAATACAAAATAAATTCGGGTTGGGGTCGGCTTTGGGCCGGATACAGTCAAAATCCATATCCGTCGGGTTTCTATTTTTAATATCCATATCCATTTAGTATCGGGTATATCCGTTTCATTCGAGTTCGAGTTCGGATAAAATTTCGGGTATTCATACCCATTGACATCCCTACAATTCTGACAACGTTTGAGCAATAAGCCATAAAAACCAGATGGGAGCTCGCTGAATCAATCAGTCCAATTGCAGATCGGTTGAACTGATTCTCAAGCGGACGAGAATTAACTCTTTTTAGGTAAAAAAGTGAGTAACTAATTGTGCGGCCGATGATCGAGGAATAAATAAACCAAACTTTTATTAATTTCAAAACGAGAAAATTACAATGATTGAAGACTCAAGCTTTTCCACTAGAATTTTTCATTGTGATTTTACTTCTAAGAAAACATGATTTGCTTAGCCATTTGACTTACGCCAAACTTGGATGAATGGTTCTGATTGGCCTTCGAGTTGAATGGAAGGGCCCTAAATATTTGAAATTTCGGCCTACACCTCTAAATGATCGAAATACGCATACTGCAATAATATGACCATTACTGCTACTACTCTCGGTTAGAAACAAAGAAATTACTACAATTTATTTAGAATTGTCTGAATAATTATTATTATTAAAGAATGTGACATATTTGACATGCTTATTGTCGTGGCTACTTAAGTTTCACCGAAGATGGAGACGAAGGTGGCCAAGGAAAAGGGTGATGATTGCTGGTCAAGAATGTTTTCGAAAGCATGTTTGTGAGTAGGTCCGTGAGCAATGACGGTAGTGTGGTGGCAGTAAAAAGAGAGAAAATTACACTATTTGAACATATCTATTAACTTTATATTAATCCCCAATAATCTATAATCTATAATCTATAATCTTCTATAATCTATAATCTATAATCTATAATCTTCTATAATCTATAATTTATAACTATATATTAATCTATAATCTATAATCTATAATCTATAATCTATAACTATATATTAATCCCCAATAATATATGCTGATGTGGCACAATTTTTTATTTTTGATTTTTTTTCTGATTTTTTGTTAATGGAAAGTCTGTCTCTATCTTTCCCAAGCTCTCTCTTTTTCGAACCCTCCCCCCCCTGATTTTCTTCTCTCTCTATCTCTCTTGGACCCTGATGTCGGCATTGCTCGCCTCCACCTCGACCGCATCTATGTCGCCCCGCCTCTGCTCGCCACCATTAACCTCTACCTTTGCCTCGACCTTCGCATTCGAAATCCAGACTTTTTCGCCTTTGAATCGTCTCATCAACTACCGCAGGCATGAGGGCCAAGGTGCCTCCTACCTCGATGCCGAGCTCGAGCTCGACAGGATCAAGGTTCTCAGCAACGCTGCTCGAGGACCTCATCTGAGGATCCATTCCATTGGACACCGCTACTGAGTGTTGTATTATTTGACAAGAAAATTACACTATTTTACATATCAAATAGTGTAATTTTTTTATTAAATAGTGCCACATATATTTAGGACAACTTTTTTTTTAATAGTGCAATACCACATCGTTCGTCAGGTTTTTTTTTCCAACTATCACCAACTATCATCGCTACCTCGCTGTTGCGGCCACGCTCGCAAATTTGCTTTGGGAGCATTCTCGACCAAAATCGTCGCACTCCTCCCTCGCTACCTCTGTCTTCGGCCACTTTTTAAGTGGTGCCACTCTCGTCTCTAACGCTGCGACCTCGTCGGAAAACGCTGAGAATAGTGATAGCGATGCACGAGCCAAGCTTCGTTGTCGTCCTCTCGCTTATGGGCGAGGTATGGGAGGTGCGGGGCAGGCGAGTAGCGACATGAAGGCGAGAGAGGAGTGAAAAAAAGTGGAAAAAAAAAAAAAAAGCAAATAGAATACTTTGGTTAATATAAAAAATTAAAAAAAGAAATCTATTTTTGCAGAAAATGAAAATTAGTGAATTTCTTTTTATATAAAATAGCCTTATATATATTATAAACAATTTAATTTTTTTTTTACCATTATTCTTGTATTGGTGGAGAACCAAAAATTAATTATTTTTTTCAGAAAAATAATTCGGAAATTAATTTCCCGGTCGCATATTTTAGACCAAAGATGACGTCACGCGACCCCTGTCCGACACGTGGCAGTTTTCTATTCGTGCGTATTTTGTCCTCGGAAACGACAAATTTTGCCACGTGGATTCCCTTATAACGAGGCCATTGGTTGAAACCACTGTAGCGTGTTATGTCACCAACACGTTGGTGAAAATGTACTAAGACCCCCTAACCTATAGGCTATTTTGGAAATAGTCCTTGACTTTAATTTTTTTTTATTTATATATCCATATTTTTTAGAGTATTGCTACAGGTCCAACTCAAAGGAGTTGTACATCTTACACATTTTAATCCAACTACCGATATTCCACAAACTCAAAAATGCATTGATATTCTCACTCCCATTATATTATTTCTACCATTTCCCTCCTTTTTCATCTCTCTCCTCTCATCTCCTTTCTATTGCCCCTCCTCCTCCTTGGTCCTATTTTGGCCACCGAGAGCGCTCGAGTCCCTCAAATCCCTAGCCCTCGGCCCGACGTGAGCCGGGCTCCTCGGCGAGATCCTCTTCGACGCCATACTCGACCTCCGTGACTCCCTCGGCCTCTCCCCAACACCCTCTTGCTCACGCCGCCGCCGATGGATTCGCCTCGCCCTCTTCTTCGACGAGGTGAAAACCCTCTTGTCTTTCACCCCCCGTCACCTCTCTTCTTCGGCGCCGGATTGTGGTTGTTAGGGTTTCTCGAATCCCTAGTTGTAATGGAAATTTTGTAATGGAAATTTTATATTTTTAAAATTAACATAGTGTATTTAAATTTTAAAAGTGCACAGTTCTAATGTTAAATGCAAAATATGTAATTTGAATTTTATAATTTTAACAACAAATATATTCTAAAACTTTAAAGTAAATTTCAAAGCTTTTGCGGTAGCTTGATATGGAAACAGTTATACCACTCCACGATGCAAGTAATGTTAAAAGGAAGACCTATATAGCTGCATCAAATGAATGGTCATTGCTATATAGGGCTGACTTTTGCACTGTAGCGATATGGAAACGATTATATCACTCCACATGATGCAAAAAGGAACACCTATATAGTCGCTCAAATGAATGGCCATTGCTATATAGGGCTACAGCTTTCGCAGCTGTAACCTGATATGGAACAGTTATACAACTCCACGGTACAGCTGTAATATTAAAAGGAACACCTATATAGTCACTCAAATGAATGACCATTGCTAATAGGGCTACGCTTTTGCGGTAGCCCGATATGGAAACGATTATACCACTCCACTCAGATGCAATTTGTAATGTTATAAGGAACACCTATATAGTCAGTCTCAAATGAATGGCCATTGCTATATAGGGCTACGACTTCGTTGTAGTCCGATATGGAAACAGATTATACCACCGCACGGCATTAATTGTAATAAGGAACACCTATATAGCTTCGGGTGCGAGAAGGCTTCGGGTGAGAGAAGGGTGCGAGAAACAGAGAGAGAAAGAAAGAGAGAGATAGAGGGAGAGAGAGAGAGAGAGAAGGTGAGAGGGAGAGAGAGATGGAGTAGGGAGCGAGAGCGGCAAAGGAGCGAGCGGCGAGCGGGAGGAACGGAGCAGGGAGTGAGAGAGATCGAGAGAGAGCGAGAGAGAGAGAGAAAGAGAGGAGAGAAATAGAGAGAGAGAGAGCGAGAGAGAGCGAGAGAGGGAGAGATTGTGGAGAGAGAGAGTAGTAGGTGAAAACTTAAGAGGGTGAGAATATTTTGTTACTGTGCAATGAATTAAGCGGGGCCGTTGGATGGTGGGGTTGTAGGATATACAACCCCACCCGATTGTACAGGTAGAGTTTTCCTATTTTTTAACCCCCTTTAACTTTTTGGATGCGATTCACTCAACTTAGTTAAAATAAAAAAATTTAATAAATTTTAGGTAAAAGTGTATGGAGATCCTCTCAACTAACGACTATTTTGAAATCGAGCCCTGAACATAGACATATATTTTATATTGGGAAAACACTACCTGTACAGAGGGGTTGTATATCCTACAACCCCACCATCCAACGGCCCCGCTTAATTCATTGCACAGTAACAAAATATTCTCACCCTTCTTAAGTTTTCACCTACTTCTCTCTCTCTCTCTCGGTTAACAGCCTCTTCATCTCTCGCTCTCTCTCTCTCGCTCTGTTTCTCTCCTCTCTTTCCCTCTCTCTCGCTCTCTCTCTGTTTCTCTCCTCTCTTTCCCTCTCTCTCTCTCGCTCTCTCTCGATCTCTCTCACTCCCTCGGTTCCGCTCCCCTCCCGCTCGCCGCTCGCTCCTTCGCCGCTCTCGCTCCCTACTCCATCTCTCTCTCCCTCTCACCTTCTCTCTCTCTCTCTCTCCCTCTCTCTCGCTCTCGCTCGCAGGTCACTCGACTCCATCGGGCAGAAGTTCGGCATCTGTCATTCCACACATATCGTGTTCGAAGCCACAACCGAACCGAACAGAGGATTCAACTCAAACAGGGCATTTATTGTTTTAGTTTTATAATCTTTTATTTTCAATTTGTAATTTTACCAAAATGTATATTTTGACGATTTAGGGTTGCAGCTGCAGATTGTCTTTGCTTACTCTGATTAAATTTATTTCAGGACACTGGTGATATATTTGGTGGTAGATTATATTTAAAAATGTATTTTTGAAAACAAAGAATTTATTATTAGGATTAGGGTTTAGGATTTATAATGTTGTATTATGCGAGCTGATAGGGTTTAGGGTTTAGGATTTGAAATGCTACTTTTTTATGCTTCCGAACATGCAATAGTTGCAATCAGAGCCTCTTATGGCATAATTGAACATTTGTAGGGCATAATAGAACACTCCTATCAGCTCGCTAGAATTTAGACCACTATATTGTTATAGGATTTAGAGCACTATATTGTTCTAGAGTTCTTGAATTTAGACCCCTAAACCCTGATAGAACACTCCTATCAGCTCGCATAATACAACATTCTAGAATTTAGACCACTATTATGACATAATAGAACAGTTGTAAATAGTAATACAACAGTCTTAATAGTTTTTTGTTTTAGGGTTTAGTGTTCTAGGATTTAGAAAACTTGTATACCATAATATGCCATAATAGAACAGCTGTACAGTATAATAGAACCCTACTAATAGCTTTATGGTTCTGAACACTCTTAACAGTTGTATATGTTATATTTTCGATTAATGGATATTCTATTATGCATTGCATTTATATCTTTGCATAGGATGGAATTAAAATTAAACATTAATATGAATGTTCTATTATATCATAATAGTGTCTAACTGTACATTTTCTGCTTTCAGAGGATGAACATAAATAATTTATTTTGTAGTGACTTTTGGAAAGAAGTTATGTGCTGATTTGTGGTTCTTAAAATGCAGCTGAAAATATGGTTTCCACTAGAGCAGAGTCGGGCAAGAAGGCCAGTACAAGTGGTGAGGGCACATCTGCACATTCTGCAGAGAAAATAACAGAGAGCTCATCGAAAGGCAAAAGATCGAGCATAGAGCTTGTTGTGGGCAGATGTTACCCAGCTCATCTGCACACCACAATGTGTGTTTCGGAGTTGCTGAAGACTGCGGGCACAATTCAAACAGCTGGCCCAGCTTTACGGGATGTAATGTCCGATGAACAGATGGCACTCTTGAAGACCACGCCATTCTTTGCTTATCTTGAGTTCCCTCCAATGAAGCAAGATCTTGTGTTAGTTGATTGCCTGCTTACTTTGTGGGACGAAGAGAAAAGAGGTATTAGAATTGGAGAAACCTTTCTTCCCTTTAGTCCCGAGGAAATATCAATTTTGGTTGGGCCACAGAGGGAACCGATAGAAACGGCAACAAGGTGTAAAGTCGAGCACTCTTGATAAATACTTCAAGGGTGACTATCGGCACGCCGATAGGTCGCAATTAAGACATATTTTGTACAGTATTGCTGGTAAGAATGGAGAGGAGATGGCGGCTGATTTTGTGCGTATATTTATATTGTACGTATTTGCGACCGTCCTTTTTCCTACCAGCCACTACATTGTGCCCAAGGCACTATATAGACTTATAGATGATGTACATAGAATAGGGGAATATGCCTGGGGTCATGCGGTATGTAATTATCTTGTAAGTTCGATCTCCAGAGCATCCCCACGCGTGAAGCATCGGAATAGCGGCCAAGATAGAGTGGCCGGCTATATTGACGGTTGTACAATAGCATTTTTGGTAAGTAATCTAATAAACTAGTACCTCAATATAAATTTTTTTGCATAATGTTGTTATAATAATAATAATGCTAATTCTTTATAAACTTGCGAGTTGGGCATATGAGCATATAAAGGGGTTGGGTACTTCCGACGGAGACAAAGTCGTCTCGGATGAGAAAATGGAAGGCTTCAAAAGCTTATCGGAGTTACGAGAAGCTTCTTAAAAGCTTCAGAGCTATACTCCTGCAGAGGTAATCATTTCTGTAATGAATCTAGTTTTCTAAGATTTTCTTCGCATTCTGATTAAATACATTTTACTTTTTGGCAGGTTGTACCCCCATTTACCTACCGCCCTGATGATATGTCAATATTGAAGCCCACGTTACGTCGCCGCCTACCGGAGCAGGTATTGGTGAATTCAGTTAGTAGAAATTAATATTTTGTGAGAGTTAATATGTAAAATTATCATTTTATCATTTCGTACATTATTTTAACAGGTTGTACAGGCACCGGCCCCCGCGGCAACATATGCTGCCGGTGAATCTAGCAATAATATAACCTCATTATTTAAACAATTGGAGGAATCGCTAAATAAACTACAAGATCTAATAAGTTCTTGGAGCAGGAGAATGCAATGTTGAAGGAAATAAATGCAAAGCTTCAAGCACAAGCGCAAGTATCTACCCCCAAAGATCGCCGTTGTCGTTGCAGAAGCGGCGGACCATTGTTGATCCAGTCAAGGCGGCGATGGCGCATTGGTTGAAGAAACCAGCCAACAGAAACTTGATGTTGGCGCGAGCCCGATAAAGGACATTCCTTCCAGAATTAAACATCTTAAAGGGCGTCAAAGGAAACCCAAAATAATGTCCCCTGACTTTACAGCAGGCGATCGTCCTCTGACTCGCCAATATAAATTAAAGCAGCAGCGGCAGTTTTTGGAGATTGGGGGGGAGAAATGTGATGAAGAGGGATCGGATAGTGCCTCCGGGACAATTGCCGAGGTCCTTAAGGTATGATGTATTTGATTAAGTTATGTGTGAATTAACTTATATCATATAAAATATAAAAATTGCACGTGATTTGGTTCAATATAGGATATTAAAACTAAACTTCGACAGTCAGAAAGTGGAAGTCGAGCTGTTGAGATTGATGATGATATCCCTGCGCCGTCTAAGGAGCCCGAGGTAATTATTGAGCGTCGTCGCAACTACCCTGGAAGAAAAAATATTCCCAAAGTTGAGCAGGATGCAATCAGTTTACTAATTTCGCGACCTATTACAAAGTTTGTCAATCTTTATATACACTAGTGATTAGTTAGCATTATATGTGTTTGGCCAAATATGCTATCTTTACTTCGCAGCACTTCTTTTATTTCGTATTAGTAATTAAATTATCTTTTTATAGAGGACCCATATGGCTAGATGATACAACAGGGTCAGATTTGCCTTCTCTTAGTAGTCAAGTCCTCCTTGATTACTTATTTGGAGGCCCGACGCACGACGAGGTTTGTGCTGCCACATATTATGCATTGTAGTTAGCGCTTTTTGTTTCTTATACACATATCTAATTATAGCTATATATATTAATCTAATTCACTTTGTTTTGCTGACTTTTTATTTAGGTGATTAATGTATATTTTCATATAATTGATACGTTGGATTGCATCGGTCTGCATAAATTTAGTCAACCTGGGATTTTTTGCCGGAGTGAAGTTGCGGTGAGTTTGATGCTTTAACTATTACATTAGTTGCTCTTTAATTCTCGCTTGTTTTCTATTTCCGTTTCGAGCAAAGTAAATTCATTATAAAAGTGAGTTCTAATGGGAGATAAAAACTTTTGATGTCCGACCCTATTTTGTTGAACCTATTAGGTCCCGTTTGATCATGTGTAAAAATATTAACCTTCCAAAATATTGCATTATAATGTTTCCCGCAACTGTGAGTAAGGCATGTTGCTAACTTGATTCCTTTTTATATGAAGATGCACGTACTCAATCGGATGCAGGGAATTGGAAAAGATGAGGTCTTAACAGCTGATTTTGTTACGGATGTGGCATTTGGATCCGCATCTATACGCCACTTCCTCGATAAAATAAATGCACATACATGCAGCAGGAATAGATATATACTATACTCATACCTTTACACTCTAATTGGCATTGGCATTTATTAGCAATTGATTTGAAGGAAGGTCGTTTTGAGAGTTGGAACTCCTTGTGGAGCCACAAGGGGGCACGCGACGCGACAATTCAGCTGGTATTAATTAATTCGCCACGGTGTACACACTGTTTTAGTTCTTTATTCACGTCGCAGTAAATTATAGTTTCCACTCGTTTTAATTTCATTGCCTTTTGTTATCTTTGACAGGCGAACTGGTTTTATTCCTATTTTGACCACATCCTCAAAATCCCCGTCGGTCCTCCCGACGTCGTTTTTCATCTGTCGTCAATGCAGGTCCGACGGAAGTCGATTGTGGCATGTACACATGCCTTTTCGCGGAACGACCGGTACGAAGCGGCCTTCCCGATCTCTTATTGTATGATAATGAGCCCCTCTCTTACCGTCCCCATATGGTTAGTGTAATACTAAGGGACCCATGCTGTGTGTCCTATAATTCGATGATTGAGTGTGGAGTCGGAAAAGATGATGTGTAAATCGTGTATGATTCAAAGATGTCTCGATCGGTAGTTGGATGTAAGTGGTCATCAAGGTTCTATGCTGTGAACAATGTTCTATCATTTTTAATGTTCTATCATTTTTAGTTCATTGTGAGTGTTAGTTCGTTGTGTCAAGCTTTGAATCTTAGTTCGTTGTGAATGTTCTAACATTTTTAATGTTATGTGCTGTTTTATATGTCGTCGAGATGTATTGAGACCCATGGGAGTTTGTTGCCCCTCTACACTGCATGTAATTTGTATGAATGTTGTCAAGTAGTTGATACCTTTCTAGTCGCTTATATCCTAATGATCTAATGTGTCCATTTACCGTGATGTCGACTTGGTCTAATTATATCCTTAATGACTTGTAATCCATATTCGGATTATTTTCGCAAGTAGGTTATAACTTTATATGTAGCATATCGATTTTCCGTAGAGTGTGCCGAGTTCCGTCGATATGAGCAAGTAAACCGAAGTAGATCGAGTATGGGTGGTTTCTAAGTCTATTAGAACCCATGCATAGCGAAAATGGGAACCGAGGAAGCAAATCGTATATATGTCTCGAAAAATTTCCAGACTTGGAGGTCTTGGAGACCGGACCGCACGGGAGCTGACCGGACCGCACGCCCGTAGCAGCCGAGCAAATTGGAAAATCGGCTAAGTCCTGGAAATCCCCTTTACGGGATTCGGTCTTGGTGGGGGAGACCGGACCTCACGCGCGTAGCAGCCGAGCAAATTGAAAAATCGGCTAAGTCCTGGAAATCCCCTTTACGGGATCTGGTCTTCGTGGGGGGACCGGTCTTCTGATGCTTAATAAATATAATGGAACAGGTTGTGAGCGGTGCCCTATATGGCTGTGCGATTCAACGCTACAAATGTATCTGCGACCACTATAATTGTTCCGTTCTAACCTATAGCAGCAAATTATGAGCGTAGCAAATATAAGATTGGACAAATAGATGAGGGAGAAAATTTAGAAGATTATAATGCGCTGCGTTTTAAAGCCAATGAGGAAAATGATATATTAGATTAACACAAGTGAGTAAAGTTGCGATGCAGTCGTAGATACACGCCATCATGGGCTTTCCAGGGCAAGTTTGGCATGACTCAATCTCCACAAAAACTATCCATTCTCTATTCCCTACAGAGAGTCTAATATATTCTGGTATGATGCGAGGATTAATACATTTGATCAATACACGATGATAGCTTAGATTTTCACCAACACGGCTGCGCTCATCCGTCCATAAGTATCTGCCAAAGCTCGAAACAATGGTAGTTACCTCTTGATACTGATGACAATATAGCGGTAAATTCCGTAGGCGAATCCATACAAAATACCGAAATGTTGGTGTGGCTGTATGACGGCTGGCTTCCCATGTAGTGACTGTGATTGTTAATATGTCATTCCTTATTGGGGAACGAAGAATAGCTTTCTGACGGGTCTTCTCAGTAGGAAAGAAAACGATATACCTTCCTGCACCACCTTCTGCAAATTCATAATCTGAGGGTCGGCCACCTATCTGCTGTGCAAGCATACCAGCTATAGCAATCTGTGGGCAATCGTTATCAATTGCGTTGCCAGCGATGATTACCTCACCTGCACGAAGCAATAAGTTATCACTTTCGAAATGCTCAGTACTACAAGGAAGGAAGCAAAGAAGTGTTCTGGACGAGAGGATCGGGAGGTAGACATGTCTATTTACTAAGGGATAATGAAATAAGCTTGGAATATCTTTTGAAATCAAATGTCCACTAAAAGGATATTTTATAAGGCCATATAGAGACTATTTATAGATGTTAATGGCCATTTTGACTTAGATGCAAGATTAATCATAAGCTGAGCCTATCAATTATAAGTGGACAGATGGGTGTCTATATAGGTGTTCCTTTTTACATTATCGCTGTACCGGGGTATGGTATAACTGTTCCAATTCAGGAATCTAATGGCTATATAGCAATGGCCATAAATTTGAGGCAGCTTTATAGGTGTTCCTTTTTAAATTACAGCTGTACCGGGGTGCGGTATAACTGTTCCAATTCAGGCTACAGCTGCAGAAGCTAAAGCCTATATAGCAATGGCCATAAATTTGAGGCAGCTTTATAGGTGTTCCTTTTTACATTACAAAATTGCATCGGGTGCGGTATAACCTGCTTCCAATTCAAAGCTAGTTAAGCTAAAGGCTATATAGCAATGGCCATAAATTTGAGGCAGCTTTATAGGTGTTCCTTTTTACATTACAGCTTGTACCGGACGTGGTATAACAGCTTCCAATTCAAAGCACAAATTAAGCTAAAGCCTATATAGCAATGGCCATAAATTTGAGGCAGCTTTATAGGTGTTCCTTTTTACATTACAGCTGAACCGGGGTGCGGTATAACTGTTCCAATTTAGGCTACAGCCGCAGAAGCTAAAGGCTATATAGCAATGGCCATAAATTTAAGGCAGCTTTATAGGTGTTCCTTTTTAAATTACAGCTGTACCGGGGTGTGGTATAACTGTTCCAATTCAGTACAAATTACAGCTAAAGGCTATATAGCAATGGCCATAAATTTGAGGCACTTTATAGGTGTTCCTTTTTACATTACAACAACCGGTGCAGATAACTGTTCCAATTTAGGCTACAAATTACAGATATAGCAATGGCCATAAATTTAAGGCAAATTTTATAGGTGTTCCTTTTTAAATTACAGCTGTACCGGGGTGTGGTATAACTGTTCCAATTCAGGCTACAGCCGCAGAAGCTAAAGGCTATATAGCAATGGCCATAAATTTGAGGCAGCTTTATAGGTGTTCCTTTTTACATTACAGCTGTACCGAGGTGCGGTAAAACTGTTCCAATTCAGGCTACAAATAAGCTAAAGGCTATATAGCAATGGCCATAAATTTGAGGCAGCTTTATAGGTGTTCCTTTTTACATTACAGCTGAACCGGGGTGCGGTATAACTGTTCCAATTTAGGCTACAGCCGCAGAAGCAAAGGCTATATAGCAATGGCCATAAATTTAAGGCAGCTTTATAGGTGTTCCTTTTTAAATTACAGCTGTACCGGGGTGTGGTATAACTGTTCCAATTCAGGCTACAGCCGCAGAAGCTAAAGGCTATATAGCAATGGCCATAAATTTGAGGCAGCTTTATAGGTGTTCCTTTTTACATTACAAATTGCATCGAGTGCCAGAAACTGTTTCCAATTCAGCACATGTAAGCTAAAGGCTATATAGCAATGGCCATAAATTTGAGGCACTTTATAGGTGTTCCTTTTACACAATTTGCATCGGGGTGCAGATAACTGTTCAATTCGCTACAAATTAAGCTAAAGCCTATATAGCAATGGCCATAAATTTGAGGCAGCTTTATAGGTGTTCCTTTTTACATTACAGCTGTACCGAGGTGCGGTATAACTGTTCCAATTCAGGCTACAGCCGCAGAAGCTAAAGGCTATATAGCAATGGCCATAAATTTGAGGCAGCTTTATAGGTGTTCCTTTTTACATTACAAATTGCATCGGTGCGGTATAACTGCTCCAATTCAGCTACAAATTACAGAAGCTAAAGGCTATATAGCAATGGCCATAAATTTGAGGCAGCTTTATAGGTGTTCCTTTTACATTATTGTTACCTGTACTCGGTGTGATAACTGTCTTCAATCTGCAGTTAAGCACAAACACATAAAGGCTATATAGCAATGGCCATAAATTTGAGGCAGCTTTATAGGTGTTCCTTTTTACATTACAGCTGTACCGGGGTGCGGTATAACTGTTCCAATTCAGGCTACAGCTGCAGAAGCTAAAGCCTATATAGCAATGGCCATAAATTTGAGGCAGCTTTATAGGTGTTCCTTTTTACATTACAAATTAAAAAGGCATAACCCTACTTTATAATAATATTCTTAATATTTTATAAATAAATTTGATTTTTATTATATAGGTTTATAATATAGTTGTTAAAATTGTAAAATTCGTAATATATATTTTCAATTTTAAATTATAACCGTGCACTTTTAAAATTGAAATACACGATGTTAATTTTAAATTCTCCATTTCCCATTACACAAATAAAAGTTTTTAATATAAGATAAAATATCGAAACGAATAATATAAAATATAATATTAAAAGAAAATATAATAGTTTTAGCAAAGGCAAAAGTGAAAGAGTAAACCCTAAACCCAAAAACCTTCCCACGTCCTTCCCCACTCTCCCTTTCCCTCTCTCTCTCTCTCTCTCGAGAGAGAGAGATCTCTTTGTGGACGCTGACCCCTGCTCGCCGCCTCTTTCTGTGCGCGAAAACCCGGTTGACCGCCCTCCTTCTCTGTGTGCACACCCGGCCGGCCGCCCTCCTTCTCTGTGCGCCCAACCCACCTCCGACACCACCCCCCGCTATCCGCATCGCCCCTTTCTATCAAACGAGGCCTGATATTTTGTTCTCATAATTAAAATTTTTTATATTTATTTTTTATTTTTTGTAACCTAAAATAAAATAGATCTACACATTTACATATGTTGTTCGTTTGGGGAATTTTTTATTGCTTTTCATTTTGGTTTTTGCAACCTAAATACATAGATCCTCAATTTTAAACCCAATATTTTCGGGTTATATGGAGATATTACTCTTGTTTTGAACATCTGGGATGCCTTAAATCCGTGGAAAAGTTCTTATCTATCGAAACTTTGCATTCACTCGGTTATGATAGAAAACAAAAAATATAAACCATTCATGACATCTAGTTATTTCAGTGTATGAAACTCTGCATTGGATCAGTGAACAGTGTGTATTCTTCATATAGTTTGATATGTTGATTTGATAAATTTAATTGACTCTTTATTAGTTTTATAAGATCAGTTAATTTGATTACTTACTTGGTAGTGAATTTATAAATCTTGTTTGACCATTTTCTGTAGAATGTCGATGGCAAGTTCTCGTGAAGACAGGGTAGTTGTGTGCAAGTGTAATGAGATAGCTATAATTAGATCTTCACAACAAGCTAGAAGTAAAGGGAGACAATTTTATGGTTGTCGCAAATATGGAAAGAAAACTGAAAATTACTGTAACTTTTTCATGTGGAGTGATAAGGGAAAGTATTCAAAGAACATTCTAAGGAGATAGTTCAAATATCTCGCAAAAAAAAGGAAAGTTCTCGGATTGGAATCGCAAAGAACTTCCCTAAAACAATCTGATGATAAGATAATCCAAACCTTAAAGAACCACCTCTCTACCTCCTCCGAGAAAACAGAGATCCCGAAAAGCAAAGTTGACGAAGTTTCAACAAGAACAACAAAGATTGACGGAAAGGATGGACACCGAGAGAAAGTTAATTATTGTATTTATTATATCTATTTTGTGTGTTAAATTTTTGTTCTCGTAGACGGGAACAATTTGTATGCAAAATATAATAGTTGTTATTTCAATATGTAATATTCACTCGACGATATAGTACTGTTATGTTTGCAAAATATGATAGTGTAAATATGTTATCCTTATAGATCATGTCAAGTGTGATATTGGTGAACCCTAATCTAGCTGATATTTTGCGCTGACAAAGTGTATAAGAAAATTCCTAACTTGTTTGCATCCAATGAGTGTGTGCTTCGGCACCAGCTTGTTACATACTGCATACAACATAAAATATATATATAAAAAAAGATGGCAACGAAATATTGCAGAGTACTGCACAATGACTGTCCACAATACTTGTTTACTGTGAAATTGGCATTATCAGATTGGCATACAACACTACAAATACGGCATACAACAAGTGTAAACATCATAAAAAATAAGGAAAATATTTGATAAATACAAAGACACTAGTTATGCTTCGTTACGAAAGCCAAATTGAATTCTCAAAGACATGTACCACCGTAAAATGCAGAGTTAGTTCTCATTGGCAACACATTAAGGGCTGCCGGTACAATGGTGAATTTCCGATGACTCTATTTCAACATTTATTTTCCATTCCCGGTTCCCCAACACGAGCGTAATGCATTCAGGAATGATTTGGAGGTCAAGACATTTGATCAACAATCGATAGAACCTTACATCCCGACGAATCCGGCTTCTCTCATCTCCACCTATAAATTCCCCGAAAGTTGAGACAATAGATTGTAATTCTTGGTACCCGTGGCACTGGAGCGGTAAGCCATGCAAACGGATCCATACATCGTACCAAAATCTATGGCTGCGGTTACCTAAGGTTGTATTCTCACGCACGCCGTAATGGTGAGGTTGTCGGAGTTAACTGGCGATCGACGGATAGCTTTATCCCGTATCTTCTGGCTAAGAAAGAATACTACATAGTCGCCGTCGTCGGGACTATGTACAATTTCATAATCACAGGGATCGCCACCGAACCGCTCAGCTAGGAGAGTTGTGACGGCATTCATAGAGCAATCGTCTTCACTGTCGGACGAAATAATATTCACTTGAGCTGCACGGTCATACAAAATATTAGCATCTAAGAATCTATTGCAAAATGGAATAAAACAGTTGATGAATCTCGGTCGTGTGGAGTTAGAGCTGGACATATTAGATCTATAGCTATAAGAATGACCGCAACACAATGTTTGACGAGGAATGAGCACAAACTCGTGTATAAGGGAGGAGGATAGATGTGAAGTGGGAGGCAATTAACATTAGTGGATATATAGAGGAGGGAGGTATATGGGTATGGACCTCGGTACAGCTATAGCTAGGGTTGTTTTTAAGAGACGTACATAGCACTGTCATATATATAGGTGTTCGAAGCTAATCGTCATATGTATAACTCGTTCCGTTTATGGATATGAACCGAAAACTCACGTTTGTAGAGTAAAGTCGTTCAAAGCCTATTACATATATGAATGTGCCCTACACGACTATAAAGGCACCGCAGTACAGCTATAGCTGTTATCTTGTTTGCTGAGAGTTACTTTGCACTGTCATATATATAGGTGTTCGAACCAAGGAGGTAGGTGTTCCCAAACGCATGTATAAGCTTTCCGTTTCTCGATATGAGTGTTCCAATTCAAAGTTGGCGTAATAAAGTGGTCCTATCACTACTACATATATTTATGTGCCCTACACGACTATAGATGCAGAACAAAGAATAGTTAGGGCATTTTTTTGTTTTTTTGAGTTATTTAGCACTGTCGTATCTATGGGTGTTCTAACCAAAGCGATAGGTGTGCCCAACCTCGTGTATAATCGTGGTTATGGTTATGATGTGAAATATATTACAAGACCGTTCAACATCAAAAACATAAAAGACGGGATGTAGCTGGAGGTGAAGCAGGAGCAGGAGTTTAAACCTATTACACACTCTATGGGTGTTCTAACCAAAGCGATAGGTGTGCCCAACCTCTCTGCATGATCAATCGAATAAAAATTAAAAATTACAAGTTTAAACCTATTGCGTACTCTATGCCTTAGACACTCGGAGGCTTGAAGCCTTGAATGTTCATGCAAAAGAATTCTCAACACACACATTCAAACATCAAGATTTGCATTCATGAAAAGTAAAAGGTCAGGGATAGTTACAAGAGTTCTAAGCATAAGCTAAAACAAACGATTAACCAACATCTTAGGCTACGTCAAGCTAACTAACAAAGCAAAGCAACACTAAAGTATTTTTTAAAGTTAGTTCTCACCATCCAACCACATCCACATCATCTCCCCCTTAGTGTCACAAAGCACCAAAAAGACAAAAGGAGGTACTATCCATAAGTCACTCGGAGTCGCTTCCGGAGGAGGCATCTCGGAGCTTCCACAACCCATCTTCCCACAAAGAAGCCTCAGGAAGCGAGATACGCGACCAACTCTTTTGTTCAACTTGTCCATATCGGTGACAAGCTTGTCTTGTTTAGCAACCAATGCCTCTTGACCTGCCGAAAGACGCTCGAGTTCACCCGATAACCTCTGTTGCTCACGAAATACGAATGAAAGGATGCTTCGTGTTGTCGAACTGTAGCCGGAGGTAGCTATGGAGCAGGAGCCTCAGCTCGAGGTGGAGATTGACCATGAAGCTGCACATGTGACTTGGTCATAGTCGTGTCACTGATCGGCCCCAATGAGCGCTCATATGAGGAACATACGACATTCACTTCATGTTGCCTAAGAATCCTCATAATCAATAAAGGAAATGGGAGGCGATCCTTCTGGCTTGCTGTCTTGATCTCTCTCGCCATCCGTTTCCATATGAGAAAAGGAACATTCAAGTTGATGTTCCGCTCTTGAACTATATCTGGACGTCCCAACAAATACATGTATAGCACTCTATCCCATCGAATCACCTTCGTATTCGCCAGAGGCATAATGTTGTAGCAAACTACAAAGTTCAAGAATCTATATTCTAATCTCAAATCCTTCGACAAAATAGCATTACCATTGTTCTCGATCGGGAACACATAAAGCAGTGAGAACCCGCTTCCAATCACGAACTGAGTCGAAACCAGATTTTAAATAATCTACTCCATCAGTACGAGCAGCCATATCAAGAACTGATGCCACAGTGTCAGGAGTAATACTCATTTCAACACCTCGAACTGATGTAGAAAAGACGTAAGGACCTCCATCAGTCTCGACCAAATTTCCTGCTCGCATGTAGAACTCTCTAATCAACTCAATGCCATATCCAGTTTGCTCAGAGAAGTTACAAACATCATGCAATTCCCCGTGGTCGAAAAGGGCTTGAAACCCGGAGCTCGTCGCAAGATTTGCAAAGAAGAACGAACCGCTCACCGACGCACCGTTTCGATGAATACAACCGAGCCGCGTAGGATCAACAGGAACGGGAGGTGCCCTAGCAGGAGACTTGGCGGCAGATCTAGGCTCACCTATGGTAATACCTTCTGTCCTCTTACGTCGTCCAGTAGATCGTTGCTCCTCAACATGTGCTGTGTCGGGAACCTTCTCCTTGCCTTTTCCTTTTCCTTTTGACTTCTCCTTAAACTTCCTTTTTTCTGCCTCTGTTGACTTTCCTTTCCCTTTGTCTCTATATTTTCCTTTTTCAAAGAACGTGCTCACCTTGCGTCGTACGGGCATCGGCCAACACGGCCTCCCAAACCCCTCCCCGAGACTCACGATCCGAGTCTTCTACAGATTGTATTCACTCCCGACATCCTCGCTAGTGGTTCTTCCCGTTGTTGCGCGGAGGAGCGTCGACGCTTAGCACCAGGGCCTCCTCTTGCCATCAAAAAGACGAGTACCGTAGAGCCACGAATACATGATAACAAAGAGTCATGTTCAAATGATCAAAATGGACACATTGAGCATAACATTTCATAATTTAAGAAAAATAGGCCATTAATTGAAAAATAAGTCTAGAGCACCATAGAGCCATTAGGAACAAATTTAATATAGAAAATATGCATGCAAAATGATCAGAAACAAGATAAATGAGAAAAAGTCCTCTCAGGAATGCTTAAAACAAGAATAACCGAGGGTTTGATCCAAAATGCGTACGTATCCGATGATAAAACATGAAATATAACTTGTAGAAATGTAATGTAAGCATGTTAAAGTAAGATTGAGGCAACAAATCTAGTTGAAAACAGCAAAAGTAAGATCAAACTCCATAAAAATCAAAACCCTAGTTTTTAAGAAACATAAGCAAAGAAAGAGAAAAATGTGGAAATCAGACCTAAAATCCGAAGAAGAAGAAAGGAAAATGATGCAAGATGACCAAATGAAGCAGTCTAGGGTTTCTAGAGAGAGAAACTGGCAACAAGAGTTAAAAAACAAGTGTTTTGAACCGAGTTCGCTTCCGGTTTATACGCATTCCGCTCCACCGAGACCTGACATTGCAAGTAATGTCCGGATGCCACACAAGGATGCGCACCCTTCGAGCGTGCGGTCCGGACATCCAACCGAGACCGGTCTCAGCAGGCAAATTTCAGAAATCAATGGATTTTCAATTTAAAAAAATTTTCAACATCAATTACACGAAATATAATAACAAAATCTAATCCAAGAAAATTTAAAAATGTCATAAATGTTGAACCGTTCATCTAATAAAAAATTAAAATTAGTATATTGCGAAATTCAAGCACATCAATCGAGATCTAAACATTAGCTGTATTGCGTAACATTAAAGCTGATGGCACAGGGACCGGACAATACCAGGATGTCCGGACATGCATGAGAATTGTGCAATGTCACTACAACAAATATGGTTTGTTCCAGCAGTTTTTTAGCCAGCGGTTATGCTAACTGCTGCTAAAACTATATTATACCAGCGTTTTTTATTTTTTCTGTAACATTTAGTAAACCGCTTGCATAGTGGTATTAATTTTTAATGTATAAACAGTGTTGGGCCTTATTTTGTTACTATGTTTTATCAGTTGGGCCAATAATTGGGCCAACATTGAATTTGAAAAGCATTGCACCATCTCTCCATCTCTCTCTCTCTCCCGCGGCGAGCTCGATCTCCACCACGAGCTCTCCATATCTGAGCTCTCCACCATCTCGATCTGAGCTCTCCATCTCTCTCTCTCCCCCGCGAGCTCGATCTCCACCACGAGCTCTCCATCTCTGAGCTCTCTCCCTCTTCCCCTTTTCTTTTTTTTTTTTTTTTTCAAATCGGAGATCTCCACCACGAGCCCGGGTGGCGTCGGCTTTGCTAAGGATCCGCGGCGGCCCCTCGTTGCTGCGGCGGCGGCGGCGGCGGCGGCGGCGGCGGCGGCGGCGGTGGAGGTGGCGCGCGGCGGCGGCGGTGGAGGTGGAGGTCGCCCCTCGCTCCAGCGCAACCGCCGCAGCTCGTGGCACCTCGCCGATCCCGGCGAGGTGGAAGATGCTGCCGCTGCTGCTGCTGCAACCCTAGTTCTCGAATCGGCGGCGGAGTTATCGGATTCGGGGCGGCGGCTGCTCCCGACGACGGGGTCGTCGGGGAGATCATGCCGCTCGCGAGGAGCCTCCCGGAGAATTCGACGCTGGGGGAGTGCTTGGGGAGCTACGAGGGGAGGGTCGGGGAGGGGGAGTGTGTGGAGCTGATGGAGAGGTTGGGGGAGGAGGGGTTGGTGTGGGAGTGCTTGTACTTGTTTGAGTGGATGGGGCTGCAGGAGCCGCCGCTGGTCACGCCTAGAACGTGTTCGATCATATTCCTGGCGCTGGGCCGCGCCGGAATGGGGGAGAAGTTGAGGGTGCTTTTCGAGAATTTTCCGACGGGGAGGCAGTTCAGGGATGTGAGGGTATACAACGCCGCCATCTCCGGCCTCGCGTGCTGCGGGAGGTCAGTTCCTCTTCAATCATCTCATTGATGTTTGGTCCATGAGCTTCAAGTTAGATAGGTTTACTTGATAATTGTACTCAACTCGAAAACTTATCACAGTGTCGCCATTGTTGTGCATTGCGCATGACCAGGCCCCCTGTTTGCTGGAAACTGGATTGCATAGTAAATGATGTGTGAAATGATCATTGTAGTTATATGGAGAAAACACCGTTGATGTTGGATATTTTGATAGGGAAAAACAGAGGTGATATCATATAGATTAATCTGTTCTTGTTTCTCTTCCTTTCTCTGTGTCCTCGTCTCCCTTTTTTTCAAATTGGAGATCACCACGAGCTCGAGCCGCTTCAAGAGATTGGGATTTTCGGAGATTTCGCACTCAATCACCTTCTCGAGGCGATTTCTCACTTGGATCTACACATGATTCCACGATCGGGAGAGGTGAGCTATTGATTTTTCTTTCATTTTTGGCTTTGATCTCGTAGAGTTAGTGCAATTTGATCTCGAATAGCTTCTCAATTAAGCTGAAGTGTTTGTAATTGGGGGTTTCAGGAGTTAAATTTTGGGTTCGCTTATGATTTGTGGGTTAAATCAGTTTCACTGTATTACTTTGAAGAACTAGTGTGTTATTCCCTTGACTAATTTACATTAGTTCTCTCTATTTTCTTCACTTGCTGTTTCATGTTTATTTTTCTCTACTAAATTGAAACATAGGGGCGGTTGATCTTGATCAGTTTCATGGTCAAATCAGTTTCATGGTTGAGCTTGATCAGCCCATGAATCGCTATATTTTCATGTTTCTCTGGACTTCCTCAAGCCACATTTTGTATATCATCTGGAGTTTGTAAATTTTGCCAAATCAACTGACGATCTCATGCATGGTTAGTGAATTTCATGACCAAAATTTTGAAGGGAGGATGAACTTGCAAATTGACCAAAACCCCTATTTCTCAGACAATCAATCAATCATATGATAACTCCTGCATCTTTATTCAACCTACCAATCAATCAATCATATGATAACACTTATAATTTTTGTACTTTATGTTTGTTTATTTGACATATGTGATTGGTTGGGGATTTGCATTCTTTATATGCGGGAGCCTTCAACTATTCGGTTGGTTGGTTCGGCGATAAGAGGTGGGATAATCCGTTATCCTCCTTTAATTTGTATCCAAACACTAATCGTATTCGAGAACAGTAATTTTCAAATACTTGAGATAAAATGGTCTAATTTGGTATAGACCTGAAATTGTTGTTCCACCTTTTAATCCTGGAACAACCGAAAATAAAGAATAGGATTACAACCCCATAAGAAGCTTATTCTATTTGAGCCAATTTGAGAAACAAATAGTCATAAATTATAAAAAAATTGTCTCAAAATTTTTTTAATTTGTGGCAAAATTTGAATCCTTCTTTCTGTCTAATTTTTCTGAACAGTAACTTCTAATCACCTTAAGTGTGAATTTGAATCCTTCTTTCTTCTGTCTGATAGTTCTAACCTTCTTTCGTCTCGATAGCTAAAAACATTATTTATGTATTAGACCACCAATATATATATAAAACTATACACACATATATAGTTTCTGAAATATTATTCACTTGGTCTTCTTGCAGGATCCGCCGAAAGTGTGAATTTGAATCCTTGCTGCTGGGATTTGAATTTTCTCTCATTGTAAGCTCTTTCTTTCACTCAGAAGTGTTGTGTATTTCTTTAAATCTAGTTTTTGCTAGGATAGTACACAGTAGATATTTTGAACATAGTGCTCTATTATTGATTGTTTAGAAACTGCTTTCTTATGTATAGTATTTATCAACTTAACCTTCTCAAGCCTAACCACTCTCATCAGCTTAAGCGCTCTTAGTGGACCTTTTTTATTTTGTTTATGCAGAGCTTGAAGTTATCAGCTCCTCTTGCAACTGGTCTTATTTCGGTTTCATGCTGCCCTGGAGGCCAGGCGTCAAATGTTGCAACTTATATATCTAAGGAAATGTTGCACTATTAGTTCTTATGAAAACGTAAGCATTTTTCTTCGTTCCTACATCAGTCTAGTAAGATATCCATCAAATGCATGCGTTCTTTATGTTCTGTAATAAGAATTAATATAAGATAATGTGATTTCTTGGCTGCGTGGAGTATACAAAACACATTTTTTTGGTTCTTTTTTTACCTTGTTTTGGGGCAATTGTTTCCCCCTACATTGTAATTAAACTACTAATTATTCAAAACAGTATTAGGCCCCTGCACTAACCTTTCAAAAAGGAAAAAAATATAAAAAACCACCAGATCTATTTTCGTGAATGATTATTGGCTATTGTCAAAGAGCACCTCTTTGTTACATGACTCACAATGCTGAAAATGAATAGCTTTTGATATAGTCAAACCATACAGTAGAGAGTGGAACATGAGTGTGTAAAAGTTTGCATCTACTTTTATAGTTACCTCATATTAGCTTCTAAAGTAACCTAATACCCAATTAAGGTACGAGTTCCAGTGGTTCTTCACTTCGTTGTCTGTTCGGCCCGGTAGCTGTATCAATTTCAACCTGTTTGTGACTGCTAATCTTTACTAATTAGTTTATGTAGTTAAGAAACTGTGTTGTTAGTCTCTTAATTAACACATGTTTACTAATCAGTTTAGTAAACATGTGTTAATTAAGAGACTCGTACGTATCTCAGATGTGTTAATTAAATATTTTTGAGTTGCTCGTGAACAATGATATCTTTATCTTTATGAGATCTGATTCATTTGACTACAAACAAGGGTTGGGGATTTAGCGACGAGAAAGCATTTATCATTAAACCAGCCATTGCTAACTGTATTTAATAGCATGAAAATTTTTTCTACATTGCAGTTTCAATTTTCTGGTAATCTTACCCTGCAGTTTCATTCTTTTTAATCTCTGTTGAACTTGGAATCGGGGTTTGCTTGTTTACGGAAGGCGAGGAAGGGAGATTTGTAGAAGAAACTTAGACAAAGCTGTTGGCTGGAAGGTAAATAGCTACTCTTTTTTGTTGGTTGACTGATTATGATGTATTAGTTAATCTACTTGTCTTTGTTTTCCACATTCTTAATTATTATTTTACTTTTCTCTTTGATCCATGGGCTGAATTCCGACAGTTGACTTTCGACTATATATATGAACAGACCTACCACTAATTCCTGATTTTATCTTCGTATATTGCAGTATACTTTTAGCTGCTGGTTATCGTATACTAATTGTTTATGTGTTGTTTATGTGAGACAATTACTTTTGTCTACTAATTGGAACAAAATAACGGATTTGGGCAAGTAATTACAATTGAGCCAAGAGTTTATATTCCCTCATCTTACAATGCACCAGATAGGTAGCTATCTGTTGTTCAACCTGCTAATCATATTTGTGTACACATCTGCTTGTGAGAATAACATTGGTGGTTCTTGTATTGCTCATTAAGTAACTTGTTTTTTGTAGTTTTCGAGGTATCAAAATAAGGATTGAAGATGAAGTCCTCATTACCGAAACTGGGCATGAGGTGTGATTCCATCTTTACTACAATTTATCATATTTTTGGTGATTTTTAGAGTTCCGTACATCAGAAAACAACAGTTTTAAGTAGAGCCTAGATGTTGTTTGCGCAGAGCTTTTCAAAGAAGCAGTAACAGCTTTTAAGTAGAGCCTGACAGGAATAGCTGAAGCCCCAGTGTTGAGAGCAGCATTCTAGAGGTACGGAATAAGTTTTAGGAATAAGTTTTAAGTTTATTCCAACATATAGACTCATGGTCCTCTGATGGTAGTGAGAGGTCTTGATTTCTTGCCCTGATTTCTTGCCCCAAAGACCTATCACTACCATAAGTTTTAGGTTATGCTTAATTTGATTGTATAAAAGTTGGATATTACTTGAATTTTAGTTTGAGAATTGAAAAGTTATTCATTAGCCGGTAGTCATGTATGTTGTTTTAGATGCAGTTTCCTGGATTATTTAAGTAATGTTGATGCAGTTTCCTGGTGACCTCTCTGTTTCAATGTTTGAAGAACCATTAATGTATCAAAAAACTATTTTGTAAGCCTAGAAAGCTGCTGCTATGTTTGTGTTCAACTACATTTGATCTTTGCCCAAGGAACCCTTTGATGAAATTTTGGGTTTTGTTGGGCCTGTTTAGCCTAGCTGGACAATTTAGTGTTGTTTTATTAGAGTTGTTTGAAGAAACAGTAATAAACTTTTCGTCAAAAATACTTGGTACGACTTATTTTTTAAATGATACTTAGTTGGAGGTGATTGATACAAGAAAAAACAGATAATTGATACTTAGTTGCTTCTTATTGGCTGCCACTATATTTTCATCTTTAAACTGCTCTTGTAGTTTTTTTATGGTTGTTCAGTACAGAGCATTAGTTTCGCTGACAAGAACAGCTTGAATAAGCTGTTAATTTTTTTACATGTTTTTTTTGTAGCATTTGAGCTGGAATGTTAATTGATAGCTGATGTATATTCTTCGCTTATGATCTTATGGTTTGAATATGATTGTGCATTGCTGTTAGTGATTCGACAGTAATACAAATTTGGAGTATCTACATGGGGTTTTTTTTGGTTTGGCTAGCTCCTTGGCTTTCCTAGTGTTTTTGGGAAGTAAATGGGTACTATACTATGAAAGAATTACATTTTAGTATGATATGGATAGTGTTGCTCTATGTTTCAGATGAGGTGTTGATTCAAAAAAAAAGAAATTTGGTTTTGATTTACCATTCCTGCTTTGGCTATCAGAGATCATGCTAGTTTTATATCTTCTTGTAATTGTGTTGTTTGTGGGATCATTTTGATCAAACTTAGCACTTTTTAAACTAATCTTACCTTCTTTTGCAATTGTTTTCTTCAGCCCTCTGTGAATGAATATCTAGTAACTTGTATGTTTCAAATTTTTTTTGTTACAGATTGAAGCAACAAGCCGGATTTGACGTTCACATTTCAAGATTGTTTAGTCGGAGCTTTTCACTTTCCTTTTTCTTAGCTTTCTAACATTTGCGGTTCAAATACATTTTCTATTGTATTGATTTCTATTAGAACATAAAAATTTGTTTTGTTGCATTTTATCACTGCTGCTCTAGATCACTGCTTATTGTTTTCTTTCAAGAATGATTGTATCATTTTATTGCAATTTAGTAATATGACTCTTCTTTTTTTTCGGATATTATAGATTATTGGTTCTACAATTAATGTCAAATATTGGAAAAGATCTATTGTAATTTGTTGATATTAGTATTTTTTTTTTCATATTAGTTTTAAATTGCCAACGGTCAAAAACTGTCGCTACATATACTTTACGCCAGTGGTTTTCTTGTAGTTTTAACAACGGTTTAATAACTGTCGCTAGAGATCATCTTCTCCAGCGGTTATTAAAAGTACTGGGAAAAGGTTATACCAAAGATAGTATATTGTATGTGATCGCCTACACTTTTACCAAAGACTTTTAAAATCGTTGGAGCAAGTATTACCAGCGGTTTTTGTAATCTATACCAGCACTTTTGGCTGCTGGTGTACACCTATTTTTTTGTAGTGTGTCAAGCCCACGGGATCCGGACATTTACAGGATGTCCGGTCCTGAATTAACCATCCCGCAGAAAACAAGCTTACGGGATCCGGACTTTGAGGAAAGTCCGGACATTGATTAACTATCCCGCAGCAAACAGCCTTACGGGATCCGGACATTGAGGACGGTCCGGACATTGGTTACATAATTTCATTTTAACGTAAATTTATCAGTTTATAGCTTTTTAAAAGTCTTCTGACTACTATATTCTTAATGTAAATCATCATAAATGATCTTTAAGATATACCTAAGGTGCCGAGCTTCTATAGAGGACAGTTGGAAGAAGAAAAAGAGGCATGAGTATAGTTGGAAGAAGAAGAGGCAAACTGACAATCCATCCAAGTTTTAGTAGTGGATATATAGAGGACGAAGGTTTATTAGTGAATTTTAAATTGATAAAATATCATAATTGATAAAATCAAGTCTCCCATATAAAAATGGTCATATAACTATGGATGCTGCTCAGTTAAGTTGTAACTGGAGGATCTATTTTTTTAAGGACTTATCACTGTCAGGTATATGAGTGTTCCAGATAACTCGTAAAATGTACGACACAGCCGTATAAGTGTTCCGTTGTTGGCTATAAAGCTTCACATGTACTGTATCGCGCTTTAAGTGTTCCGTTGTTGCCTATCACTAGTAGGTACATGGATTGGCCCTTACACCACTATAGATGTAATTTGGTACACCTAAATCTGTAGTTCTCATTTTACAAAATACAAGTAGGTTTTGAGTAAAATATATATTTAATCAAGACGCACAATGGTAAATCATTTCCTAAAATTCAAATAGGATACTTATACTTGAATATAAATGAACTTTGTATACGATTTACGTTGGACTATGGAATCTTACACACTGTGTCAGCACCTGCGGATTATATAAATTAAAAGGACGGTACAGATTTGTTAGAGAAGACATCAAGAATTCATTTGGATAATTGCAATCAATTTAAAGGTATTTGGCATCGGATTAAATACCTGCTATGTATACTAAAAGAATACCAATATGTGGTTTCTTGCACAGGTATACAGATAAATAGAACAATAATATTTTAGTAAAACAGAATCACGTATATTGGAGGTTAACACTTACTAGACTTCGACATCCCAAATATATAGAGCAACACCTTACATGACACGACGAAATAAGTAAAAGCAGTATCAAGCAGTATCAAATGCATAGTAATTTACATATTTAAAAACATTCAGACGGTCCATAATGAAACACAATTTCACCAATAAATGTACACATTAGTCATACACTAAACAGATAGTAAAAACATTCAAGATTGCTACATATGAGGAATATAAGCACGTTATTACATTGTTGCCAATCCTATATGCAGTGCTACCAAAGCAACACGAAGAATACGAAAGATTGTAAAATCACTATTTATAATTCGACGCTGCCCAACAATTAGGTTAAAGACAGATCAATTCGGAATCTGTCCAATTCGAATGAATTTAATGGATGCTGCTTTCATGTGGCCGGTGCTCTTCCACCATGCTAAAATTGATGTTCCTGCGGTATCTCCTTTTTCTGCAACTGTTTAAAAGTTCGATAAGATCAATTTAAAGACAAGTATAAAATACGCATATATAGATTCTATCAAGACGTTGTCAAAACCTCCGATTCTAATGAAGATAATGGATGCAGCGTTCATGTGGCGGTGCTTTTCCACCCCGCTCAATTTGATGTTCCTAGCGGTATCTCCTTATCCCGCAACCGTTTTAAAAGTTAATAGGATCAATTTAAAGCCAAGCATGCAATACGCATTAATAGAATCTATACAAAATTTCTCAATACCTCTTGCAAAAGAGTCAAGCGTGGCATGTGCGTACGAGCGCGCAATTCGGATGTGTAGATTGAGGACTAATTTCCACAGTATGAGTATGCATGATAGGATCTATAGAAGTGGATATATTTTTGGGGCCCCACCTTGTCTGATATAAAAAGAAACCAAACGTAAACCATATTATATTTATATAAGATCAAATTGTATTAAAGGACCGTCCAACATAAAAATATTTATGATTACTGTTACGACAATGTCTGGGACGCTGTGTACACCGATACCATAAGGTACGTCACTTGACGACGATTTGTTAATCGTAGGACTTTGTAGATGAAACTGTTTTAATAAACCAATTAGTTTTGTAGAATAAGAGATCCATTTTCAAAAATAAATAGTCAAAGCGAATTATATCGTAACTTAGAAAATGCACTGCTATATAGAAATAATAATGTATAAAATATTTACACTCTGCCGGGCGGAGGTCGACTGTGCTGATGATACACGATTATAGATGGAACGTTCACCATTATATAACCTGTCCCCACAATGGTGCCCAACCTGTTAAAATATATCATGAATAATTATCAATATTTCACGTATGTCGTATATTAGAATCAAACAATAAATTGATTCACGTAGCTCAAGATATACCTGTTGTTTATTGGCTTTCATCTTCAACCGTCGTACAACTTTTTCGGTCATAGACTCTTTTCTTTTGCTTGGCGGGCGGCCTTTATCGCGAATCGGTAGTGGGCTTAGAACTCTCCTCGTTATTTCTATCATCCGACACACCATTCGAAGGTGTTGCCGCAATCGGCGAATGTTCAATATCATTGCTCCCCTTGGATGATGAAGTATATTCCAATTTGGTCTTCAAATCTCGCAACGTACGTAATGCTACTTCACATTTCTCATCGGACTCAGCAGCTATGTCTGCAATGTCATACATACTACTACATACTTGTTCATATCGATAAATTTCAGCGGTGCTCCCTAAGTTCTTATGCCATATCTTCACGCAGGTATACCTCCGTCCGACGTCCTTCCTCCATCGTGTTAATATGTAAGTATCCGGGACAATCAAGAACTTCCTATGCACTAGGACGGCAATTGAATGTCGACATAAAATACCTTTATACTCAAATTGACGGCAAATACAACTCACTAGAAAGCTACTCTCATCAAAATAGACTGTAAAGACTATATCTTTACCGCCCTCGCCATACTCATTAACTTGATAAGAATACGCACTGCCGTTCGACGACGGTAAGGAAGTCTCCCAATTCATTACTTCTTTCAACTCGATCGAAATTCTCTAAATTTCGCATTCGTGTACACATCTTGAAATTGCTTCTCAAATGCATAACGGCTGATACACGGTATGACTGAACTGAATGATTTGTAGTCCAAATCTGCTTCTTTTTCAGCTTTATTCTTGATAGCATTTTCGTACTGCTCAACGAATTGTTTTAATGAAGTTTTCGAGTTCACATAACCATCAAAAAATGCATTCATACTTTCACTTCGCTGTGTTGTGGACATTCCAGCCCAAAATGTATCCTTCACATAAACTGGTATCCACTTACGTCTTTCCTCGTAGAGGCGACAACTTGATCATTATTTTGAAGTCCGTAACAAGCTAACATTCTCTTCCATTTTTCCTCAAATTCAATATCTGTCAGTGATTCATAAATAGCATCCATCATAACGCTCTTAATCGAATGATATTCGCCGTAGCTTCTTAGCTTCTCCGGTATCTTCTTTGTTATGTGCCATAAGCACCATCGATGTCGAGTGTCAGGAAAGACACGTGCGATAGCATTTTGCATCGCTCTATCTTGATCTGTGTTTATTGCTTTGGGGGCACGGTCGGACATGCATGCCAACCACTTCCGAAAGAGCCATACAAACGATCCTGTATCTTCAGCGGAGAGTAGGCCGCACCCCAACAAAATTGATTGTCCATGATGGTTAACACCGACGAAGGGAGCAAACGGCATATCATACTTATTTGTTAGATATGTCGAGTCGAATGTAATTACATCTCCGAAACATTCATAGGCCGCTCTGCTCCGAGCATCTGCCCAAAACACATTGCGAAGCCGAGAATCATCGTCTAGATCTATGGCATAAAAAAAGTTTCCATTTCTCTCTTGCATTTCTCTAAAATAATTACAAATTGCTTCGCCATCCCCTTCACCAAGTCGTAACCGACGGACTTTTTCAATATAATTACGAGCGTCCTTCTCTCCAAATGTTAAGTTTTCATACCCACCAGCCTCAACAACAATAGAATTATAACTTTTATTCAGTCTGATTCCAGCACGATCATTAAGATCAAGCCGCCTCTTGACGCTTGGATCTATGATTCGATTGCAGGGAAAAAATCGAGACTTATAAGGACTTAGGACGTGATTATGCTCAAGTATAATTTTGCTTATTACACAAGATGAATCCGCATTTATCACGACATTTATCCTCGCAAGACAGTTCGTCTTCAGTACCGATGGACGAGGACGAAGATTCGTTACGGGCCGATGCATTTTTCCATTACGAGAGCATGCGATTATTACATATGTAGCCTTGCCATCACTCATTTTAGTTGTCCGCTTTACAACTCCAAATCCTAATTCTTGTGCATAATGCTTGTAGAAATTAAAAACGGCTTCAAAATTGATAAAAGACATTCCAATTTCTGGTGCCGAAATATGTACATCTCTGACCTCACTGTTTCTTTCTTCATCCATCTCAAATATGTTGAATTCAAATAATCAGTCAAGCCAGAAATTTAACAAAATTGCTCACCTGTATAACATCACATGCAGTCAAAATACACAATTGGAATAATGGTGATCGGGCAAACTATTTATCAAAATCAACACATCTAAATTAATAATCTATACACCACATTCTATTATGCCCTAAAAATGATTCATTGCGGTATAACAAAATAATACAAGTATTTTATTAAAAGAACACCCTAAACGTTTTAGTTGGTGCATGACAAATGTGAAGACAAAGAACTCCAATGTTTGGCAATTCCGCGTAAGAGACGAATAGTTGGACTTTCATGCTATATAGAATATTACCGATCAACCTATTTGAATCAAGGCGTCGCTAGTTCCAAGATTATAATATTTCAGGATGAATACGGGAAGTGGCAATTAATTGCAAAATCAAGTTCCAGAAATCACTTATATACTTTATTTACGATGCATCTAAACAAATGAAACTAAAACTATGGTGACAAAGGTTAAGTTCATTAAATGTACTTCAGTAGTAAACTAGTTAGTTGGAGGGCAACTTTGGACTGAAACTCTTAAATTCAAATTTTTTTTCAACCTTTCAGTAAACTGCAACACAGGATCTCGACCTTTAAGCATAGTTTTACCTTGATCACTACTTCTCTACAATCAAATGCTTATAATATCACAATCAACTAATCCGTAAAAATTACAATACGAACCAAAGTCGCACAAATCCACTGAGTTTAATTTTTTCACCTCTCCCTCATTTTTGCCAGATATATTTGCAAATTTCATACATTTAAACTTTTGAGTCACCAATCTGCAACTCCACTCCAAAGAATTGTTCACCCTACAAGCTACAAGAAGGGGTTCAAAGAAACCCTAATAGCCACAATGTGAAGCCGAAACAGAGAGTTGGGAAAGGGGTTTAAGGGACAAATTTTCAAGAGATAAGCCCGCAAATCCATTCCCACATATTTTTTTCGTCCAACAAGCTACAAGTAGCAATCTACAACTAGGGATCCGAGAAACCCTAACAACCACAATCCGGCGCCGAAGAAGAGAGGTGACGGGGGTGAGTGAAAGACAAGAGGGTTTTCACCTCGTCGAAGAAGAGGGTGAATCCATCGGCAGCGCCGTGAGCAAGAGGGTGTTGGGAGAGGCCGAGGGAGTCACGGAGGTCGAGTATAGCGTCGAAGAGGACATCGCCGGAGGCGACCCGGCTCACGTCGGGGCCGAGGGCTAGGGATTTGAGGGACTCGAGCGCTCTCGGTGGCCAAAATAGGACCAAGGAGGAGGAGGGGCAATGGAAAGAAAGGAGATGAGAGGAGAGAGATGAAAAAGGGGGGAAAGGGTAGAAATAATGTAATGGGAGTGAGGATATCAATGCATTTTTGAGCTGTGGAATATCAGCCGTTGGATTAAAATGTGTAAGATGTACAACTCCTTTGAGTTGTACCTGTAGCACTACTCTTTTTATTGAGGGGTTTTAACTAGCTGTACACCCCTAAAGGGGTGTACATCCTACAACTACATAATCTAATGGTTGTTAGTTGGGCCCTAAAGTCTTTTTTAAAAAAGACTTTTTTATGGGCCCTTGGATTGTAGGTTGTAAGATCTACAACTCCAAGGGAGTTGTACCCCTAGCCTTACTCATTTGCTAAACAATAATAATTTAGTTTATTAAATTTTAAATTTTTTACTATAATCAAGGGTCTCAATCAAACAAATGTAAAGTTGGAGGGGCCATTTCAAAAATGGCATATAGTTGAGGGCATATCCACACATCTCACCTTATCTTATTATAAAAAAAAGTTTGGGAAAACTTCAAAAAACCCCCTATGGTTTCACACTTTTTTATTTTAGTATCTTATGGTTTAGAGTGTATCAATAAAGTAAGGGTGGCAATCCACCATTGTTCGCGAGCCACCGTATTCGGCTCAAAATGAGCTCGAGATCGGCCGCTCGTTTAGTAAACGAGTCAAACACGAGCTGAATTTTTCAGATCGTTTAATAAACGAGCCGAACATGAGCTGGGATCAGCTCGCTCGTGTTCGACTCGATAACCGCTCGAATACATATATTTTATATTTATATAATTTATTTAATTATATTTTTATATATAAATAAATAATTATATATAATATATATCTTTATTATTTAATTTTTAGCAAAATAAAAATATAAATGCGAGCTTAATTATAAAAAAAACTTATTTATATATAAAGTTTTAACTATTAGATCAAAGTCCAATAAATAAGAATATATTTAATTTAATTTTTTTAATTTATTGTTTGTTGGTTAGCTCGTGAGCCGACTCGTGTTCGGCTCGTTATAAATGAGCCGAACACGAGCTGAATTTTTTGGCTCGATTCTTTAACGAGCCAGCTTGTGTTCGGCTCGTTTACACCCCTACCTGTAGTTTTATTTTTCTCTTAATGAAATATTAAACTATAGGATACTAAAGTGAGAAAGTGCGAAACCACATGATACTAACTTGATACACTTTAAACGGTACTAAAGTGAGAAAGTGCGAAACCACATATACTAATTTGTCAGAGCCCATAGGGTACTAAAATAAAGACGTATGAAACCACAGGGGTGTTTTAGAAGTTTTTTCTAAAAATTTTGATTAAATCAATAGAATAGAAACGAAAGAAATTTTAGGGATGTAATTCGTAAATTAATCATAGTTGAGGGGGTTCCATACAATTTTACCTGCTCTTTGAGAAGGGAGAAGAGAACCCCATTGGCTAAAACCACGACGAATCTCTCACCCTTAAGAAACCCCTCCCCCCCAAAAAAAGAAAAACCCTAGAAAAATCCAAAAAAAAAAACCCAAAAATTCGTCCATTTGGGGTGGAAAGATTCGATCGTCACACTCGGAAGTTACCTGGATCGGCTCCAATTCGCTAATTTTCGATTCAATTTTTGGTTTGAAGCACCTCCTCTTTGGTGTTCGTCGCTCCAAAATTCGTGCTTTGGATCCTCTCGGTGCTGTTTTTGGGGGATTTCGCTTTGTTTTTCGATCTGGGTATGTGTCGTTTTACTAATTCGCTTTGTTGGTTGTGTGAATTTGATGGGGTTTATTGTGAATTTGGGCGAATTTGGGCGTATTTTGGGCAGGGTTTGGTACGGTGTTGTTAAAGGAATTTATTGAGGACTTATGTTTTGTTTTTGGTTTTTGGGATGGATATTGAGGGTTTTGAAGGAACCCCAGATGTTATAATGATTCATGATCTATTCTTTGCTGGAGCTAATTGGTCATTTTTGCCCTAAATTTCCAATTTTGGGGAATTTTTTGGGAGTTTGAGGTGTGATGTGGTTATGCTATGTAAGTACTGTGATTTGGGCAAGTTGTAGCTTTCACTAGGCATGTTTGTGATTGCTTATTATATAAATTTTACTGAGAGGATATGATGATTAAAGGATTGGGAGTTTTATCACAATTACCTTCCATTTTGGATTGCAAAGCCCTTAAAATAAATGCAGTGTTGTTCAATGAAGTGCTTTTAGGAGAAGCACTATATTAAAATCCACCATGACAGCTTCTCTCCGCAGTAAAAATAGTACTTTCAAATCGGAGCTTCTGCTTTTGGGCCTCAAAAATCAAATTTCTATTTTCCACTAAAGCAAAAGCAGGAGACTTTTCTGATTGCCAGACAGTCTATTATAGTAACTGCGACTGAAAGCAAAGCAAGTCTAAGTAGTTAGAATTTATCCTTTAAGTTGAGGGTTTTTTTTTTTTTTTTTTTTTGGAGTTAGTATTATAGAATATAGAGTTGATCGATTTTTACTTGTTAACAGATGGTGGAACATTATTGGTTTGACGAAGAATCTATCCCAAATAGAGCTAAATGGAAGAATGAGATTCGTATTGTTTTTTTGAGAGATAGGTAGCGCGCTACCCGCTTCGTTTATTTCATTTAGAAATAAACTTAGTTAGAAATGTGAATCAACTAGGATTCGAACTTGGGTCTTGGGTACCAACCACCAAGCCCTTTGCCACTTGCTCTAGGGACGGTTGGTATGAGATTCGTATTGTTGACTCAGATAATATTCGGATCTGAAGGCTTAGTTGTCACTTTAGATTAATGGCCATCGTGGAGGAACTTGGTTTTCTAACGTGGGTTCTTTGGTTGTCTCCCAGATAATCGTTAGTTTGTTTTTGTCTGTTTCATGGCTTTTGGACATATTATAAGAGGAGGATGATATATGTTCGGAGTTAATAGATAGTTGGAGTCTGCTAAGTTATGTGATGGCAAAGCAACTTGAAGACATTGATTATCCGTTGAAATACCTTGGAGTATAGAATTTCATTTGCCATTGATGAGTGAACAAAATAGGAGATCACCCAGTAGGATATTTCTTTTCCGTTTAGGGATATTGCTGTTTTAGGGGCATAACTGAGGAAACTTTGTTAAGCATGTTAGGTTTTGTATATTGGCTCAAAGAAGTTTGTCAAAAATTCATAAACTGACAAAGGGGATGCATGTATTGGTATTTACTATATGTGAATTTGATGCGCACACTCTTTAGTTGAATTGGATAATGGCAAGATGCTCAAGTATTTAGAAAGATGAGTAGAATGTATTCAAATATGATAAAACTATCATTTTCTTAGTACGTAGTTCTATTTAGCCTTATATGTTTTGATTGTGTACTCTCTGGCCTCTGTCGGCATCCAGGATTGGATTGGATAGGATAAGATGAGAGAGTGATGTTGAGGAAAAGGAAGGGTATGGCAAGTTGTGGGCCTTAGGGCTCATGATGGTGGGGGTTGTGTCCGGTGGATCCAACAGGGTTTTTCGTTTAATCCAATCTAGTTCAACCGTAACCGCTCAAGTGGGATTCGATAGGCCCATTCGAACAGGATTATATTACACCCTGCCGGATTCAATAATCCTTCATCTTGTGACCTGATGTCTATTGAGCCCCAAATCCTATCTCCTTCAATATCGCTCTCTTGTCTTATCCTATGCAATCCAATTCTGGGTGCCAAAGGGACCCTTTTGAGTATTTAAAGTTCACCTTTCATCTTTTCTTGAACTGTGTAAATAAAGTTCTAAGTTAGGAAATTTATTGTTGGTGGTATCTCTTTTGCTTTTCATCATAATTATGATGTTTTCTTAGAAAGCATCAAAATTTTTAAACATCAAGATCCAAAATGCTTGCCCGGGAAAATCTTTTCTGGTCTTCAATTGTTACGTATTATGCATGGGCACCAATGCAGCAGATGAACAGGATACGACTTGTATATAGCGACAAATCTTAGGGAAAGTGGGGAGAATATGGTAAATGTTTGAGGATGCAACAATGAGACATGTAATTACAAACAAATGCATGCACTCCGTTTAGTAGATTTTGATAGACATAGATAGAGGTAGAAACTTACAGAAGCAGAAAGAGATAGAGATGAAGATGTCGAAACTCGCACATCACACATGTACGCGTGCATGAGAAGGTTTATAAATAAACAAACGGAAGCCCTTGTATATATAGAAGTCTATCTTAGTGTGTTTTCCAAGATGCAAATTATGACGACATGCTCATAGCTAGACTTCTCCTACTTGTTCACTAACAAAACTGGATCTCCATAATAAATTCTCTTCAATTTGGATTATCTTGTTGGAAAATCTCCCATTGGCGGAGAGTATGTTGAGTATCCTTAAAAATAACGAAGCAATGGCTCCATTTTAAGTTCTATTAGGAAAATCTGATTTGTAGACGAAATATCAAAATGTTGCCGAAATGAGAGAAACCTCGAGTTTTGTAGTACCCATGCATCATAAGTTGTTATTGAGTAGTTCCGTTTACTCGTAATGCTGCATGTCTAGAACACGAAGGTTCTATGTGTTCTAGATATGCGGCACAATAAAACGCTGCTGTGAGCTGTTTTAGCAATGGATTGCCAGTTTGGTAATTGTGATTGTTCACATGTTATATTTACAAGGTTAGATCGTGTATTGCGTTGTCCGAATTCTACATTTTATTCTTTCCAAATTTCATCAACTCTATGTGATTCTTCACTATTACATGCCTTGTTCTCAGCTAATGAGAAATGTATCAACCAAAACCTATCGCTGGTATGGGCCCAACTCATGGCAATTCCATTGCTCTTAATAAGCAAGCGGAATTAGCTCGCAACGGTGTGGGTTCCCCCAATGATGCGAGTAATAGCGCTAGTGCGGCTTCAAGACAGCGATTACGGTGGACTAATGAGCTTCACGAACGTTTCGTGGATGCTGTAGCGCAACTTGGCGGACCTGATAGTAAGTTCTTATAGCCGCATCTTGCTGATCTAAATCATTCTTTTTCTTTAATAAGATTATGTAAAGCGATACGAGCAATTTAATGCATATCATGCATAGTTTCCAACTTATTGTACTTAATTACCTGGTCGCGCAAATTTTATGCTTCACTGTCTAATTTCGGTGTGAAATTGTTTGATAGAACAATATGAACTAATTTAGCCCCAAAACTTCTACAATGGATACTCAAACTAATTTGAAGTATTTAAAAGTCAATTAGCATTGTCGCGTTAAAAACTATTTCTCGATTGTTTAATGCGCTTATATATAACAGGAGCCACTCCTAAAGGAGTTCTCAGAATCATGGGTGTACCGGGCCTAACCATATACCATGTCAAAAGTCACTTACAGGTACTCGGGTTTGACGTGCCTTTTCTTTCTCGCCGTCGTTTCACTATGTTTTTACTTTATATGATATCATTTCCTCTTTTCCTTTTTCGCCAGAAATATCGGCTAGCGAAATACATCCCCGAACCTTCCTCAGATGGTAGGTATCGTAAACTATGTCGCTACATGAAAAATTCGTTTATGCATTGAAGGGGCAAAATTTATACACAAGAAGAGCTGATTTAATCAGGTTTCCATTTATACAGGTTCCAAGCCTGAAAAGAAGGATCCTGGCGATCTTCTATCGGGAATCGAAAGCTCTTCGTAAGTATTTGATGCATGTTGATGAACTTTTTTTGGTTTTTCCAACGGACATAATATTTTACTCGTACCTTACATTGTGAGTAGTTGTTCGATTCCCTTTTTTACATGCTACACTCGAGACTTGGACCTGCACATCCTAACACTGTAATTTTGGGGGCTCTTTTAGCTCGAAGATGAAACTATACCGAGAATTGATAATTTTTAGCTGTAGGAACGAGGAGTGATGATAGTTTACAGAGTAGCAAAGAATCCAAACTAGTCGAATCTTTCTTGGCGCAACCGCTATTAATTTTGCAATCCTAAATTGCTAAATTCAAACTGTTTTACGGCGATTACAATTGCGACCGCCCAGAATGCGATACCGTACTAATAGTTGCGTGATGCGTCCCTTTCATCTCCTTTTTGTCATTATTACAAACCAAAATTGAACGAAAATCGCTCTCTTTTAAAGAAATAAGATAAGATGAATCGTAATCCTACGCATTCGCACTATTACTTTTTCCGATAATTCATCGTTTTCTTTTCCGTGCCAGCGGATTGCAGATAAGCGAGGCTCTAAAGCTGCAGATGGAGGTTCAAAAGCGACTTCACGAGCAATTAGAGGCAAGTTAAATTGCTAGAATGCTTTTACGAGTTCATACGAAAAGTTTGTGCGAAAATGATTCGTATTCTGAAAAGCGCGAGAAGTTTGTATTTTGTAATGCAGGTGCAGAGGCAGCTGCAGCTGAGAATCGAAGCCCAGGGAAAGTATCTGAAGAAGATAATTGAAGAGCAGCAGCGTCTCAGCGGCGCGCTCGCCACCTCGGAGGCCGACAACCCCTCCGACCCCGACAAGACCGAGCCCTCAACCCCGGCCCCGACCTCCGAATCTCCGACCGTGGGAACGGCGCCGGGCGTCCATTTCAGGAGCCTCTCTCACGACGACTTCTTTTCCGCCGCCCACGAGCCGCCTCTGACCCCCGACCACCCTTCGAAGGATAACAGCAAGGACGAGAGGGCGAGCAAGCGGCCGCGAACGGGTGAGACGGCGGATTTGGTCCTCGCACATCAAATATTGGAATCGAATTGAATACACGGCGGCTGCGGCGGCAGGAAACACATTCGAAAATAGCGCATTTGCACTTTGCACCCCCGAGATGTGAAACTTTACACATCGACCCCCCTCGATCTAGCAAAGAGGGTGGTAATTATGTCCGCTTAGGGGCGAAGTACAAATTCACGGTAAATTTATGGAATTTTACGCGATTTAACCTACTTTCGGAGAATCGATGTTTCGTATCAACATTCGCATTTAGTTGTTGTTTGTAGAGCAGGTGTTGTTGAGATTGTTGTTGTAAAATAGTATTTATTTACAAATTAATACTATTTGGAGACAATCTCTTTTTAGGAATTATTTATTGTTCCATTATTGTTAAATAGTGAAGCTTCTTTTTTTTTTTTTTTTTTTTTTTAGAGTTCTATTATTATTCTCTCATATTTACTTCAAAAAATTGCATCGTCTACAATAATTAGGGGTGTAAACGAGCCGAACACGAGCGAGGAGGCTCGTTATTAAACGAGCCAACACGAGGCTCATTAAAGTATCAAGCTAAAAAATTCGGCTCGTGTTCGCTCGTTTTGGCTCACGAAATACCAACTAACAATAAATTAAAAAAATATAGATTAAATATATTAAAAAAATAAATTCATAAAATCTTATCCATTAAATTTTGATCTAATAGTTAAAACTTAATAGTTAAAACTTTATATACAAATGAGTCTTTTTATAATTAAGCTCGTATTTATATTTTTATTTTGCTAAAAACTAAATAATAAAAATATATATTACATATAATTATTTATTTATATATAAAAATATAAATTAAATAAATTATATAAATATAAAATATATATATATTCGACTCGTTGCCAATACCTGTTTAGCGAACCTCGTTGTCAATGTTCTATTGCTTATTAAACGAAATTTCATTCGCTGACATTAAACGAGCGAACCGATCTCAGCTCATTTCGAAATAACACGAGCTTCATGCAACAATGAATGGATTGCCACCCCTAACAATAATATAACATACACCAAAATTTTCTTTTTAATTTGAAATCAAAATATAATTTTACAGATATACTCTACATTATATAAAAAGGATAATCAGTCTATGTATAAAATATTATAGAGTTTAAATTTCAAAAATCTATACTTACTCTATATTAAAGGAGAGTTCTATCACATCATGGGTTATTTCACAAGTTATTTGTTAGTAAAAAAAAAAAAAAGGGAAATTTTCAAAAATCTCCTGTGGTTTTGCACTTTTTTTATTTTAGTATCCTGTTTAAAGTGTATCAAGTTACGACTACGTGGTTTTGCATATTTTCACTTTAGTACGTGGTTTAAAGTGTATCAAATAGTACCCACTTTCTCACTTTAGTACCCTATGGTTTAAAAACCACATGGTACTAACTTGATACAGCTTTAAATCATAGGGTACTAAAGTGAGAAAGTGCGAAACCACGTGGTACTAACTTATATACTTTAAATCACGATACTAAAATAAAAAAGTACAAAATCACAGGATATTAACTTTGATACATTTTTTTTTTTTTTTTCCAAAAGCAATCTTTTTAGCAACCATTTAAAAGAGGAAAGAGCGATCCATTTTACACAAACAAATTAATCAACCTATCATTTTATTTCTTTTTTATTTTATATTTATTTTATTTTTTATTTTCTGAGTAGTAAGTAACCAAATTGTAATATATGTGAAAATGTTCAGGCCCTAAGGTACCGTTTGGTTCGAGGATAAGCAAAAAGTGGCTATTCGAGGGATAGGTATAAATTGAGAGATAAGCGGGAATTAAATCAATTTTGCGTTTGGATGAAAATTAGGTTATTCTTGGGAATAAAAAAAATAGCATTTGGTATGTAAGATAGAATAAGAAAAGTTGTGAAATATAAAATCTTAAGTTTTAAATTTAAATTTTTTAATTTTAAATTTAAAACTTTAAATTTAAGATCAAATTTAAATTTGAAAATAATAAAATATCAAAATTTTAAATTTAAAAAATTTAAAATATTAAAATTTAAATTTATAATTTATAATTTATAATTTATAATTATAAAATTTAATTTTGAAATTATAAATTTAAATTTTTTAAATTTTAAATTATAAATTTTTAAATTTTTAAAATAAGAATAGAGGTGGGAACAATTAATTAAAATAAATTTTTAAAAATTCTACTCAAACTTAAATTTAATAAAAAATTTATTATAATATTTAAATATAATTTATTATAATATTTAAATAGAAATAATATGTATTAAGATAGTACGATTAAAAATTTTATAATAAAAATAATTTATTATAATATGTAACATATTATATTTATATAATTTAATTTTAATTCAATTTATAATTTTAATCAAGTTTGAAATTTAGTATTGGAATAGCGCTCTTCCATAAATATGGTGGAATAAGAAAAATTTGCTATTCCGGAATAATCGGGAATAGCAGCTTTGGGATAAAATATCCCTATTAATTTCTCGCCCGTTATAATAGCGGGATAACTTTAGTTATCCCCGCTTATCACCCCAACCAAACGGGCCTAAAAGTCTCAAAGCGAATACCACAGGGACCAAGTCGCAAATAATCCAGATACTTATATCCTATTATCTATATATTATACATTATACATATATATTATATATATATACTAGTTTTTTCACCGATGCTAAATTAATATAATAATATAAAATAACAAAAGTTATTATGTAATAATAATAGAAAAATATTCTAATTAATATTATTTTTTTTTACAAATAAAAAAATATACTATTAAATTTAAGTTTTTGTTCATTAGTAAGAGATGACATCAAGGAAAAAAATTCAAAAAATCCAAATCAAATCATCAAACTACAAATAAAGGAAAAAAATTCAAAAAACATAATACCAAAGAAAAAGAAAAGAAATATACAATCCCGATAACCTCTAGATTGAAAAAAAAAACAAAAAAACAAAAACAAAACAAAACAAAACAAAACAAAATCAGACCATTAAAAATACCCCCCAAAATAATATTTTTTAATGTAAGTGATCAATATATATAAAAAATAATAATAAGGTTATTGATTAACTTACTTATTTTTTAACTCCAATATTTCTGATATATCAGTGTTGATCATCATCCTGATTGCATAAATAGAGTTTGATATACTACGTAAACCTATATTGTCCGTAGATATACAACAATTAGTATAATTAGTAATAATATAAATAATAATCAAAATTTGAATAAATGAGATACCTAAAGTCTTTTATCTTGCACCATTGCATTATAATTATGATCGTGCATTCATTCCCTACTTGTCTATAAGCGTATGTTAAATTTGAAATTAAAAATCAGTATCTTACATTATTATCAGAAAGAACTGACTCTAGGTTATTCACCACATCTGGACGATTAAATTCAGGCATAGTATTTTATAATATAGATTTGATTCAGGCATAGTATTAAATTCAGGTTATTCACCATCTGGATGATTAATAATAGTATTTTAATTTTATTAATCCTAATTAATTATAATATAGATTTGATACCGTAATTATTACTTTCTAAAAAAATATATTTACTATAGAAAGCATTTTATTTCCTAATTATTTTTTCCAAAAAAAATCTAATTTGAGTTAATTTGAATTAATTTGCATTAATTCAAGTTAATGCATATTACAGAAAGCATATTATTTCCTAATTTTAATTAATTTGATTTGATTTTATTCAATTAATTTTTATTGATATAATAAAAGTAAATAATAATATTTTAATTTTATTTAACTTTTAATTATAATATAGATTTTATTTCCTAATTAATAATAATATAGAATATTAAAAGGTATTAGTATTGATACCCTAATTATTATTTCCTAATTTGATTTAATTTGATTTAATATTCAAACTATATTTAATTTTATTTAATTTGATTTATATTTAAATAAATCATATAAATAGATATTATTTCCTAATTATTTGATTTGATTTAATTTATTTTAATTGACATAATAAAAGTTAATATACCCTAATTATTATTTCCTAAAAAACTATATTAATTTACTACATAAAGCATATAGAATAGATATTATTTCCTAATTATTATTTCCTAAAAAAGTCTAATTTAAAATATCTAATTTTATTTCCCTAAAGTATATAAAATCTATATTTGAGCTTGACTTAATTTGAATTAATTTGCATTAATTTTATTTAATTTGATTTTATTTGAATTAAGTTGAATTAATTTTAATTAATTTTATAAATTAAATAATTAATTTGAATCTATTATATTTAATTTTATTTAATTTGATTTATATTTAAATAAAATCATATAGAATAGCTATTATTTGCTAATTATTTGATTTTATTTAATTTATTTTAATTGACATAATAAAAGTTAATATACCCTAATTATTATTTCCTAAAAAAAGTCATTTACTATCTAAAGCATATAAAATAGAATAGATTTTCTAATTATAATTTCCTAAAAAGGTCTAATTTAAAAAATCTAATTTTATTTTCCTAAATTACATAAAAGCGTGTCGAGAAAAAGATATGTAAACCACGCCACGTTTATACAAGTGCTCACCTATGCTCTACTTTAGTATAATATATAATACTGGGACTTAGAAAAATTTCCCCTCCACATCCCACCACTCACTCCGCCGTCGCCGGAGAAGGTCGCCGGAGAAGGTGCTCTCTCTCTCTCTCTCAGTCTCTTTCTCTCTCACACACACGCGCACGCGCAGGCGCGCGCGCACACACTATGCAGTATCTGTGTTTATCTCCAAGTTGTAGGGTTTCGAATCCGCTTGTGGTTTTGATCTCATTCACAAAGAGTATTTTGGTGTAATTTTTGGCGGAGAAACGAACTTTTTCTTATAATTTAGTTGTGAAATCGATTAAAAGTTGTTATTTTGGTACTTGTTGCTCCATTGGTTTGGTGTCGAATTTTTTCCCCAGGTTGTAGGGTTTCGTATCCGATTGTGGTTTTGACCTCATTTATAAAGAGTAATTTGGTGTAATTTTTGGTGGACAAACGAACCTTTTCTTATAAGTTAGTTGTGAAACCGATCAAAAGTTATTGTTTTGGTACTTGTTGCTCCATTGGTTTGGTGTCAAATTTTTTTCCCCAGGTTGTAGGGTTTCGTATCCGATTGTGGTTTTGATCTCATTCACAAAGAGTATTTTGGTGTAATTTTTGGCGGAGAAACGAACTTTTTCTTATAATTTAGTTGTGAAATCGATTAAAAGTTGTTATTTTGGTACTTGTTGCTCCATTGGTTTGGTGTCGAATTTTTTTCCCCAGGTTGTAGGGTTTCGTATCCGATTGTGGTTTTGATCTCATTCACAAAGAGTATTTTGGTGTAATTTTTGGCCGAGAAACGAACTTTTTCTTATAATTTAGTTGTGAAATCGATTAAAAGTTGTTATTTTGGTACTTGTTGCTCCATTGGTTTGGTGTCGAATTTTTTCCCCAGGTTGTAGGGTTTCGTATCCGATTGTGGTTTTGATCTCATTCACAAAGAGTATTTTGGTGTAAGTTTTGGCGGAGAAACGAACTTTTTCTTATAATTTAGTTGTGAAATCGATTAAAAGTTGTTATTTTGGTACTTGTTGCTCCATTGGTTTGGTGTCGAATTTTTTCCCCAGGTTGTAGGGTTTCGTATCCGATTGTGGTTTTGACCTCATTTATAAAGAGTAATTTGGTGTAATTTTTGGCGGACAAACGAACCTTTTCTTATAAGTTAGTTGTGAAACCGATCAAAAGTTATTGTTTTGGTACTTGTTGCTCCATTGGTTTGGTGTCGAATTTTTTTCCCCAGGTTGTAGGGTTTCGTATCCGATTGTGGTTTTGGTCTCATTTATAAAGAGTAATTTGGTGTAATTTTTGGTGGAGAAACGAACCTTTTCTTATAATTTAGTTGTGAAATCGATCAAAAGTTATTGTTTTGGTACTTGTTGCTCCATTGGTTTGGTGTCGAATTTTTTCCCCAGGTTGTAGGGTTTCGTATCCGATTGTGGTTTTGATCTCATTTATAAAGAGTAATTTGGTGTAATTTTTGGCGGAGAAACGAACCTTTCTTATAATTTAGTTGTGAAAGCGATCAAAACTTATTATTTTGGCACTTGTTGCTCCATTGGTTTGGTGTCGAATTTTTTCCCCAGGTTGTAGGGTTTCGAATCCGCTTGTGGTTTTGATCTCATTCACGAAGAGTAATTTGGTGTAATTTTTGGCGGAGAAACGAACCTTTTCTTACAATTTAGTTGTGAAATCGATCAAAAGTTAATTATTTTGGTACTTGTTGCTCCATTGGTTTGGTGTCGAATTTTTTCCCCAGGTTGTAGGGTTTCGTATCCGATTGTGGTTTTGATCTCATTTATAAAGAGTAGTTTGGTGTAATTATTAGAGAAATAAACGAACTTTTTCTTATAAAAATTAGTTGTGAAATCGATCAAAAGTTGTTATTTTGGTACTTGTTGCTCCATTGGTTTGGTTATCGAATTTTCTCCCCAGGTGCTAGGGTTTCGAATCCGACTGTGGTTCTGATCTCATAAATGGTAATTTGGTGTTACTTTTTTAGAGGGAAGAACTGAACCTTTGCTTATAAAAATTAGTAGTGAAATAGATCAAAAGTTATCATTTTTGTACTTGTTGCTCCAAATTGGAGGGTTTCTAATTCGATTGTGGTTTTAATCTCATTCATAAAGAGTAATTTGGTGTAACTTTTGGCGAAAAAGACAAACCTTTTCTTATGATTTAATTGTGAAATCGATCAAAAGTTGTAATTTTGGTACTTTTTAGTTTTTACTCCGTTGGTTTGGTATCAAATTTGGGGAAAAAAAAAAAAAAAATTATGATTTAGTTTAGATGAATTGCTGTCATTTATGAATAAAACAATGTAGAGTTTGAGAATGAGAATTTTATGCTCTTTTTCTTTTTCTTTTTCTTTTTGTTGAGTTCTATCAAAGATCTTATGGGAATTTGATTAAGAGAAAAGGAGAAAGGGTATCATTATTAACCTTTGGAATATTTTTAATTAACCCATACTATAATATAGTGTATTTGCAGTTTACTACCTTGTGGTTCGAAGTGTAGCACTTCACCTTGCTATATTTTATGTTTAATTTTTTAACTAAAGGCCTGCCACTGCCACTAATAGCGGTCGCAAAATGCTTCTTTATATAAACCATACGCCGGCAAAATACTTCATTATATTTTGCTACCCTTTTAACGGATGGTCATCTCAACGGATGGCCATCTCGGAAACTTAAACAGAAAGCACAGAGGCAAATCACTACATTTTGAACCATATGGGAGTAAATTGAAAATGCACTATACGACGACCGGGGATGACTTTTTGAAGCTTTCCCCTTTTTCTTTTCCTCAATTGTCTATTAAGAAGAAATGCCTTGTGGACTCGGGCTTCATTTTGGGATTGCAAACATGTTGCGTTACATGCGGTGAGAAAACGTGACTGAAAAATATTTTGTTTGTTTCCGTAAGTAACATCGTGTTGTGAATGTCGCAATGAGTTGGTTAAAATAGAATTTCTACAGTCCCACTGGATAATGGAGAAGTATATCTCTATGTGCCTTCGTCCCAACTGTTTTACCTCCCAATAGCGACAGGCGCCCTCAATGCCAAACGGGCTCTTAAGGGTGGAGGGTTGCTTAGCATAACTTGATTCATCCAGTGATTGAGCATGAGCACCTTTGTGCGCAAAGCAAATTCAAATTCATTTTATGCAAAGAGGCCAAAACCCAAAACATTGTAGATTTTGTTTACGTCATTGAATTTCTTTGCTTGCTTTTGTCTTTTGAGCTAAGGACTCCTCGTTGATGTTCGTTAAAATTCGCGCTAACATATTCCTTTACTCCCCTTCCATCTTTGTAAATTTCGACAATGTTTTCTACATTTATGCAAAAGCATTTCGCCTTTCACTCCAATTTTCGAATAATATGCAGCAAGGTTCAAACTACAAGCAGCAGATGTAATTTGTGAGCTGGAAAGTTAGCGGCATATGGAGGCTCTTCCTAATAAGAGTTAGTTCCTCTCCGTCGTCAATCGCTATTTATTTTTCTCCATGTTTATTTCTCTTTGTTAAAGTAATGGACTAAATCCTTTTATTCCAGGTGTTTACTTTAGCCTTCTAGAGATCAAGAGGCCTAATACTTCTCGACTCGTGAAGGTTTTTGCTTCCTTTCCTTGTCTTTACATACCCTACTATTATCCATTCTCTAATTTTACATATTTGTTCAATATTTTTTTCAATTGTTACAGTACCTGATTCTTATTTGGACCGTTATTACTCTTAAAATTCTTTTCTATACCAAGTTTGTAACCTAAATTGAATTATTACGGTGTCTATTTCTATCTACGACCATTTATTGGATGTAAATATTAAAAACACCGTTTTCTGGTAGTTTAAGCTTTTAGGAAAAAAACGGTTGTTTTATATAATTTACTATGATATTAGAGCAAGAGATCCTGAGTTCAAATTCCGTCAGGCTCCTAGCGTTATTTAATTTCCTCCAATTTAATTAAGTTCACATCTTAGGCTTATCAAAAAGTTACGAGTCCGGATGGGACTGTTCTCTGGTAGCTTAAGCTTTTCAAGAAAAAACGGCTGTTTCATATAATTAACTCCTCCTTATTCTTATTTTTTTGTTTCTTTCCATATACGTCTTTAATCTTGTTAACATAATTGTGATTACTTTGTCGCAAGCTTCTCAAGTCTCAGGATAATAATTCTTTTTAAATTCTGAAAAATACAATTGGCTTGATTGGGTTTGTGTTTTCCTTTACTATCTTACCTTCCATTTCATTTTTCATTTTTTTCTTCTTTTTTTTCCATTGATTGCAGTTAGGATGCCAACCTCTTCGACGCGCTGCGCGAGTATCGTTGAGAACTTCTACTCGTGTTTGCGAAGACCCTTCTCATTCTTCCCCAATCATCAAGAAGTACGATCGGCATCCTCAAAATGTTGATCTCCCGCCGATACTGCCGAAGAACAAAAAGAAGCCCTACGCCGTCCCGCTAAAGAAGATGCAACGAGTGGCTCGGCAAGATAAAAAGCTGGCGCAAATGGGAATGGAGAAGCCTCTCGATCCCCCGAAGAACGGGTTATTGGTCCCCGAGCTTATTCCCGTGGCCTACGAGGTATTGGAACATTGGAAAGTGCTTATAAGAGGCCTCTCGCAGCTTCTACATGTCGTTACGGTTTACGGTTGCAGGTAATTTCAAGTATCTTGCAATCGTTTTTCTCGCTTATTCCAGAATTCTTTTTGAATGACCTTTTTAAATCTCAGTAGAAGTGTTTAATTTATTTGATTTGAGCCGATTAGTCACTTTTAACTTTAAAATTTGAATGTGTCATTTATCTTTATTTGTTTTGTTAGTATATTTAATTAGAAATTCATTAAAGTAAGCATTTACCTTAAATTTTGTATTTTAAATCAAACAAATTGAAAGGTTGGGTAGTCGAATCAGAATGATTTATAGTTTATGTAAGTTTTATACATTTTTTACCTTTGGCTAAATGATATTTTATTTCCAATTTGCGGGTTTACTGTTGTTTACTAGTGAGATTAAATCGGCAGTCGATAATTTACAGCAAATGCCCTGAAATCCACGTCGGCCCCGTCGGCCACAACATCCAGGATTGCAGCGGGACGGGAAGCGAGCGGCGCCGGAGCCACCACTCTTGGGTCAAAGGCTCCATCGACGACGTCCTCGTCCCGATCGAGTCGTACCACCTCTTCGATCCGTTCGGCCGGCGGGTCAAGCACGAGACGCGGTTCGACTACGACCGCATCCCCGCGGTCGTGGAGCTGTGCATCCAAGCCGGCGTCGACATACCGGAGTACCCCTCGCGGCGACGAACCGCCCCCGTCCGCATGCTCGGGAAGAAGGTGATCGACCACGGCGGGTTCGTGGAGGAGCCCAAGCCCTACCGTGCGGAAGACTGCATATCCTTGCTCGCGGAGCTCGACACGTATGAAACACTGAAAGCTCAGTCGCCGGCGCCGTCGGATACCAGACGGTTGGCGGAAAGAACGCTGAAGGCTTACAGCAGTGTGAGAAGCGGCGTGAGACGGCTGATGAGGAAGTACACGGTGAAGGCCTGCGGATACTGCTCGGAGGTCCACGTCGGGCCGTGGGGCCACAACGCGAAGCTCTGCGGGGCGTTCAAGCACCAGTGGAGGGACGGCAAGCACGGGTGGCAGGACGCGACGATCGACGAGGTGATCCCCCCGAACTACGCGTGGCACCTCCGGGACCCCGACGGCCCCCCGCTCACGTCGGCCCTGAAGAGGTTCTACGGCAAGGCTCCGGCGGTCGTGGAGCTATGCGTGCAGGCCGGGGCGGAAATACCCGACAGCTACCGGCCTATGATGCGGCTGGACATTGTCGTGCCCGACACCGACGAAGCTCGCTTCGTCGCGTGACGCGAACAAGAACTGTAATTCGGTGTATCGATTTCGGTGGTGAATTCGTCTCACAGGATCATTTTATTTTGTACTTGAACTGAATCTTTCAATCAATCAACCTGTATAATGTAAGTTTCCTGTTGTAGATCCTACTCTTCTTCTAGCTAATAAATATTCAGAGTTTATCTCTCGAAAAGCTCGAAGTTATCAGAGAACGGTGTTTTTTTTATATTCCGTATTCCGTGTTCAAGCAATATACATGAGTGAAAGAGGCTCCAGTTAAACCAGTTTAATTGCACAAAAACATACCAACTGCACAAGGAATAGATGATGTATCTGAAATAAGCAGGAGCTGCAAAGTTGTTTCCAATTCTCACATTGTTTGAAAATTACAACTCGATTCAGCATCGTCGACATAAATTTGAACAAGCCCAGCAAGTGAACTGCGCGAATCTTATGGTTGTTATTTTCGTGGAGATGAGTTTTAAGTTCACATCATTGTGTTCTCAGTCTCGCGCAGATTTGCGCATAGGAGGGAAGCCTCACTCTTTCATTCATTCATTCATTCATTCTTCTTCTTCTAATTCTTCTTCTTCGACGTCGTCGATCCCCACCCAACGCGTAAACGCGAAGAGAAACTCCTTGAAGGTCACCATTCCATTCTTGTCCCAGTCCATCTCTTCTGTTTAGACAAATGAAAACATGTAAGAAGGGGGGAAAAAAAAAACACTAATATTGAATCGCCTCCGACAAAATGTCAAAAACGATGCTAGAATTCGAAATAAAGAATTTAAGTGTCAATCGGCACTGGACGCGCACTATGCTGTACTGCGCCGACAAGATATCAGCACAATACGGCTTCTTTGCCGATGACACAGCTCAAAACCCTCTTTACTTTGAAACTAGCAAGTTAAATACTTACTATAAATAAATTTGTTTATTTCATACTCAAAATTTCAAAAACAATAATCATGTAAAAAAAATGATGATGATTATTTAAAGTTGACCCCCAAAAGCAGAATCACATCATTTTTAAGCTTCTGGTTTTAATCAGAAAGCATTGATAAAAAAAACTCTACTCAAACAGCACTTCTGCAATAGCTCTAGCAGGGCTTCACCACATCCTTATCCTAGTAGCGAGAAAATCGAAACATAATGTATGAGAAATACGAGGATGGAGGAATAAGTAATTGACCGAATCTCTTCATGGCTATGCGTCCCGAAGAGCGCTCCCCGGAGGTAGTCTCGTTTATCGCTTGAACCATCTCGTTCTTACTGACGTACCCGTCCTTATTCTTGTCCAGGAACACAAACGCGTCGACCAGCGTCTGAAAAGTCGACTCGAGATTCGGCAGTCCCATCCGTGATTTCTGGCGAATTTCGGTCATGGAACTACAAAGAAAATTCTATAAATGGCATACCAAATTGCGAGAAACCTACAATTTCTATTTCAATTTTCCAAAATTTTGACATCCCACATAATGTCAAGCCCAAAACTGGATCTTCTGGGTACAAACTTAGTGAGCACCCGCAGATGATAATTTGTTAAAATGATAAACAATATAGCGATTTTCAGACGCAGAAGGATACTGCTTGCTCGGCAGCTGGTTCGTTCAGGAGATAAACGAGGCACAGAAGTACGATGAATTCGTTGAATTTGATCCCCATATTCTCATCTATATCACACGCCTCAAAGAGATCGCGAATCTCCTCCTCTGTAAATGATATCTTGAGCTTCTCGAAGCACCGTTCAAGCTCTTCGTGGTCTATCGCACCATTCGAATCTTCGTCTGAAACGGTACAACAATAAAAACCAAAGACAAAAGGGCTTAGCTCAAACATGACAAAATAACCAACCTAAAAATAATGTCGAATTGTGTGTATTTAGCAATGTACACATGAGCCCTCGAGACGAGCTTGCGTACTCCTAATTTACGTGTTAAACTCATTGTTTGATTAAATTTAACTAAACGAGAAACTGTTACAAAGCATGTAGATGCGAACTGTTTTCGAGCATTCTTAAAGATGTATACTTTGCATGGCCAAACCAAGAATAAGTTTAAGAAATATGAAGAAGTATAGAACTTAACTTAAAGAACACCTGCATCTCCTCAAGTAGCATACGGAATCAAAATTAAGTTGTCGAAGGAAAAGATCAAGAAAAGGCAAGGTTCAGGAAACTGAACACATGATTCTGCTCAGAAGTAGTAATAATCAGCTCAGAACTGCAAAGAAATCGCTCACCAAATTGCTTAAAAATAGTCTTGCAATTCCGCAAGTTCTTGTCTATTGTCGGGAACTTCATTATGATGCTGTTGAATGATTTCATGGAAGTCCCCTCCGCCGCTCTCTTCCGCATAGCCTCGACCATCTTGGCCTCGAGCTTCGATTCAGGCGGGCCGCGCCTGAACGATTCGCTCCTCCCAACTACGCCACCCATAGTAGTAGAGACGGCAAGATGCGACTCACGCAACCCCTTACCGAATATGTTTGTCTGAAACTCACAAAAGTTCCTGCTCAGAACTATTAGATTCTAGTTCGGAAAAGAAAGTAAAAGGTCGGACTAGAAAACATGTCGAGTTTCAAATTTTGTTGCCCGTCATCGACGAAACAATCCGATCGCAAATCCTTTCATAAACTTTACATAGATTGAAAAAGATGCGCAATGCAACGAATCCTTTCTTATAAACTATAGACATGGAGCAATGTACAGAGAAACAGTTAATGTTATCTAGCATCAATCATCTCAATATTCGTAAACCGAAACTAACGCATTTGAAGTAAACCGGAGGAAATTAAATGAAGCAAAGAATCTATCGGGATTCAAACTCAGAACCTCTCGATCTGATACCATGTTGAGTAATATAAAACAAGCTACTAGATAACGGTATTTTTAACATTTATATTCAATAGAAAGAACAAGCAGAATAATAATTCTCAAATTTGGTTCCTAAGTTTCATCTCAAGTGTCACCAAATCAATGCTTACATGCAAAAAAAAAAATAAAAAAATAAAAAAAAGCTAATAATGTTCAAAATCTACCAATTAGGGGCTAAATTATTGAGGAACATATCATTAATTTGTTGTGATGATATTTAGTGTGTGTATTTTTTTGAATTTGGGTGGCTAACTCAATTATTGCTAAATCAAAGCAGGTTTAAATCCAAAATAAATAAATAAATAAATAAAATCATCTTCCACAAGCAAAATATAAGAGAAAAAGATAAACTAGGGCCTCATTTAGCATTATTGTTGTTCTTGTTTAAAAAAAATAAAATTTTCATTAAAAAAAAGCGTAGGATGGGATTAGTCGATTGCAAAAAAGAAAAAAAAAACATTTTTTTTCTCGCTTTCAATTTTGTTTAAAATAAAATTACCATCAAATTAAATAAAATTAGTGGTGAAATTTTTTTTTTTAAAAAAAAACAACAACAATACCAAATGATACAATCAAAATGATTCCTATTATTATTATTATTATGTAATTTTCACCACTGAGCTTCTACATAGCAACAAATGCAACAAATTACCCACCATGATCGAAACAAGATGAGAAATTCCACTAAGAACAAGCAAATCGAATATAAAAAAAAAAACACTAAATAATGGGGTCAAAAACTGAGTTTCAAATTGAAACTTACCTTTTTGGAAAAATCAAAACAATATATATATATATAAATATAAAAACCAAAAAAACCAATAGGAATTAGATATGAGGAGATGTTGGGATTGGTGAATTAGGTTTTCTCCAAGGATTCTTGAGAGAGAGAGAGAGAGATATAGAAGAGAATGAGGTGTTCTTTAACTTTTTTTAGGGTAAACAAGTTTGGGGTAGAGAGAGAGAGAGAGAGAGAGAGAGAGGGGAAAGGGGGTGTTGGGATTGGTTGCTTTTTTTTAGGGGGGGTTAATTACACTATTGGTCTCCAAACTTTACACTATTTTTCAATTTGGTCCCCAATAATTTTTTTTTTTTTTTTGGTAATTAAGTCCCTAATCTCTTGATTTAAGAGATTTTACTATAATTACGTTATAACGGTTTAAAAAAGTGTTAAAATTAGAGCTCTGCTACTGGTACACCCCAAAAGGGGTGTATATCTTACACTCCCTCATCCAAGGGCCAAGAATGGCTTCATGTCTTTTTAATTTTCTTTTTAAATATTAAAAGTATTTTGTGAATCTTAGGATGGTTGGTTGTAAGATCTACACCCCTCTTAGGGGTGTACAAGTAGAATTTTCCGTTAAAATTAAGAAAAAACTTCAAATACCACCCATGTGGTTTCACGCTTTCTCACTTTAGTGTCATGCAGTTTAAAGTATATCAATTTAGGCTTAGTTTGATATTGAGAGCTATCTAACGCTATTAAATAAAATAGAGTCGTAGAAAAAGCATATATGGATATGCTTCTGCGTTCTCCGGTGGAAACGCAGAAAATCTATCGTAACCGACTCATCGCGATATGCGGAACGCAATATTACGTACGGAAACAAGTGGGGTATTTTTTCAACATACTTTCTCACCGCACGTAAACGCAGTCTCCCCGCAATACCAAACGAAGCCTTAGTATCTGTTGTTTTATTTTTATCTTTTTATTATCGATTTCACTAATTTTTTTGTTAAATCAGTGACGAAGTTAAAATTACATGATACTAAAATGAATATTCGATAAACCGAGATGGGTATGTGAAGTTCTTTGTATATAATTTAACAAAATATTAACGAAGAAGCTGACGAAAAGATAAAAATAAAACTCAGGACACTAACTTGATAACACCTTACATCACAGGATACTAAACTAGGAAAGTGCGAAACCACACGGTGGTATTTGAAGTTTAGCGCTAGCTAATTGTACAATTTAGATTTTAGTTTTACATTATAAATTTAAATTTTAAATCTATATTATATTTCGAATTACATTATAAATTCAAAGCAAGGTTTTAAATTCTAATTCAAATATCGATTTTTTGTATTTAATTTTAAATTCAAATTCGCATTTTGAATTTTTATTTCTAATTTAATTTCAAACAATGTGAATTTTGAATTCGAAGTTTAAATTCAAATTTAGAATCGGGATCAAATCTTCTTTTTAAATTAAAATTTTGAATTCAAATTTAAAATTTAAATTCGAATTCAACTGTAGGAGACTAATTTTTTTAGGGGACTAATTTTTTTTAGGGATAATTATTTATATACCCCTAAAATGTTTCTTTTTTGTTTCAAATATACTCTTCGTATGTTCCTTGGATGTTTAAAAATATTTTCGCAGTTACCCCCCATTAAATTATCTCGGATTAAATGTGAGTTAAAGGCATGTTGATTCGCCTAATTTAAACTATGGAATTAGAGCGGAATTCGTTGATTTCGATAGTTGTTATTTATTTTACAGGAATCGTAATCCGGTTCCTATTTCACCCTGGAATCAGAATGACTAAATTCATTTATGCCCCAACCCGTCCTTAAACTCTAAATTAACCCCGTTCCGGAGTAAATTATCTAAAATATTTTTGAATCATTCGTCATTCTATTTTTCATTCCAAAGCAATCCAATTCAATTTTTTATTTCTATTCTAATTATGAACCAAACATGTCCAAATATTTGCCAGAGTTAAAAAAAATCAAAATATCTCCATTGCCCTTAATTTAAGTGTAAATAAGAAAAGTTGGTGATGATAAAATGGTATATTGGAAAAGAGTAAAATAGTAATTTTACAGAGATAATGATGGTTTCTAATAGTTTACCAACTGAACTTAACTCTACTGATATATTTGAAATAACTTGAAATATTAAAAAAAATGCTTTTAATATTAATCTTCTAACAATGATAAACTAGAAAGTCGGGAATTTTCCAGATATAAACAATTGCTCTTTTTTATTAGGGGCAATTGCTTATATACTTCTGAAAAGTTTTCGACTTTTCGATTTATCCCTCTTAGAAAGCTAATATTGAAAATACTCTTACTACGTTCCAATCTATTTCTAATATACCCCTAGAGTTAAAATCTGTTAATTAACTTTGTCATATTTGTAAAATTACTATTTTGACCTATCAAATATACCATTCCATTATCATTGCCTTTCTTATTTGCCCTTAAAGTCAGGGGTACAAAATATATTTTGACTTTTGGTCTTTTCCAATATACCCTTCTACTATCACCAACATTTCTTATTTGCCGTTAAGTTAAGGTCAAAATTGGCATTTTAATTTTTTTTAACTGTGATCGATATTTAACTCACGTTTAACCCAAGTTAACTTAACAGGAGATAACTGCATGGGTATTTTGCAATAACGGTGAAACATATGAGGGGTATTTTAGAAAGAAAGAAAAAGTAAGTGTAAATCGAATATTTTCAAACGTATGAGAGATATATAAGCAATTATCTCTTTTTATTATATTATTATTTTTTAAATATTATTAAAAAGAAAAAAAAAAAGAGAGGTGGAGGGCATTGTTTGTGGGTTGCCCACCACGTGGGCTACTCATGAGAGTAAAGAAAGTAGTGCACGAAGAGGACTCTCCATTAATAAAAATAAAAATGCATCAAAATAAAAAATTGAGTATATATACATGCACATAGGTGTAACAAATATTTTAATAACTATTTTAAATTAATATAAATTTATATATTATATTTATTTAAAAATTTATATTATAAATTTATATTTTAAAAAATAAATTTATTTATTATATACTATTTGAAAATATTTGTCATATTCTAACTTAAATTTAAATAGTTGATAGTTGATAGTTGATGCCAATAATAATTATATAGTTTTTTTTTTTTCTATTTTATAAAATTTATATATAGTGTAGATATATAGATGTTGAACCAATCAGTCGCGGATAGCTGGCACGTCGAGTCCATGCAAGGGCAGCGGTCTCGGTATACACCGACAGCATTAGGAGAGGCATGGGCCCCACTAGATCGAGAGAGTTATAACAACCGCAAACGGTTACAAGCGGTTCCGATCGGTCGAAAGTGGCCCCGATAAGTAGGACTAGTGGCCGATCATGTATTCGAGAATAAAAGACCACTCTTATTTTCTCATATTTTTCTGCATTTTTTAGGAATAGTCTAATTGTAGCTTTTTTTTTCGCATTTACAGACTTTTCTATGAGTAGTTTTTAAGTAGATCAACTGAGTCTACATGCCTCCTGGCACACTCACCCTTTTGTAAAATACTTTCATGTATTCTCGATCCCTTAATTTAAAGGCATTTGGCTCTTCATGCTGACCAATTCCTGTGTTGTTTGGCCATTCGGCTCTTCGACCAACTTTAGTCATTGCTTGGTCCGTACATTCGGCTCATCTAGCCGAACCGAAAGTAGCATAAGAGTTTTCGAACTCGGCTGATCCGATTCTTCATCAGCTGAATCGCTTGATCGATCGAAGGGCGCAGACTTCGAAGGTCATTATCCGTAGCCGTTTCTCATCCCGACACGCTCCTCGAGGAGGACCTTTGACCGGGTCAAAGGATCAGGAATTTCGATATACAACAATAGATATATATTCAATATTTTTCAAATTTTTCTAATTCTGATAAATTTAAATTTTAAAAATTTATTTTAAACTAAAAGAACTAGTATTAAGTTTTAATATAACAATAAAATATTAAATGTTAATATAACAATAAAATGTTAGTAGATAGAATAGAGATAATATATAAATATTTATCTTAAAAAAATATTGAATTATAGTGAATCACACCCCAAAAGGGTGTATATCTTACTTGGGCGCGAGTTGTAACTTGTAAGATGTACAAGTGCGTTTTCGCGCCAAAAAAACCCGCGATTTCTCTCTCTCTCTCTCTCTCTCTCGATCTCGATCTCTTTCTCTTCCTCGTCGAATCCATCTCCGATCCTTCGCCCTCTCATCCGCACCACCATTTCTAGGGTTTCACGGACTCGTCCTGCACTCTCTAGGGTTTCTCCGACCCCTTTTTTGGGGTAAAATTTGGTAACATTTAGGGTTTCCGTTCCCTTTTCTCTAGCTGATTATGTAACCATTTATGATAGCATTCCGTTTGTTGTTTCATGATGTTCTATTTTATTTATTTTTTTTTCTTTTAATTTTTCCTAGATTGCAGTGAGATGATTTGTAGATTTCGGTAAAAATGTATGGAGATGAGATGATCCCCTTCAACTTTAAATTTTTTTTATATTTTTTTAATTGATGTGATTTGAGTTTCATTAGTTAATGAAGTTAAAATTTTTGATCGATTTCGTAGCTCAATTAGCTGAGATTAATTTATTAGAAAGTAGTTTAACTATTAAATTTGATGGAATTATCAATCAATTTCGTAAAACCCCCAATTTATTTGGCTAAAATCACTCGATTCCAAAAAAAAAAAAAAAGAAAAGAGAATTGAGGGGGCTATTTCAGAACAGCGTATAGTTGAGGAGGTCTCCATACATTTTTACCTTATATTTCTTAGTTCAAACTGTTAAATTTGATGGCATTATTGATCAATTTCGTAAAATTCGTGATTTATTTGGATAAAATCACTCAATTCAAAAAAAAAAAATTTCAAAAGTTGAGGGGCCTATTTCAGAATAGCTACAGTTGAGGGGCTCTCCATACATTTGTTACATTCGATTTATTAGTAGCTTCTACAATGTTTAGTAGAATCATATGTAGATAATCCCTGCGCATTGTCGACATTAGCAAAGTCGGCCCCATAGTTTAGCATATTTGCGCTTCACTATCCTGCAGTTTTCGTTTGTTACATCTTTGAAAACGGCATTGTCAATTCCTGCGGTCATATAGCTTCTTCTTGTGATTGTAAAGCAAATGTAACAACTGCAACCTCGATGCCGTTAGATTAGATTGGATTGGCGAACTAGTTATGCAGCAATAATTTGTATGCTATGTGGACAATTTTTTTTTTTGTTTTTGTTTTGATTACAATGTAGAAATTGATTTGAATCACTTTACGGCCCGGTTTGGATTGCCGAACTACTTATCAAGTGGTAATTTGTATGCGATGTAGATTACCGTTGTAGAATCCTAATCATACTCCTCATCTACCAAACGCTGTATGCTTCTCGAGTAACAGAAGAGGTGCTGATCGAGCAATTCATGCGATCAAACAGGCCCTTAATCTATGTTAGCAACCTTACTCGATTCTGATGCTTTTTTGGTGAAGGAAACTCAGTCCCTTATAACCCTTTTCAACGAATAAGTCGCACATATTATCGGGCAAGATCAGCTTGTAATTGTGTTTTACGATGCCTTTGCTCTTCAGTTACCTTGTTTAGGTCCCACTTTAGCCTAAATATTTATATGCCTTTGATACTTGAAGGTTGTTTCACCGAAAACGGCTGGACGCAGCTTGATCTCATCCTATATCAACAATCGATATCTGATAGGCCAAACGCTTGCGTTTCGGCCATTACCTGAGGCTTTGATACTATTCTTTGAGGCTAGTCTGCTTCGAGTTCGAAAAAAAAGAACCCGATCAAGCGCAAGGTTTTAAGTGCCCGTCGGCACGGGCTGTATCCACCGTGCCAACAAGATACCGGTATGATACAGACCCCCGTGCCGATGGCACAGCTCAAAACCCTCTATTCTTTAAATTAGTAAGTAATTTCCTCAATAAAGTTCAAAAGATGTGATAAAAAGACATAATAAATAGTTAGAATATTTTGTTACTAAAAAAAATAAATATTTTATGCTATTATGTGTCGGGACACAAGAATTTTTTTGACCGGTACACATCAGCACGGCTCAGCACGCACCGTGTCGGCAAGTTTGCGGCACGACCCTGTGCCACGGCACTTAAATCCTTGATCAGGCGGTTCCCTCATCATTCCACACCTGAGATGACAAATCAGAGCATGCTGCGTTTCAAGTCGCACTTTGTTCGCAAACCAATACTTAACCTAGAAGAATTAAGATTTACTGTTAACAACATCAGATGCTGAAGTGCCTGAGCAGTTGCTGCAATGTTTGCCTAAATTGCAATAATAGCAGTCATGTTCAAATTGCTTGTCTACATTATACAAAATTCAATGCCTTTAACTAAATATCAAACTACTTGGTTTTCTTTGTACTGATTTTTACAATTTTATTCATTATTCCGGTATATTAAGATGGCTTGCGTGTGCTTCGATGCTTAAATTGGTAAATTAATTTTAAAATTGCATCTCTTCTGCTCATCTTTTGCGATTCCTCATGTTATGATTATAAGATCGAATAAATATCTGATATGGAGATGGAACTTCTTTTTCAAACTTTAACTGCAGTAGGATATATTCCTAGTTCTTTTCCGACCAGACTTAAACTCTTCTACTATTCTACTTTTATCTTGACAGGTTGGTATCTTAGCAGCAATTGGACATAATAAAGAAAAAAAAAACAAAAAAAGAGCCATGCAGATTAAGGTCAAGTGTAACTGCGGCGAGGGACATTGCCCCGAATGGGCAATCGTCGAACTCCAGGGCATCGTGGAATCTCAGCCTTCCATCGGGAATCAGCTCCAAGGTCTCGAAATCGGTCGGCTCTGCTGCTCTTCTTCCTCTTCCTCGCAGGTTTGTTTTTGTTTTTTTTTCTCTTCTCCTCGCAATTTACTTCTGAAAGCTTAGCTAGCTGTTGAGTCAAGATGCATCACCTACTAAGTATCTAGCCTTATTTGTTTGATTTAAGTTTCTCTGACGATTAATTGAACTAGGGACTTTTTAGGTGAGCTATACTTTCACCGTGGGCTACCACGAACTAACCGGTTCTAAAATAGCCTTGAAGAAGCCAATTTTGGTTCTAAAGAAGAAAAAAGCGGCGGATGGAGATAATTCGGTCCTCAATTCCTCGGAGGTAGAATTGCAAGTAATCGGTGTTATTCGCCACAAGATCCTGTTCAAGAATAGGCCCAAAGCCCTTATATCAAGTATCGATCGCCCATGTTTCTATCTCTCTTCGGCTTTTGCCCATACTAAAACTTAATCAAGTCTCACAATCAAGTCACCAAGTTAAAAATTTTCTTACTAAATCTTTGTTTGCTTACTTTGCAGAGCTGCAAGTAAAGGATAAGAAAACTGTGCAGTAAATCCGAAATGTTCTTCGAAAAGTTGGTGACGCATCCTCGTCGACGATTGATCTTTGATATATTGAAGTTACTTCGGAACTGCTGTTAAAAATCTCAGGAAGATCTTTGGTATGCCTTTTCTCGTGTATTCGATTAGTATCTTGTGGTTATTGATTTCTAGGACTTTTCGAATCATGCAACTTATAAAACCACTGCAAGTAAGGCGGATCGATAAGATTAAGCAATTACATTTTTGTTCACAGCTGTTTTCGATGAATCACGTTATCGACATACGCTCTTCTTCTTCTTCTTCTTCAACTTTGGCTTGTTTTCTATGTATTTTTGACATGAGTTCTAGCAAAATGCTTCAAGCTTTTGCATCTTGAATCAGGTTTGCCTAAAAAGTTCTCTCTTTTCCTCTTTTTTTTTAACAATTTTTTTTGCCTACTGGACTCTTTGCACAAGAACTTCAGTTTCAGTTCAATCTCTTTTAGAAAACAACAACTTTTGGGGTGAAACATCAGTTTCTTGTTGAGCTAATGTCGTGCAATGTAGCAGGGGATTTATATGAATCAGAGGAGTGTGTAGCCCCTCTACACCTTTGGCATTAATAGTAAGTAGTAAGAGTATTTGTAGTGTCTCAATAGTCACACTTTAGATGGGAAAATTATTCTGATCGGAATATATGAGATCTCGTACGCTAATAATAATAATAACTGGGCTTAATCGTTTTGGGCCGGTGGTTTGAACTCAACAAGTTATTATTACTAGTGGGTTGAGTCGTTACAATTAGTATTAGAGTTGAATACCGGTCGAAAGCGTGAGAACTGGTTTGGTGGGAGCTATCTTTTTAATCCGTTGGTGCTATCTTTAGAATCTCACATTGTTTGGTAATTCTGATATACATTATTTGTTCGGGTCCAATCTAGTAATTTTGGTATACATTATTTATTCTGGTTTGGATCCGACGAGGATATCATGTTTAAATAGGGACACATTGGATGGAAAAATAATTCTGATTGGAATATATTGGAATATATGAGACCTCTCATGCTAATAACCATAACTGCGATAAAGCATTTTGGAAAATAAATACACATTGGATGAAAAATGATTTTGATTAGAATATATGAGGTCTCATATGCTAATAATAATAATAACTGGCCTACCGACTGTTCCTAACGCAAGTGGGAAACCGACTGTTCCTAACGCAAGTGGGAAAAGAATTTGATGGTTGGTACTCGAGATCCAAGTTCGAATCCTAGTTGATTTATATTTTCAACTAAGTTTATTTCTAAAATGAAATAAACGAACCGAATAGAATTATATTTTTTTCTCAAAAAAAAAAAAAAGAAAAAAAATTATAACTGGGCTAAAGTACTTTGGATCAATTGTTTGAGCTTAACGAATTATTATTATTAGCGGTCCGATCACCGATCATTACAGTATGTCAGTATTTTTCAGTTTGTTTTTTTTTTTTATATAATTTTCCGTCCATTTAGTTAAAAAAAAAAGAAAATTAAACTTTTATAGTTTTTTTTAAGTAGGACCCTCGACTTCCATTTTTTTATATTTTTATTTTTTTTACTTAGTTATATTAAGAATATTATTAAACTTAATAACTCTATTAGTTATCAATTATCACAATTTAAGAAAACTATCAATAAATTTGACAAAAATTTTAATTTTTTAATTAAAATTATTTAATTTTGAAAATTTATAAGTTAAGAACATCTCAATTATAAAAATAATAATAATAATAAAATTTGAGATTGCTATTTCAAAACCATCTAAATTAAAAGGGGTTTCTCCGTACATTTATATATATATATATATATATATATATATATATATATATATATATATATATATATATATATATATATAATTAAAGCTTGTAGCACTTCTTGTGAATTTTTTACCGTTAGATCTACGCCTTTGATTATTTACATCCGTTAGATTATACTTATTCAACCACGCATCTCTCAATCAAGGGCTAAAAACTTACGAGCACTAATGACTTGGTACTTTTATATATAGAATTTAGCTCATATGCTTTTTTAGTCTTTGGAGAAGTTTTTAGGATCGGTAGATTAGATGATGGGCCCTCTTGGATTAAGTGGGTGGTTGGTTGAATAGTATAATCTAACGGATGAAAATGATCAAGTTGTAGATCTAACGATAAAAAATTCATGGCACATAGATATATATATATATATATATATATATATATATATATATATAATATAATATTATATTTAATTTGAAACTCTTTTTCTTCTTTATTCGGTCCATGGACCATGGGCCCCACCCTCTCTGCGTGACCCTCACGCGACCCATCGCGTCCGCTCTTTTCCCCATCCAACGGTCGAGATCGCCCCATCCTCTCCTTCACTCATCCCACGTGTCCTCCCCTATAAATACCCCCATTCGCTTCAAATCACATCTCACACACACATACCTAGAGAGAGAAAGAGGAGAGAGAGAGAGAGCGAGAGAGGAGAGAGAGAGAGAGAGAGAGAGAGAGAGAGAGAGAGCGCTTTTCCCCATCGCACATCGCGCTCCTCGTTCTCTCTCCGATCGATTCGGTACGTTGCCTCGCCTCCACTCTCGGATCGATCGTGTCGTCGTTTCTCCGTTCTACTCCGATTCTTCGTAGCATTAAATCGCGATTTGTTGGATTTCTTGCTCGTTTCCGCGATCTCTTCCTCCGTTTCTAGGGTTTCGTCGTCGTTTTCTGAGATTGTAGGGTTTCTGCTCTGCTTTTGATGAGATATGAGTTTCTGCTTCGATTTTTCGTGTTTTGTATGTGATTTTATGGGGTTTTTTGTTGTGAAGAGTGTCGATTATGAGTTGTGAGCATGGCGATAGGCGAACTGATGAGCTTGTTGTGTGGATTAGGGTTAGGGGTTGGTGATGGCTTCGAAGAGGATTCTGAAGGAGTTGAAGGATCTGCAGAAGGATCCTCCCACCTCATGCAGCGCAGGTTCGTTTGCTGTTTAGAAATGTTTGCACCGATCTTTTGCAATATGCAAAATTTCTTCTGTGTTCTTGTTTATGGCTGATTGGAATATCGAGCAATTGGTTGGTTTGATTTAAAGAAGTGCTTATCATTATTGATGTTAAGCAACTGATGATTGTAGAGATTGTGAGATCGTATTGTTCGATTTCCATTAGTCCATTATGAACTTTTGTAATCTTATATACGTTTGTTCCCCTATAATGCAGTGTTCGTATCTCCAGCTTTCCTTGCTATGTAGTGTGCACTTAGTTCACTTCTATTAGGAATAACGTAGGACTTACCTCTCAGTTGGATAAACTTAAGCCTGAGAAGGCACAACTAGGACCGGCATTCCTAGGTTACACTATCTGGTAGATTTTGAATCTAGTGGAGTTGATACATATTTTTTCTTCTGATCTGATTTCAGCTAGGTTTGTGTTTCGAACTTTTAGAAGTTCTAATATAGTTCTTATCGTGTTGTTTTGCTTGCTATGTACATAATCCGATGTGGTAGAGTGGTGATCTATCCACAATCCACATGAAAAGATGACAAATCTTACGAAGTGCCAGTTAAGACCTCAATATTGTTTATACCAAGAACGATTTGTTGATCTGACATGATATACTTTCAAAAATATTTCTTTCTCTGTCCTGTTGGCCTTTCCCCACCTTTCATCCTCTCCTTCGTGTAATTCATTTCTATTCTCCTATCCTTTCTTTTACCTATTTTATATAATTTTCCCTTTTACATTATTGTTGAATTATTAGGCTCAGCATTTCCCATGATTTTTCTTCTTTGTTGTGAATCTTTTCTGCCTAACGTATGACTTCATTCTGCGTCATCAAGCACCTTTCCACACTGGGATATGATAAGTCCCTCCCACTATCCTTGCAAATATCCTAGATTCTTTTTGGTATCCATATCTTATTTTAGAGGCATGAAAAGCCACCATGTTGTTGGAACCGCACTCATTGTTCTGTTGCTAAGAACTTAAAGGATCTCAATCAGGTGGCAGAACATGGACTGTGCATACTTCTTGATGTGGCTTCGATACACTGTTTTCACGGTGACAGGCTTATATCTCCCGATAGGCTGAAGCCCAAATTGATTACACGAATGATGATGCTGCTTATGTATTCGAGCAAGCTTTCAACGCCTTTTGATGTGGGACTAATGGCGTGTGACATGCTAGTTCACACAATTCTTTGTGAATGCTGTAGCGCATATAACACAGATGCTTTGGTTTCATGCGTAATATGCAAAAAGAAATTCTTAAGGGGACTTTGGGGCCATAATTACATTATGAAAATGCTGTAATAACTAGTACTTAGCTGATATGGTGAGCAATTTAAGATGTTACAGTTCCATGATTTTCATCGAAGCACATAGCTTGTATAACCTAACCAGCTGTTAGATTTGTTCATTTACTCTGTCATTTAGCAATTTTACATAATATTTCTTAGTGGTTTTTCTGAGTTATATGAACATTTCTTCTTAATTTGCTACCTGATATGATTGTGGTTGTGCTAACTGACACTTTTGTGGTTTCGTGTAAAAGTTGTTCATGTGATTTTATGTATTGTTGGAGCGAACTTATATGAATGAGGATAATACTGAGATGTAATTCAGGCATTACCAATGCCAAAATCAGTCTAGTGGTGTTGGGCACATGTGGCCTTGTTCACTTATTTTGCCGGTTACAGCTTCTGTATTCCTTAGATTGTATATTTAGTCATGTGCTGTATATTAGATTTGATTTCTGTTGATTTTTTAAGAATTTGGTGGATTTTAGAACATTAGGAGTATTAAAATCAAATAAGCAATTAGAGGACGGCTTTGACACTATGTAAAAGGATTCCATAGTGAATCAATGTGGATATATTTCATGCATTACAGGCAGTTACTTTACTGCTGCATTTCTAGTAAATCTTGCAACTTGGCTAATCTGAAACCGTGTGCGGTTTCTACTTAGCTCTTTGGCATGTTTATTTGAAGCATTGTTTATTTAGGATCAGCTATTTATTTAGTATGAGGTGTGACAAAAGTGATAATACTACTATAATAGTAGCTATTTTAGCTGGCCACTTAAGCTGGATTTAAAACTTAAATGAGACATATTGTTTGCTGTGTCCTATTTCTTGGCTCGATACACAAGTTGGCTTGGTTGTGCAACGTTTCCTGTTGTTTGCTGACTCGGAATTATTCTCGTTCTTGTGCATTCATGTGAAACAGCACATATATTATGTTCCCCATCAGAAATTTGTATTTATCCATTTAGCTATTGCTTTTACTTTCTAATATTAACATGTTTTGTAATGCCCTCATGTTAAGCAGCATTTAATTTGCGAGACTTCTGTCCTTCTTCTCCATGTGCATCATCTCTGCCATTTTATGTTCCGAGCACGGGAAAAAAATTGTTGCCCGGTTTTGTTCTGTAGATATATGCATATGTGGCTTTCTAAACTAGCTCCTCTGTGCCACATTGCCAGGCCCTGTTGGGGAGGATATGTTCCATTGGCAAGCAACCATTATGGGGCCTGCCGATAGCCCCTTTGCGGGTGGCGTATTTTTGGTAAATATTCACTTCCCGCCGGATTATCCTTTCAAGCCACCAAAGGTAAACCGCTCACACTTCTTAGACATAATATTGAACCATTTGACTGTTGAGGATCTTAGTGTAACTCTTACTACTCTCTCGTCCAATGTGTATGAACTTTTACCTGGAAACTGTTGTTTTGGCCATTGTCGGTTTTCTGGATGACTAGTCCTTTGTGTGTAATTTGTTTACTCAACTCGCGAATTTCGTCGCTTGCTATGGTTGCTTTCTAAGCTATGTGCGATGTTGGATTTGCTCAAAGTAATATATAAATCGATTTTTATGTTTTAGGTCTCGTTCCGCACCAAGGTTTTTCATCCAAACATCAACAGCAATGGTAGCATTTGCCTTGACATACTCAAGGAACAGTGGAGCCCTGCTCTGACTATTTCAAAGGTATTAGTTTTATGCCGAGTTATATTCATTCTAACACTTGGAAAATCAACTTGTGGTTGTTTTATAATTTTTGTATTTCGTCTCTGATCTTTACCAATTTAAATGAAAATTACGCCTTGCTGACGTTTCACTTTTCTGCACGTTAACTCTGTGCCCGTTTGGCCTAGTATTTGGGATAGCTTTATTGTAAGCTTTTCAAATTTTGGATGTTGCAGGAAGCCAAAATGCCTCTTTTGGGCCCAAAAGCACAAGCTCCAATATGAAGCTTATGCTTTTTAGCTGCTCCAGAAAGCTGTTTCGGGCATCCTAATAAAAGCAGTGTTACTGAACCCTGGACGGGCAAGTGTGCTTACAATTATTATTTTTATTATCATCATCATTATTATTCTTCCGCATCTGAGCAACTCGTGAGTTCATCTATCAACACTTGGCTGAGCAACTAGAAATGTTAGGAGGATAGTGCAGGGGCAGCTTCTTTTTTTTTTTTTTAATAATGAGAGAATCAAGAATAGGTTAGAAGAGAGAGATTTAATGCAGATTATGTAGACATCTAAAAACTATTCAAACGGCAATTTTGGAACTATCCGTGTGGCGAAAAGCATGAGTAACGACAACCCGTCCACGTAGCAAAATTTCAGAGCAATCTTCTTTCTACTTACACACTATGTATATCCGCTGAATATAACTTCTTTTCTTTTACCTTTCTTCGTAATGCTGACTTCAGATCTTTTTTCTTTTTTTTTTCCCTCTCTATCTTTTGGGCCGCAGGTGCTGTTATCGATCTGCTCGCTTCTCACGGATCCCAACCCCGACGACCCGCTGGTGCCGGAGATAGCTCACATGTACAAGACCGACCGAGCCAAGTACGAGTCCACGGCCCGAGCCTGGACCCAGAAGTACGCCATGGGCTAGGAGAAGCAGCAGCTCCTCGGCGGATTATATTGTGAGCCCCAAACTTTTATTTGCCTAAATAAGTACAAACTCATCTAAATGCAAACCTTCTTCTAAATCCTACCTTCCTCGGTCGCATGCAATATGATTTCATGGTCCTCGTTAAGCTTCGAGTCTTTCATTATCGTAGTCTGTATTATATATCTGAATCTGAATGGCCCCTTCAACTGAGCCGCCAGAGAACTTTGGTCATCATATACCTTTTATCTGCAGTGTTGTTTCGATCTCTTATAATTGTAGTAATAGAGTTATTTCCGTTATTCGCGAACTGCATATTTATACCCGTGGACTAGTCTTTTTTTCGGGCTATTTGGATAACCAAATAAATTACTCGTTGATCAATTATGTGGTACCAAAATTTAGCCCCTCATAGTTATTGTGCATTTGCTAACATCCTTTCCTACTACGAGTCGGTTCTCAAGGTTCCAGAATTGATGAAGTACTTCTCTGTGAGTAGTCGTGCTTTTAGAAGAAGCCATATCATACTGACTTTCTTCCGCAGATTCTTTTTTGCATCATTAGTGAATTGATTTTTGCCGTCTACTCTTTTTAATCTAGTCGGGATCATCTCACGCTTTTTAAAAGTTCGGACTCTTTTTCTTTTCAATTGAGTTGGGCTCTTTCGCTTTCTAGTTCGGGCATACTGTTTATTCCTCTACATTCCTGATCAGCATATTTATTTCTGTAAATTCATATAACTCTATATTTTTTTTTTTATTTTGGAAGTCGTATTTATTTATCTGCTTGTCAAATGCTGGGCTAAATATACACTTGACTCGTTTGTGTTAAAACCAAGGTTTTAAGTGGCTGTCGGCACGGATCGTATCTACCGTGCTGTATCCTGCTAATAAGATACTGGTACGATATAGATTTTGTGCCGATGGCACAGCGCAAAACCTTCTATTCTTTAAATTAGTAAAATCCTCTATTCTTTAAATTAGTAAATAATTTTTTCAATAAAATTTAAAAAATGTGATAAAAAGATGTAATAAATCGTTAGAATATTTTGTTGCTAAAGAAAATAAATATTTCATGTTATTATGTATTGGTACATAAGAATTTTTTTGGCTGGCATGCATCGGCACGTATCTTGGCGTACCGTGCCGGTAAATCTTTGGTTAAAACTTTCTAGGCTTTTTTATTGGATAATAGACGAGAAGAAGAATGTGTGGGTACGAAAGTATTTCTTTTTTTTTTTTTTTTTTAAGTCTCTGAATCCCTTTATACAGCTTAGGGATATTCCAACAGGTCAATTCAGTGCGGCACGAAAATCTAAATCCAAAATAATTATATATATATTTTATCATATTGTAGAACATATTATATTAAGGGATAATTACCTGTATATCCTTCGGATGTTTGAAAATATCTGATTTATTTTTATTTTTATTTTTTTTTAAAATATTTTTCATATGTTTTATTGTTATTGTAAAATATTTCTGTAGTTGTCTTCTGGTAAATTAATTTAGGTTAAATATGAGTTAAATATCTACCACAGTTATAAAAAATTAAAATGTCAATTTTGTTCTTAATCTAAGGGTAAATAAGAAATGTTGATGACAATAGAGGGGTATATTGGAAAAGACTAAAAGTCAAAATATATTTTGTGCTCCTAAAATAAGAAAAACAGTAATAGTTGAAGGGTATATTTGAAAGGGTAAAACAATAATTTTATAAAAATGATAGAGTTAATTAACAGATTTTAATTCTAAGAATTTATTAGAAATATGTTGGAATGTAGCAATGGCTTTTTCAATAGTAGCTTTCTAAGTGGGGTAAATTAAAAAGTCAGAAATTTTTCAAGAGTATATAAGCAATTGTCTTTATATTAAACTCTTAAATTTTTTTAAGTAAAAATTCCCAAGTATAAATATTAAACGTTTGTATATATTGTGTAAATGTAAAATTTGTTCGGATTTGGGATTGTGTTCTGTATACAAGTTTTGAAAATAATATCAGGTTAATATTGGGTAAACTTACTATGTTTGAATTCGGGTTCAGATCTGGATAAATTTTTTAAAAATATCCAAGCCCAGAGTCATCTTTTTACTGCAGCGGCCTTGTTTGGATCACTGTAGTAACCATTTCTCTCCTTTTTGGGGGGTTAAGGAGCATACTTTGTAGATCAGAAGAGTCCCCAAAGAAAACATCTAGCCCCCGTTTGGTTCGGGGTTAAGAAAAAACTAGTTATTCTAGGGATAGTGTTAAGTTTGGGGTTAAGGTGGGGTTAAAGTATTTTTGTGTTTGGTTGGGAGTTGGAGTTAGTCGAGGATAGTGAAAAATAGTGTTTGGTTGATGTAGGTGGGATAAGAAGGATAGTGGGTTATTATTAATAGAAAAATAGTGTTTGGTTGGGGTTTGGTGGGGTCAGGTGGGATTAGCTAAGTCGGGATAACTTTTTGAGGCGGGGTTTGCTAACCCTACCACTTTTTGGTGGTGTTTGGGGATAAAATGGAGGTTAAGGGATTATTCCACCCCTTAACCCCCAACCAAACGGGGGTCTAGAAAACTAGGCTACTATGCTATTAATAGTACCACGTTATTAGTGCTACTAAGTTTTTGATCGTTGGATTGAGAGATGTGCGGTTAGGATGATGTGGGTACCCTAGGGTTAAATGGGTGGTTGGTTGAATAGTATGATCTAACGGGTGAAAATTATCAAAGTGGTGGATCTAACGATGGAAAATTTGATATTATCGAGTGTTTCGTGCTATTGATAGCATAGCAGCCGGACTCACATCTAGGTATTGTTTGGTTAGGGTATAAGCAAGAACTAGCTATTACACCGCATCTGACAAGAAAAAAACCGAGGTAGCTATATCTCGTCAAAGTTCGCAAACGATGACTCTATTATTACTAATATTAACCATTGAGAAATTTGCCTTTCTAGCCTTAAATAACAATGCATTTTGAATTTCTATCATCTGAATTTCCGTGAATTTTTTTTTTTTTACTTCTTTGTGTCAAAACAAAAGTGAGAGGGTCATCGCCCGTTTAAATATCCAAAAACATCTCGTCGAGGAACTCTCGATCTACTACTTGTTGTTTATTAGTTTTGCCTCTATTTAAAAATTTGGGATAACTTTAAAAAACTCCTCAGTGGTTTCGCACTTTCTCACTTTAGTATTTGTGTCTCTTTGTGATTTCATTTTTCTCTTTTTATTATCAATTTTATTATAATTTTCTCTTTTTATTATCAATTTTATTATTATTTTCTCTTTTTATTATCAATTTTATTATTACTAAAATAAATATTCGATAAATATTATTTTCTCTTTTTTTATATAATTTATTTGAGAGATATTAAAAAAAACTGTTTATTTCATTCAAGATAAAAACAAAACCACATGGGAGCAAATTAATATATTTTAAACCACATGATACAAAAGTGGGAAAGTGTGAAACCATAGGTGGGTGTTTTGACGTTTTTTCTAAAATTTTTAATACTAGTTCTTGATCTTCTTCTGTATATTAGTTTTGCCTCTATTTAAGGATTTTAATCCTTCTCTAGACTTTGTTTTTTTTTTTTCTATTATTTTTTTTTGAAGAGAACACCGGATGAATCCTTAGATAGAGGTAAAAGTTACACGCGGCAACAAATCGGAAGCTAAAGTTTTTTTTTGAAAAACATGTAGAAGTTCAAAGTAAAATAAATAAAGGGTACAGTCTTGATCTTCTGCTGTACATTAGTTTTGCCTCTATTTAAGGATTTTAATCCTTCTCTATAATTTGTTTTTTCTTTTCTATTATTTTTGAAGAGAACACAGGATGAGGATGAATCCTTAGATAGAGGTAAAAGTTACACACGGCAGCAGATCGGGAGCTAAAAGTTTTTTTTTAAGAAATATGTAATAAGCTAACTGCTTCATTCATTAAGCAAAATAAACTAAGCGTACAATATGAAAGCAGTCAGGACCTCCCATCGGAAGCTAAAATTTTACTCCACATTTATATATTAGAGCAGTGTTTTTTTCGCATACCAAATCGGATTTCAGAATCCAAATCCGGACTAGTAGAAGTTTCAAATCACAGTTTGATTATAAATCTTCCGCAGATAAGCTTACACGTAGTAAGTAGCATGCGCTACAAAATGATTTAACTAATAAATAAAGCTCATATACATCACATACTACAAAATGATGTTACCAATAAGTACATTACCCTCCTCTATTTACCTTATTCAGGTGTTTAATACAACAAATCTACAAACAAGTAGTAGAGTTTCAGCATCATCCTACTTGATAAGAGCAGCCGGAAAAACTAACTAATCTGCTTAATCTCAACACAAGCTGAGTCACTCTACATTTAACCGCAATATGCTTGGATCAAGTTGCTCAAAACACGTGTTCTATACGGCCCAAAAATCGATCTGATTTTCGGGTTTCAGAATACGAAGAATGAAGCGCGACAAAAAGAGCCGCCCGCCCGCCCGCCCCCTACCGTGTGAATAGTTGCCTGATGCGAGAGTCGCAGTAGAGGCACCAAAGATGCGGAAAAACGAGTCGGTTTTACCCGGTCGGGGGCGCTCGGGTTGTGTTAGATTCACGGCCTCACGATCCCGCGGAGTTTCCACCCTCCAAGGCCGGCCGAGGAGAAAGCCTGCATTTGTGTTTATGTGATTAGTATAGTAAGTGTAGAGGATGAGTGAATGAGCTCAGATCGATGCCTTAGATAAAAATTAGAACAATGGAACGGCATGTTTGTTTCACCGGACGTGAAGTTCGGATCGAAGTAGACTTTTGAGTGAACTAGAATTCAAAAAAAAAAAAAAAAAACATTCCTTCCATTGCTTGTTTATATAGCTATAGAACTTAAGTTTTTATTTTGTCATTTCTGCTGTTTGTTTGGTAACGTAAAAACTAGAGGTGCGAGTGAGGGATTAATATTTTATTATTTTTTCTTTCTTTTTTTTTCCGTCATTGATTTCGGCGCAGCTCAGACTGAAGTCAATTACAGTATTTTGTGGAGTTTGAGTTTCGGTCATAGTCTAAATAAGAAAAGCGAACATTTATTTATGGACGAAAACCACTTTATCCCTCTTCACTTTCAGCTAAACCAACACGCCCTAAAAGCAAATAACATAGGGCAAGAGCTAAACTAAGAAAAAACTTCACAACAAAACGCATGGAGATCCCCTCAACTATAGCCCATTTGGAAAATAGGCCCCCATTATTATTATTATTATTATTATTATTATTATTATTATTATTATCATTCTTTTATAGGGTAAAATGTATAAAGCCGCCGATCTTAGGGATGTCAATGGGTATGGATACCCGAAATATTATTCGAATCTGAACCCGAACCCGAACGGAGCGGGTTTATCCGAGCTAAACGGATATGAATTTGGTTATGGGTATAAAAAATAAAAATCGACGGATATGGGTACGGGTATAGATTTTGTGTATACCCGACCCGAACCCGAAAAATTATATATATATTATTTATTTATTTATATAAGATATAAAATATATAAACTATTATAGTAAAATATTTAATTATGTTTATTTATATGACATGAATGTATTTTAATTGTATTTTATTGTGTTTTGAAATTTTGATTTTACTATAATATATTTTGAAATATGGTAAAAAAAAATTCATTATTTTGGGTTCGGGTTTTCGGGTTCGGGTTTTTGGTCGGGTCCGGATATGAGTATGGATTTTTAAAACCCGTCAGGTTCGGGTTCGGGTTCGGGTATCAACTTGGTATTCGGGTTCGGGTTCGGGTTTTTGAAAACCCGACCGAAACCCGAACAGTTGACATCCCCAGCCGATATGAACTTTGGTCTATTTTGATTGAACTACTTAATCCCTTAACCTTTCGATTTATTTATTTAATTTAAGCCATTTAATGTTTCTCCCTCTAGAAAATTTAGGCCCATTACTTACATTAATGGAATCATAATCGCATGAATTATAGGAAAAATATGCTAATAATCAAGTCCGTAAAAGTAAAACTAGGCATTTATTTAAATTCGAAAGCGTAAGAATCGGCAAATGATTCAAATCAAATGGATTGAAAGGTTAGATAGCAAAATCAAAACTTTTAAGACTAGGTAGTTTGATCAAAATTTGTCAACATAGTTCAGATAAGTTTGTTTCATTCATTTTGTTACCTCCTTTTTTTTTAAATTTTTTTTAAATTGGCAGGCCCCTAACTTACTAACCTCATTGTATAACTAAGAAAAATCACTAACATTGTGATGTATCTAAGAAGAATCAGGAAGATCTCAAAGGTATACTACTAACCTCGTCCCACGATTTCCCCGCAGCTTCGAGCAGTGCGGCGTTGCACGTCTTTAATTCGACCGTACCACCAGAAAACATAGAGGCTGCTTCCTCCCAGCCTCTGTTATGTCCCATGCACCTGCGCGATTACCATAAGAACACTAAGCTAAGAAAAACCCAGTAAGCAACTTAACTTAGGCTCTGTTTGGAATTGCGAGAAGATTACAGTCCGTACGGTGAGAAATTAAGTACGATGAAAGAAATATCATATTTGTTTCCGTACGTAATATCACATTCTGCCGATTGCAATGAGTCGGTTACGGTATATTTTTTGGAATCCCACCAAAAAACAGAGAAGCATATCCTTATATACTTTTGTTCCAACTCAATTTTGTTTACTAGTGTTAGATAGGTCTCAATACCAAACAGGCCTTTTCTTGGTTTAAAATTTATTTGTTCATGAAAGTGATATGAATTGTTGGATTGAAAATATGAGATGGGATGGACGACCGGCACAATGCGGTGCGCACTTGGTGCGGGAAATAATCACGCATAAAGCCATAAACTACTAGGGTATGCAAAACCATGGAACGATATTAAAACGACGTACATCACGGTGAGGATCTCGTCCGTCGAATACTCGCAAATCGCCTTCTGCAGATGCTCTGCTGTTTGACCATCCATCGCTGCAATCGAGTAGAAGCTAGGCACGAACCGCACCTCCGCTTCAGAAAACCCCTGCGCATGCTCTTGTAGGATCTGAAGGGTCTCCTTTGTTCGAGCGGCATCGCTGTAACATTTTTAAACAGTAATTTAACAGTTATCCATATGAGGTAGAAACATAAAGATCTTCCCTGAACTATAGTGCATTTTAGAACGGGAACCCAAATTTTAAGAGCTCGAATTTACTACCTTATCTTTCACTACTATTTGTTTCGAAAGGTTCCTGTTACAAGTTCACAGTTTCTGTCAGAAAAGTTATTGAATATTCCATTAAGTTACAAAAATTTCCATTAGGACACAGAATATTCCATTCAAAAAGTATAAAAGTACCGCTAATTTCTAACTGAGAGGCAGTTGAATTGAAAATTGCGAACGATTGGGAAGTAAAATAATAAACATTTAACGTTCTTAGCAATGAATAAGTTAAAAGTGATTGCAGATAGAATCGCTTTCGATTCCAGGTTTAGAATTTTATACATTAATAACGTGATTCTGACCTCGACAGGATTAGCTCCGGTATCCACCCCAGCTGCTGAAGCTTGCGAGAAACGGAAACTGCATCGATCCGCCCGACTTTGCTCAACGGTCGATCATGGTCTAATAAAAGGAAGAGGCAATCACCACATTATCTTGAGATTTCGGCGGAACAGAAAAGTCAGCCTAAGAACTTCTCCTTTCTATATCATGTTTGCATGATTTAGTAATAATATGATGGCAAAAATTACGTAAAAATTGCAAAGCAAAGCATGTAAATTATAAAACTTTCATTAAGGACGTAATTGTAAGGTTGATTCCAACTTCTTTGCTACTGAAGCAATTCAATGTTAATAAATTACTTCATAAACTATAGAATGATGGATAGAAGAAGAATCAATAGTAGCAAGTTAAAAATTTAATTATTTACTCTAAATCTTAAACACTAGCATGCAAATCGTTACAGCACCACTTATTAAGTCGGATTAATATTGTCGGACGTCGGTTGATGGAGTGATGCTATTACTTTAACAAATTAAATACAATGACAATGACAATATTGAAATAAAGATGGAACTTTAGTTTAGTAAACGAAAAACTAAATACCCCCAAGCATCTGTTTGGTTCGCGTTATGGAACATCACTGGTTATCTCAACATGACTAGTAATCTGACATCTGTTATTTAGATTACTATCAAGGATTTAAGTGCCGTAGCACGGGGTCGTGCCGGAAACTTACCGGCACGGTGCGTACCGAGCAGTGCCGGCCAAAAAAATTCTTGTGTGCCGACACATAATAGCATTAAATATTTATTTTCTTTAGTAACAAAATACTCTTAACTATTTATTATGTCTTTTTATCACATCTTTTGCACTTTATTGAGAAAGTTACTTACTAATTTAAAGAATAGAGAATTTTGAACTATGTCATCGGCACGAGGTCTGTATCGTACCGGTATCTTGTTGGCACGGTATGGCACGATGGATACGGCCTGTGCCGACAGGCACTTAAAACCTTGATTACTACTAATATTACATTATTTCATTTGGTTCGGTGCATCAATGTAATGTCGGATTACTACGTATATAAGAGTATTTGTCAGGATCATCTTATATTTAATTAAATAAGAAATAAATATTAAATTTATTTTCGATTTACATTTGAGGCAATTGGAATGCAGAAGATTAATTTTGTAATTTTGCATCAGTTGCAGGATAACCTGCAGTCAATAATGTAAGATACTCACCCCATTCATGTTTTGGGGGTTATCTTGCTCTATTCTATTGGTAATGCTGCATTACCAATCTGATTATTTTCGGGATGCACCAAATATAGTAATTCGAAAAGATTCCTGCAGGATACCCTATAATTTTGGTAGGATAACGCAAACCAAACGCACCATAAAGTAATTTTATTTTACTACAAAGTAATTTTCCCCACTTCTGTGAAGTTGAATAAATAAATAAATAAATTTCGACACAAATCCAATTCAGCATAATTCACATGAAGCACACATACCATGCCATCAATTAAACAACAAAACAGTCAAGAAAGATGAAATTTCGACAAAAATCCAGTTCAGCATTGTAACGACCCAGCCCACTAGTAATAATAACTCGTTGGGCCCAATCACCGGCCCAAAATGCTTAAGCCCAGTTATTATTACTAGCATGTACGTCTCATATAAACTAATCGAAATCAGTATCCCATCAGATGTAGGACTATTGGGGGCGTTACAAACATAATTCACATGAAGAACACATACCATGCCATCAATTAAATAACAAAACAGTCAAAAAGATAAAATTTCAACACAAATGCAATTCGACGTAATTCACATTAACCAAACATATCACATCAATTAAACAATAAAACAGTTGAAAAGCTAAAATTTGGTCAAACCCACTTCAACTTAATCCACATGAATTCCGAATACCACGCCAATTTCTTATCAAACCAACGAGATATTCCATGAAATGAAACTAGTAAAACAGTTGAAAAATATCAAATTTTGGCACAGACCAAATTCAACCAAATTCACCTGAGGCACAAATCCACATCACTCAAATAAAAAAAAAACGAAAAAAAAGGTTAAAAAGGTCAAACTTTGACATAAATTCAATCCATCTTAGTCCACATTAAGTGCACATATCACATCACTTAATTGATAATACCATTAATGAAAAAGATCAAATTTTGGCACAAACCCAATTCAACCTAATTCACCTGAAGCACAAATACCACATCAGATAAAAAAAACAAAAATAAAAAGAGGTTAAAATGATCAAATTTCCAATTCAACTTAGTACACATTAAGCACACATATCACTTAACTTAATTGATAATACTATTAAATAAAAATGATGATATTTTTGGCACAAACCCAATTCACCCTAAATCCACATCAACCACATATACCACATAACTTAATTGATAAAAATATTAACAAAAAAATATCAAATTTTGGCACAGACCCAATTCAAACTAATTCACCAAAAGCAAAAATACCACATCACTCAAACAAAAAAAGAAAAAAAAGAAAAAAAGGTTAAAAAGATCAAATTTTGTCACAAATCCAATTCAACTTAATCCACATTAAGCACGCATATCGCATCACTTAATTGACAATGCTATTAATAAAAAAGATCAAATTTTGGCACAAACCCAATTCACCCTAAATCCACATCAACCATATCTATCACATCACTTAATCCATAAAACTATATAAAAAAAAAGATCAAAATTTGGCACAAACCCAGTTCGCCCTAATCCACAAGAAGCACGAATACCACCCCAATTCGAAACCTAACCAAAACCTAAACCCTCCGCATCCTGATTCCAACAAAAACGAGAAAAAGAATGCGAAATAGTAGTAGTAGTAGTACCTCTGGTGAGGCGATCCCCGAGTGCGCTCTCAGCGTGGCGGAGGAGGATGAGGCGGCGGCGCGGGAGCTCCGCCACGGCCTCCGCCGCCGCCGCCGCTTCCGCCGCGGCGGCGGCGGAGGCGGAAATGGGGCATCGGGATCGGGATCGGGATCGAAAGGGGAGAGAGTAAACCCTACAACAACTACTACTACTACTACTACTACTGTGGCGACGAAGAATCCTACGAGGGGGAGAGGAAGGGGAGAGGAGAAGGGGAGGAGGGTTAGGGTTAGGGTTTAGGGTTACGGAGGAGGAGGAGGAGGAGAAGCTCATTTTTTGACTGAGGAGTGTAGTGGATGAGCTTAAATTAAAACAAATTAAAAATAATAATAATAATAATAAAGGTAAAAATGCATTGAGGCCCCCCAACTATGGAAGATTTGGAATCTAGCCCCTCGAACTATGTCTTTGGTAGGGATGTCAATGGGTACGGAGACTCAAAATATTACCCGAACCCGAATCCGAACCCGAACAGGCGGGTTTACCCGAGCTAAACGGATATGGATTTGGTTATGTGTATAAAAAATAAAAACCCGACGGATATGGATACGGGTATGAATTTTGTGTATACCCGATCTGAACCCGAACCTGAACCCAAACCTGAATAAATTATATATATATATATATATATATATATATATATATATATATATATATATATATATATATATATATATATATAGAGTCCGGCTACTCATTTTTCATCCGAACGAGCAGTGAAAACTTATGAGTAGTAGGTTCAATACTCATAATAGTATAGTAATGGCCTATATATATATATATATATATATATATATATATATATATATATATATATATATATATATTAATTATTTATTTATATAAGATATAAAATATATAAAATATTATGGTAAAATATTTAATTATGTTTATTTATATGACGTGAATGTATTTTGATTGCATTTTATTGTGTTTTGAAATTTTGATTTTACTATAATATATTTTGAAATATGGTAAAAAAAATTCATTATTTCGGATTCAGATTTTCGGGTTCGGGTTCGGATTTCGGGTTTTTGGTCGGGTCCGGATATGGGTATAGATTTTTAAAATCCGTCGGGTTCGGGTTCGGGTTCAGGTATCAACTTGGTATTCGGGTTCGAGTTCGGGTTTTTGAAAACCCGACCCAAACTCGATCCGTTGACATCCCTAGTCTTTGTTCTAAAAAAATGGGATTTCCTTTTTTTTTTTTGGGAAAAATAATGTTTATCAATTCCTTAATTTGGGTAAATAACAATTTTTTTTAAGAAAAAATATTTGGTTAAATAGATATATCTATTGTTGTCGCAGGAGACTTAGATTTCACCGCATGATCACTAGACGAATGATGCCGTAAAATCGTGCAAATTCGATATCTCTGAAATTCAAATAGCTTAAATTATATTTAACCGTACTGATCGCACATTCGAGTGGCCTGTCGTCATAATGCGGCATTAATTAAAAAAAAAGGGATAATTGCCTATATACCCCTGATGCGTTTGGAAATATCCGATCTACCCCGACTTTTTTTTCTTTTCTAAAATGCCCCTCATATGTTCCACCGTTATTCCAAAATGCCCTCGCAGTTATCCCCTGTTAGTTTAACTCGGGTTAAATATAGGTTAAATTTATACTAGAGTTAAAACCCATATAAAATACCTATTTTACCCCTACCTTTTAAGCTAATTCCTTAAGTTATCTTCTTCTCTCCCAACTTGATCGCCCACCTCGCCGGGTTCCCACCGCCCGCCGCTCGCCACCGCGAGCGCCAGCAGCTCACCACCACCGCCAACCTCGGTGTCGGCTCCTCCGTCTCCACCTTTGCCCCCAAGAAGTCTCGCCTCATTCGCACAAAAAAATGACCCGCGAGTCGCTGCTCTCGTCGTCGTCCTCCTCCAACGAAAGATCGTCCCCTTTTGCTGCTCTCGCTCCTCAATACATCTCCAACAAGGTTCGTACTCTCCAGATCTAAAGAAAAAAAATATTCTTTTCATCTCCTCTTTTCCTCTTTTTCCTTCTTAACTTGTTCTTTTATTTTGGCCTTTTCACGATTCATGATAGAGGGGTTAAACTGAGCTGAGATCTTCTTTTGTTGCAGTAAAATCTAAATTTGGTCAGAATCATTGCAAGGGGTGGTGCTGTTTCGAGTACTGCTCTTCGGGTACTTGCGATGAGCTACGGGAGCAGCCGGTGGCGACGAGGAAGGGGACGGTTGCGACGGTGGTCAAAGTGTGTGCTACTGGTGCCGGAGGAAGGGGACGAGAAGGGGTGCTTGGGAGAGTTAATTAGGAGAGTTAATTATGAGTTAATTGGGAGAGTTAATTATAGTGGATGAGTTAATTGACAGAGTTAATTAGGGTGGAAGAGTTAATTGGGAGAGTTAATTAGGGTGGAAGAGTTAATTATCTGAGATTAATTAAAATAAATTAGTCTTTGTACAAATCTAAGTTTATTATTATTAATATTAGAATGGGCAAAATGGTAATTTTACAGAGATAACAGGAGGTCACTGACGGAACTTAACTGCAGGGGTATTTTAGAAAAACTTGGAACATAAGAAGGGTATTTTCAATATTAGCCTTCTAAGAGGGGTAAATAAGAAAACTGGGAACTTTTCAGGGGTATATAGGCAATTGCCCCTTAAAAAAAGTTGTCTCGTTTACTTTTATTATTGCATTACAGAATTTGGTTTTGAATTAAAATAGTCTAGATCATATTTAATAGTCGGGACAATTGCTTATATACCTCGAAAAGTTTCCGACATTCTGATTTATTCTTCTTAAAAGGTTCATTATTAAAAATACTCTTCTTACGTTTCAAGTTGTTTCAAATATATTCCTAGAGTTAAATTTTATTAGTAAACTATTAGCAATAGCCGTTATTTCTGTAAAATTACTATTTTGCCCTTTCAAATATTACCCTTCTATCATTATCGATTTTTTTTTATTTGTCTTTAAGTCAGGGACAAAATAAGTATTTTGATTTTTGATCTTTTCAAATATACCTCTCTACCATCACCAACTTTTCTTATTTGCCCTTAAATTAAGAATAGAAAAAATATATTTTAATTTCTTTTTAAATTCTGATAGACATTAAATTCGCGTTTAATCTGAGATAACTTAACGGGTGGTAATTGTGGGGGCATTTTTGAATAACGGAGGAACATATATATACGAAGGATATGTTAGAAATAAAAAAAAGTAAAGAAGAAGATATTTTCGAAGCCTGGGATTTAAGCCCAATAGAATGAAGGCCCATTTTGTGGGCTTATTTATGACTCTAAAATAGGGATGTCAATGGGTATGGATACCCGAAATTTTATTCGAATCCGAACCCGAATGAAACGGATATATCTGATGGATATGGATATGGATATGGATTCGGATATGAATATCAAAAATAGAAACCCGACGGGTATGGATTTTGATTGTATCCGACCCGAACCCGAACTCGACCTGAACCCCAATTTATTTTGTATTATATATATATATATATATATATATATATATATATATATATATATATATATATATATATATATATATATATATATATATATATATATATATATATATATATATATATATATATATATATATATATATATATATATATATATATATATATATATATATATTTTGAAATATTGAAAAAAGAAATAATTATTTCGGGTTCAGGTTCGGGTTCGGGTTCGGGTTCGGGTTTCGGATTTTTGGTTGGGTTCGGGTTTGGATATGGATTTTTAAAATCCGTCGGGTTCGAGTCTCGGGTTTGGAATCGGGTTCGGGTTCGGGTTCTGGTTTTTAAAAATCCGCCCTGAATCCGACCCGTTGACATCTCTACTCTAAAACCCTAAAAATTGTTTATGGGCTTCAGCAATGGTGGCCCAAACAAAGCCAAGTTTACAACTGATGCTTTGAGGGCAGATCCAATGATCTCTATCTGTACCCGCGGGTGCCTGCAGATTATCCGCAAATTTTCAGGCACAGGCAGTAGTAGTTCTCTTTACCCACAATATCGCGAGTAAAATCGGTGGGTACCCGTTAAAAATTACAAGTATTTTGGAAGACTCACGACTTATTTAAAAATGTTAGGCGGCCAAATCGCCGATAGTTCACATAAGTTTAGGTAACGTTTGTATCGAAAATAAATAAATAAAAATTATAAGAAAACACTCCTACTTAGATACATATAATGAATATCACGTGCGCATACTGAAGAGATAATAGAGAGGGGCGATTGCTTATATACTCTTGAAAAGTTTCTGACTTTCTAATTTGCCCTTTTTAGAAGGCTAATATGGAAAATACCTTTTTTACGTTCCAACCTATTTTAAATATACCACTAGAGTTAAAATTTGTTAATGAACTTTATTATCTCTATGAAATTACTATTTTGTTCTTTCAAATATACCATTTTATCAGTATCGACTTTTCTTATTTGTCCTTAAGTTAGGGGCAGAAAAAATATTTTGCTTTTGGTCTTTTCAAATATACTCTTCTATCATCACCAATATTTCTTATTTGCCCTTAAGTTAAGGATAAAAGTGGTATTTTAATTTTTTTAACTATAGTTGATATTTAACTCATATTTAACCAAAGTTAATTTAACGGGCGATAACGGTAGGGGTAATTTAGAATAACGGAGGAACATACGAGTGATATATTAGAAAGAAAAAAAAATGAGATATTTTCAAAATTTTGAGAGGTATATACAATTATCTCTTATAGAAAAGACAAACAAGGAAATGATAGAGGATAATTCTTAGGGCGCGTTTGGTTCAAGTTATCCTGGCAGGATTACAGCTAATCCTGCCAGGATTGTTGTGTTTGGTTCATCCGCTATGTAATATACTCGTTAATGTAACATTACAAATCGAGCAGGATTACATCAAAAATATTAACGGGAGGGGGGTCGTGTATCTTGTATTACTTAAATCCGGTAATACTACTTATAATGTAAAATGACAATTTTACCCTTCAACAACCCGAAACCCAATTAATTATTTTCATATCTCTCTCTCTCCTTCTCCCTTCGCTTTCGCACGCCTCTTTCTCTTGCTCTCTCTTTTGCACGCCTCTCTCTCTTTCTATCTCTTTCTCTCTCGTATGAACACCTATCATCTTCTATTGTATCGTCCTCCCAGATAATCATCACGATCTCCTTTTTTTTTCATGTTAGGTCTTTTTATTTTATTATTTATTAATATAATTAATTTACTAGCGCAAATTATATTTTTATAAAAAATAATATTTATTAAATGACTACAACAAGGATAATTTTGGAAAAACAACACTTTTATGTCAGGATTACTAAATTTTATAAACTGAACCAAACGTAGTAACGTTATAAACACTACAATCCAGTATTATATTACTGTATTAAACCAAATGCGCTAATATAGCATCAGTAGTAATCTCATATCGAAATCCAAGATACCTGGATATATCGAGATACTCTATAATATTACATAACTCGAACCAAACGCGCCCTTTAAGGGGTTTTGCTCATACACCACTTTAATAGAATGTCCTAAAAATGGAATCTAGTCAAAAACAATATATAGGGTATTTGTTATTAACTAAAATAGATCCAAATTCTTTCTTTTTTTTCTTTTTTTTTTTTTTGGGCAATTACTTATATACTTCTGAAAAGTTCCCGATTTTTCGATTTACCCCTCTTAGAAAGCTAATATTAAAAATACCCCTCCTACGTTCCAACTTATTTCTAATATATCCTTAGAGTTAAAATCTGTTAAGTAACTCTGTTATCTCTGTAAAATTACTATTTTGCCCTTTTCAAATATACCCTTCTACCATCATTGTCTTTCTTATTTGCCCTTTTCAAATATACCCTTCTACAAAAGTATTCCTACGTCACCAACCTTTCTTATTTGCCCTTAAGTTAAGGGCAAAATTGGTATTTTATTTTTTTTTAACTGTGGTAGATATTTAACTCACGTTTAACCCATTAACTTAACGGAGATAAGCTGGGGGTATTTTGGAATAAAGGTGGAACGTATGGGGGAAATTTTAGAAAGAAAAAAAAAGTAGGGGTAGATCGGATATTTTCAGACGCATAAGGGATATATATGCAATTATCCCTTTTTTCTTTTAGAGATAGGTAGCCAGATTTATATATATATATATATATATATATATATATAAAATTGAGCTGAATCAACTAGTACCAACCACTGCCCTCTTGCCACTGCGCTAAAATAGATCCAAATTCTTACCTAGGGACAATAGCCATAGAAGTCTATAAAGTTAAGTTGGATTAAGCCCAATAAGTTGAGTAGGGTTGCAGTCCGCAATATACTTAATATTAATAGACCCAACAATAGATCAAATGTTTATGCTCGGGTGCTTTTAAGAGTATTCTAGCTCAACTCTCTCTCTCTCTCTCTCTCTCCCTCCATAAGGTATTCTAGCTCATCTCTCTCTCTCTCTCTCCATATAATAAATATATATATTTTGTTAGTACTTACGATAAAAAAAAAAAAAATGACAAAAATAATAATAAAATGATAAACGAGAATTCTTAGAGGGGTTTAGAATTAGCTCCGGTAATAAAATGATAAAAGAGAATTCTTAAGGGGCGGCTTGGTGCTTTTAGGTTTTTTGCCCTTAGATCTACTCTTTGATTACTAAGAGCCATTGGATCAAACACTATTCCACCTACCACCACCATCATTCCAACCCTATATCTCTCACCAATGGCTAAAAACTCAAAAGCATCACTCCCATGATAATTTTAGGAGTATTCTAGCTCAACTGTGTGTGTGTGTATATATATATATATATATATATATATATATATATATATATATATATATATATATATATATATATATATATATATATCACTACAACAAAATATCTTTTAGACGACTTTTTAAACGACGCTTTCTTCTAGCGTCTTTAATATTTAGAATTTGCCGATACTATGATTAAGCGTCGCCAATAAACATATTTTTATCAAATATTTATATAAATTTTTCGACACTATATTAAAACATCGATATTTATCCCGACATATTTATTTAACGACTCTTTACACGACGCTTTTACAAGCATTGGGATTATTTTTGCCGACGCTTTAAAGCGTCGCTAAATATCATTTAAAGTGTCCTTAAATGCAAGATTTTTGTAGGGTATATATATATATATATATATATAGAGAGAGAGAGAGAGAGAGAGAGAGAGAGAGAGAGTCTCGCTATACTATCAATAGCACGAAACATTCGGTGCTACCAAGTTTTCGTTAGATCCACCCCTTTAATGATTTTCATCCGTTAGATCATACTATTCAGCTCTCAATCCGCCAAAAAAAAAAAGTAGCACCAATAACTTAGTGCTATTAATAGCATAGTAGCCTAGATATATATATAGAACTAGGCTACTATGCTATTAATAGCACCAAGTATACATATAAATAGAACTGGGTCGCTCTTCTATTAATAGCACCAAGTCATTGGTACTACCAAGTTTTTGGCCCTTGAATTGAGAGATGTGTGGTTTGGATGATGTAGGACCTCTAGGGTTAAGTGAGTGGTTGGTTGAATAGTATGATCTAACGAGTGAAAATCATCAAAGTGGTGAATCTAACGGTGGAAAACTTGGTAGCACGGAGACCTCCGTGCTATCGATAGCATAATGGACTCTATATATATATATATATATATATAGTAGAGCTATTATGCTATTGGAAGTTCTACATGATCTCATCACATGTGTAATTAATGATCTCTTCTCTCTCTCTCTCTCTCTCTCTTCTTTGTGTGTCTACTATTGTTCTACATGATCTCATCACATGTGTAATTAATGATCTCTCTTTCTCTCTCTCTCTCTCTCTCTCCTTTTTGTGTGTCTTCTATATACTGTTCTACATGACCTAATGCATGTACATGTAATCAATATTCTCTCTCTCTCTCTCTCCACAAGGACTAAAAAACTAAGCACCAATTAACTCTTTTATACTTCTGATAGCATAGAAATTCTCTCTCTCTCTCTCTCTCTCTCTCTCTCTCTCTCTCTCTCTCTCTCTCTCTCTCTCTCTCTCTCTCTATATATATATATATATATATATATATATATATATATATATATATAGAACTGGAATACTATTAATAGCACCAATAGCTTGGTGCTATTGATTTTTTAGCCATTAGATTGAGAAATTGATGGTTAGGATGATGTGGGACCCCTAGGGTTGAGTAAGTGGTTGGTTGAATAGTATAATCTAATGGGTAAAAACAATCAAGGGGTTAAATCTAACGGTGGAAAACGCGATAGCACCAAATCCTTGGTGCTATCGATAGTACTCACCGACTATATATATATATATATATATATATATATATATATATATATATAATTGAGCTCTATGCTTTTAAAAGTACCAAGTCATTGGTGTTTGTAAGTTCTTAGCCCTTGGATTAATAGATGTGCGGCTAGGATGATGTGGGCCACTGTGAGACCCCGAGATAGTCCTATTTATGAGATATAATAGGGCTAAACTCTTAACCCTAAGCGTTTTGGGTGGTGGCAAGGCCAAGAGGTTAAGAGAGTTAAGCGTGCTAGGACGGGAGTAGTCCTAGGATGGGTGACCCCGGGAAGTTGGGGCGTCACGGATGGTATCGAGCCAATTACGGTAGGAAGTGTGAGATGAGTCTCGAGCCAGTACGGATGACGGGCTAGCGAGACGAGTCTCACATCGCCCGATACTTGTGAGTCTAAGCCCGACGAGGACGTCGGGGCTTAAAGGATGGGAGATTGTGAGACCCCGAGATAGTCCTATCTATGAGATATAATAGGGCTAAACTCTTAACTTAAGCATTTTGGGTGGTGGCGAGGCAAGAGGTTAAGAGAGTTAAGCGTGCTAGGACGGGAGTAGTCCTAGGATGGGTGACCCCCGGGAAGTTGGGCGTCACGCACTGGTTAAGTGGGTGGTTGGTTGAATAGTATAATCTAATGGGTAAAAATGATCAAAGGGGTAGATCTAACGGTAAAAAATTCACAAGCACCAAGTACTTAGTGCTTGTACAAGCACCATACTCTCTCTCTATATATATATATATATATATATATATATATATATATATATATATATATATATATATATATATATATATATATATATATATAAAACTCTTATCTATTAATAGCACCAAGTCATTGGTGCTACCAAGTTTTTAGTTGGATTGAGAGATGTGCGGTTAACATGATGTGGGCCTTAGGATTAAGTGAGTGGTTGGTTGAATAGTATGATCTAACGGGTGAAAATCATCAAAGGGTGGATCTAACGGTGGAAAACTTGGTGCAGGCATAAAGATCTTTATTGATAAAGCATACTTGATCGGACTCTATATATATATATATATATATATATATATATATATATATATATATAACATTCATGAAATATTACAAATCAACTAAACAAATAACTTTTTAACAAGAAAATCTGTTGGTTGGGGCATATTAATTACTGGCTAAGGAAAAAAATGAAACCTATGATAGGGCCCTCCTCTCCAATGCCATAAATGGCCCCATATTGTGTTGTAAAGTTTAATTTTATGGGTTTTGCAACAAACATACATGCTTCTTTGATCTTTGTTAGTTGCCTTTTCTTGCAGGGATTCTTGTCCCCCACTGGTCCTGTTTTTCAAGCTGTATTGTACTATAGCTAGCTCAATTTATTCTTCTGGTCCCAATTCATCACCTCTCAACAGAAGCAAACTCTCCTCTCTCTCTTCTTTAGGGCATCTCTCTCTCTCTCTCTCTCTCTCTCTTCTTTGTGTGTCTACTATATATTGTTCTACATGATCTCATCACATGTGTAATTAATGATCTCTCTCTTTCTCTCTCTCTCTCTCTCTCCTCTTTGTGTGTCTTCTACTGTTCTACATGACCTCATGCATGCATGTACATGTAATCAATATTCTCTCTCTCTCTCTCTCACACATCTCCCTCCCTTCTCTTTGTGTGTCTCCTACATGATCTCATCATGTGCAATCAATGATCTCTCTCTCTCTCTCTCTCTCTCTCTCTCTCTCTCTCTCTCTCTCATTTTGCCTGTGGTATATTCGAAGGGGTAAATTGCATTGAGAGCCGATGTAAAAATTATTTTCTGGTGGCTCATTTGGGAGGTTCAGAATGATATTAATTATTTTCTGATCGATCAAGTCTAATCTTTTTTTTTGGAATTTATAAGATTAAACTGTTGATGTCCCAATAGGAACAACTGCTTTCAACAGATATGCATCAGTGCAACCGCTAGATCGATTAGACTCTCTTCTTCTTTTTTTCTTTTTCTTTTTTTTTTTTCGCCCCTTCGAGGCCGTGTTGCCTCACCGTTTGCTCTTCAAAAACTTAAGCTATATTACTCAATCCAACGACTAAAAACTTGATAGCACCAATGACTTGGTACTATTAATAGTATAGTAGCCTAGTTCTCTCTCTCTCTCTCTCTCTCTCTCTCTCTCTCTCTCTCTATATATATATATATATATATATATATATATATAGAGTTGAGCTAGAATAACACTTATTTAACCATTTAGCAACCGTCGAAACTCTATCTCATTGGCTGCAGTGGCGGAGGAGAACAACAGGAATGTCTCTTCGTCTAGAATTTCAGTGGATTAAGTGAAGAGAGAAGAGTAGATCGTAATTTATTTATTTATATGTTTGTAATGCCAAGGTTGAGTATAATCTTTATTTTTAATGTTGGATTGAACTTTATATTTAGGCATTAGTAAATATTTTTTTAAGTTTTAAGATAAATGGGACACTTACTCAAAAGTGTCCCAAAACGTGTCCCTATAACCTAATTCTCGTTATATATATATATATATATATATATATATATATATATATATATATATATATATATATAGTTACTAAAGAATGATATTTTTAATATATCTATTCAACGCTTCTCCTCGTATTTAGGTTCGAGACTTGTTCAAATAACGCTGCGAACCTAGCGTGATTCGAGTTTGGAACTTCATGCTCTAATACCTGTTAAATTGCGCGAAAACAACCGCTGTTCTCTACAAAAAAAATTAATTAACCTTTTCCCATAAATGATGATATATATATTTTTAATATTTATAGTCAACAAACCCATACATTAATTTCTCCCCATATAAGTAATGGGAAAATCACATGCATGTTCACATGAAAATAGGTGCAAGAAAGGAATGCTCATATTAGTGACATAGCCATATATAGATCATGAGCAAAGTGTGAGGAAGCACATAATGCTCTTATCACACAAGCATTAAAACTTTCATATGAACATTTTTGAGAGATACTATATATATGGTAGTGCATGCATGCATGTGAACAAAATAAAGCTAGGTCATTAATTTGCTTAGAAATTAAGTTTAATTGGTAATGTGATTAATTAGCCTATTATGACTAAAATTGTAGTTGGTGCAATTAATTAACCAATTCCATTATCAACATAATAAATAGCTATCTCTAAACCTATCCTACATAATGAAAACTAGTACGTAGTAACCCACGCGATACGACGGATATATAATTAAAAAACTAAAAAACGTTGACAAAAAAAAAAAGCTGCGATAAAAAAAAAACGATGATAAGAGATAAGATTCATCTTATTTATGAACGAAGATAACAGCCAAAGAAAGAGAAAGATGAAGGACTTGAGCTGGTTTAATTCGGGGTAGAATCCATACTGAACAATGAAGAAAAAGTTGTTATGTACGTATGTGGCAATTTCAGGAGAAATAATGAATTAATAGACAAATGTTTCAAGTGATAAGTAATTTGCTTCAATTAATGTATATGTTCAAGCATGTGAATCTTAATTATATGGCTAGCTAAAAGTAGCAAACACAAATTTGACAATGTATATACATATATGTTTCGATCTTAAAGAGTTCCTATTCTTTTTCCTTTTTTTTTAAATTTTTTTATTTAACTTTTTTTGTGTGTTGGTAGAGTTGTTTGAACAAATTAACCATCCTAGTTTAATTTATCTCCAATTAAAAATAAAAAAGTTTCATGCATGACTTAATATTCTTCGTGGATCCACAAACTAGTTGCTTAACTTATTTTTTAAAGCCATCGATATTTTTATACTTATTCCAATTCCACTAAAAAAGGAATATGCATTAATTAATTTGCGCCGATACGGGGCTTATTTGACCGATTTTTATACTTATGATCACATGCAATATGGAGGTAAACTCTTTGATAACATAAGATATATATATATAGAGTTGAGCTAGAATACTCTCGATAGTAAACGGGGTATTTTACTATCGAGTTGTTTTCGATGATAGAACTTCCAAATTGACGATCGCTCCGTTAAATATGATCTAAACCATTTAAACTACCTAGAAATCAAATTTCACGCACCTTCGATATCGTTCTTTATCCATCTAGTGAACGAGAAAATGAATGGTTGAAAATAAATATTCTTTAAAAAATGATGATAGGAGTCTTGTAATCAAGATCAAGAGTATAGGTCTTGTTTTAAATAGTTTAAAGAATTTTCTAACAAAAATTCAATTGATTTGGATATCTTTACACCGTTAAACGAGAAAACGTCTCTTATCCACCATTAAAATTATAAATTTTGAAACCCTAGGCCCTTTGATCATTAGGCAAATGATGTCGAAAATATTTGAAATTTGATTTCTAAACACTTTAAATAATATAGATCATGTTCAACGGAGCCGATCGTCAATTTAGAAGCTCTATCATCGAAAACAACTCGATAGTAAAATATCCCGTTTACTATCGAGAATATTCTAGCTCAACTCTATATATATATATATATATATATATATATATATATATATATATATATATATATATATATATATATATATATATATATATATATATATATTAATGTAACTTTATTTTAAAACATATATGTAAACCATATATATATATATAGTATGATCTAACGTGTGAAAATCATCAAAGGGGTGGATCTAACGGCGGAAAACTTGGTAGCACCGAGTGCTTCGTACTATTGATAGTATAGCAGCCGGACTCTATATAGCTAGGCTGGTATACTATCGTTAGCACGGAGGCCTCCGTGCTACCAAGTTGTTTTCAATGATGCGGCTTCCAAATCGACGATCGGTTCCGTTAGACTTGATCTACACTATTGAAAGTATTTGGAAACTAAATTTCATATTTTTTCGACATCATTTAGCTAGTGATCAAAATGTCTCAAAATTGATAATTTTAATGGTAGATTTGATGCGTGTGTGAATTTAATAGTGTAAAACAATCCAAATTTGATGAATTTTTTTATAGATTTTTTTTTTCACTATTTAAAGTAAGATCAGTATCTCTGATCTTAAATTCAAGTCTTTTATCGTCATTTTTTATGAGATTCTTATTTTCAGCCGTTCATTAATTTTTAGACTACTCGTTTGATAGGCAAATGATATCGAAAAACTATGAAATTTAATTACCAAATACTTTCAATGGTGTAGATTAAGTCTAACGGAACCGATCGTCGATTTGAAAGCTGCATCTTCGAAAACAACTTGGTAGCCTATATATATATATTGTTCTCATGATTAGCTAGAATGTTCAACTATATATATATATTTATGGTCAAAGATTTTTGAGTTGGATATCACAAATCTTACAACATGGAAGCATGTGATGTACAGCAAGATATATAATTCCTTATTAAAGTATTATGTGATAAGAATTAACTAAGATAGATCAAGTGTGAATTGTGATCTCATGTGACCTAATAATATATTGAGGTAATTAATAATATGGCTTGTGCAGCCCCAAGAATATATGGTACCTTGTAAATTACATAATCAAATTGTCAAAGAATAATTAATTAACTTGGTTAATTTGGATCCATAATATTTTGGATCACAAAAAGCTTATGTGATTTCATGTTGAGATCCTACTACTAATTAATGATGATATATATAAACATTAATCTATGACATGTTTTAAATTACTTGTAATTCCCTAATCTATGGACTAGTTAAATTACAATTAAATTTATAATTAATGTCTTTAACTAAAAATAATTAAAGCCGTTAAATTTGATGAAATACTAATTAAACTTCTCATTGAACTGGCGAAATATATAGTCCAATTCTAGCTAGATTTAATAGTTAATTAGTTGCTAGTGGAGTTTAATTTAATTCATGGAATTATTTTAAACCAAATAAATGAAAATTGAACTAGTACTCTTTTTATTAAAAAAAACATTAGGAACCTCTTTAATTTACAATCACCTATATAATTGAAGAGTGTTGAATATATATTTTCTCACTCTAACCTAGCTAGGGGTAATAAACATTGCTGAAGTCATCGTATTCGACTCGAAATGAGCTCGAGATCGAATCGCTCGTTTAGTAAATGAGCCGAACACGAGCTGGGATCAGCTCGCTTATAATTGGCTCGATATATAACAACTCGAATACATATATTTTATTTTTATATAGTTTATTTAATTTATATTTATATAAATAAATATATATTTTATATTTATATAGTTTATTTAATTTATATTTATATATATAAATAATTATATATATATATATATATATATATATATATATATATATATATATATATTATATATAAAATATATATATTTTTATTATTTAATTTTTAATAAAATAAAAATATAAAGGCAAGCTCAGTTATAAAAACTAATTTATATGTAAAGTTTCAACTATTAGATCAAAGTCTAATTGATAAGATTTTATAAATTTATTTTTTATATATATTCAAATTAATTCTTTTAACTTATTATTCGCCCAATGTAATAGTTAGTGCCACTGTTCACTAGTTTATTTACTTGAAAATTCAATACTTAATTAATTTTTTGACTTGATACTTTAATCTAATAATAATTTTACGCTTTCGTATTGCTTATTAGATTTACTTAATACTTTGAATGACTCTCAAATTACCAAAGGTTTCGCTTCGTTTACACCTCTACTCTAACCTTCAACGCCTCTCAAGGGTAACTTATTTTTGAATCAAATTTAAAAAGATTACAATATTTAGAGGGACAGGTATGATATTACTAATTTTGTGAGGGGTACAGGTGAAATTAGACCCTATTTTAAATGTTACTATTTTATTTTTATTTTTTTAAAAAATCCTTTTTCCAAAAATCATCTCTAACCGATTTTAACGGTCGCGATTGTCGCCGTGTGGCGGGTAAATTCCCGGAACGGCACACGCGCCGCTCGAAAACCGCGCCGATGAATTGCCGAGGAGTTCGGTCGGAGGGCCCCACTCCTTCGTTTTAATCGCCGAGGAATCTCACGCGCGCGAGAAAAAAAAAATTAAAAAATAAAAAAATAGTAAAAAGTATATACATATTACTGAAATTCCGAAAATACCCCTCTGCCTTTTACATATTCTCCGTACTGTCCCACATGGGTTAGTGGGGCCCACGGAACCAGCTTGGGGGGGCACGAAACACGATGATGTTCCCTCTTTTTGCATTTGAGAGGTAAAATTGCACAAGGGCCCCCTTATATGTTGGTTATTTGGAAAAGGGACTCTAAACTTTTTTTTTCCTTTTTTTATTAAATTTTTTTGTGATTATTTTTTGTATGTTTTTTTTATTGTGTTAATATTGCCCACTAATAATAACTAATGAAAATGTTAATTTTTTTTTTAAAAAAAATCTAGAATTTAATTGACTAAAAGGCGAAAAAAAAATAGAGGGAGGAATATAATTGAGAGGGTGTTTAAAAATTTTTATCTGCAAAAATCAATTATTTCAGCAAATTTTATTTAAAAAAACAAAATGGTTATGAAAAATTTAAGGCTTAAAATTAATAATAATTCTCTACTTTAATAGTATTATAATTATATATATATATATATATATATATATATATATATATATATATATATATATATATATATATATATATATATATTATATATATATATATATAAAAGGTTGATACCTGAATTTTACTATAATTGAAGATAATATGTTTAATATATTTTAAACCTAAAACTATAAAAAATAACCAAATAACTAGACTCAAGAAAAGAAAAATAAAAATACTTTGGAAATAACCTAAAAATGTAAAATAGAGGTCTAAACAGTTGAATTTGGGTCCAGCCTCAATCAAAACAGTTTCGTTGTTGGATGCATAAGTCTTGAAAAGTATTTTCCGGATTGAGATTGCATGTTGAAAATAGACACTCGAGCAAAAAGATATGGCCGTTTAAGAATTTTTTGCGTCGAGTGTAAAAACTACCGGATTCAGCAAAATTTTCGACCTAGCTCGGTTTGGTCGCGTCTTTTTTCAGAAACTTTAATACTAAATTGGCCGCATTACGTTTTTTGACGGCTTAAGCTCTGAGAGATCAAATTATTATAATTTAGACGTGGAGATTGAATTATTAAAGCTAATTAATAATTAACAACCAATAATAGTAAAAGTATTTTATAGGGGCATTTGCTTATTTACCTCTTACCACTATTCAAATTTCTCAAATTTATCTTGAAATTACTAAAATACCCTTCTAAAATCTAATTACACTAGTAAACCTTAGTGGAGAAATGAGGATATTAATTTGAAGAAAATTTTCAAAATTAATAAGAATAATAATTTGGTTCTTCAAAAATAAATAAAACATTTTTGAATTTTGAAGGGCATTTTAGATATTATTTCTATTTTTATAAATCTTTCAAAAAAAGCTATTAGATCACATGGAAATTAATTTCATTTTTACATGTATTTGGAGAGAGAGAGAGAGAGAAAGAGAGAGAGAGAGAGAGCATGTAAATGGACCACTTAATTAGAAAAATATAACCTAACCCTAATTGGAAACTTCCTTGTTACCAAAATTAAAGACAAAAATTAAATAACCTAATTAACCCTACTAATGGAGCTTTATTTCTCTTTATTTTTATTATTTTTTTAAATAGTGTGATCAAGGACCACAAATTGAGCAACTTAAGAGTTGGAAAATTATAATTATATTTGTTTATGCTAATTGTTTACTAATTAACTCCCCTCGAATAATAATATAGATGTGTAGTGTGATCGAATGCGAGCATTGCTTTTTAGATCGAAGAACATTTTAAATCGATTAGCCAAATTCTTTAATCGAAAAGGCGAAGGTATAATGAAGCATGCTACATGAATTAGGGTGAGTTGGTATCTCTTTAAGAAACAACCTTTCGCTATTTATCGCAATTTAAGCTGGGGTTTGGACCCTGTCGTATCACCATTTAGCCCCAATTTAAGAAAATAATGTGGCTAGTTTAGCCGTAGAGTTTCTGAAAAGGTCTGATTCAATCAAGCTGGGCTGAACATTTCACTGAGTTCGACAATTTTTACAACCAACGTGAAAACTTAGGCCTCCATTCTGGACGAGTTTGAGATTCAAATTTCACTATATTTATGCCACTCTTTTTTTTTTTTTTTTTTTTTTTTTTTTTGCAATTTTAGGTTATTTTCAAATTTTTTTTTTATTTTTGTCTTTGACTATTTGGTAATTTCTGATTGGTTTAGGTTCAAAAATATATTAGAATTTATTATCTTCAATTATAGTATTATTCGGGTAACATTTTCGTCTCTGTCGAAGAGTTTGTATTCTTCGGATACCTCTCTTTTCGTTCTTATCGGCGCACGTTAAAAAGCTTATCATTTTCAAACTATTATAGTACATAAACCAAAAAAGTAAAAAAAAAATATTTTGAATCATGTATTTTGCACCTAACTAAGTTTAAGGGGATATATATATATATATATATATATATATATATATATATATATATATATATATATATATATATATATATATATATATATATATATATATGTAATAGTGAGAAATATATGGACCAAATTGCAATATAAGAAAAGTACAAGGATTAACTTTACATTTATTTCCCCAATGAATCTTTGGTCAAAAAAGAAAAACCTAGCATTGAGACAGCATGAGACAAAGAATCTCTAGGAAAGGCAAAATTGTATGGAGACACCTCAACAATGTGACCCTTTGAAATAGCCCCCCCATCAAACTTTTTTCTCGCAGCAACATGTCACGCCCCGGGGTCATTTTATAAGTAAAAACACAGCGAAATTTTTTTTTTTTTTTTTTTTTTTTTGAAAGCCTGACCCCCAGAGGTGTGCCAGATCTGCCACAAATACAGGGAGGCCACTGTTCACACGGACAGAGTCTCCCCTGTATTTGCACGGCGTCGCACAAGTACAGAGTACAAATAAACAACCAGGAACACAACCACAACAGTATGAACAGACGAGTAAACAAAATATATAAGATTATACAACCATTCCCCACATTCACCATATAAGATAATTATAAAACCACGAGAAAAATCTTTTTAAGACCGTTTCCCACACGGAAACCCTTTTCTTTGAAAACACTACCACGAGGGATAGAAAACCAGTTTATTTCATCAAACACAAGTTCTTTATTTCATTTTCAAAATCATAATAAGTTCTCATGAAACCAAAGTGAAATAAAACACTAGTAGAAGATTCGGTGATGTGGCGCGTCCCCTCCCGGCACTAACGGTCGCGCTGATGTTGCCTTTTTCCTAAAAAAATATAAAAACTATTTTGTAAATATTCATTTTTTAAAATTTTTAAAAATTTATATTTTAAATTTGTGAGAATCTCCTCTCTCTCTTTTTTTTATTTTTAAAAAAAGAGATTAAAATTACTCAATTTATACAAATTAGAACCTGAGGTATCTAAATCAAAAAAGCTAAAAGGTCAATGGTCTATTTGAAAATGTCCTATCCTAGTTGGAATACGGTGTGTCCCTATATAACTACCCTATGCGGCCGCGTACGCATAGACGCTCCCCATTAATTACATTCCTTGTGTCGTATACGCGCGCCGTTTGTTTCCGCTTCACCGCATACATTTATTATGCGGGCCCCAACACGCGACACATCACATGGAAATGGGGGTAAAATTATGCGGAGACCCACCTCAACTATAGTCTCTGTTGAAATGGACCCCTCAAATTATTTTTTTTATTTATTTTTTTATATTTGAACTTATTATTTTGCTAAAAAAATAATTAAGTTCATTAATTTTTAATTGAAATTACTAAATTATAAAAAAATTAAATTTAAAAGTTAAAAAGGTCTTTATTAAAAAAAGTTTAGGGGCTAATTTTAAAATTATGAAGGCTTCGTTTGTTACTGCGTTTTGCGAACTAAGCTTGCTATTTTTGCAACACACCCCGAAAAGGACCGTAAAAAAATTAATTATATATATAACCTAATCATCAATGGATATAGTTAAAAATATATACTTAAAATACGAACAATTATAATTATATGCATTTTATTTTGTTGGATATAGTAATAAGTGTTAAAACTATAAATAATATATTTAGTTGTGTATGCTTCATAACGCATTTCCAAAATTTTAGTACTTTATATATGTTGTGCTTAGGGATCTAAATAGGGCGAATGCGGGGCGGGCCACGAGAGAGGTGTCCCATATCTCACTTCATTTCTTGTCGGATCGGAACAGAATAATTTTAGGCTTTGTTTGGGATTGCAGCGAGATTGCGTTACGTGCGGTGAGAAATGACGATGAGAAAATACATGTTTGTTTCCGTACGTAATATCATGCCCGCATATCATGGTCACAATGGCTATAATATATTTTCTCGCATATCTCTATATGTTTTTTCTCAACTCCATTCTATCTAATAGCGTTAGATCCATCTCAATACCAAACTAAGGCTTAATCCGAATTTTAGCCTCAACTTCCCGCTCGATTTGGGGCGAATCGGGAATGGAGCGGGTTTTTGACGGATTATTGACCGATTGAAACTGATCAAATGAAGAAAGGGATCTCTTGCCGCCCGCTCCATTTACTTGGCTGATTTAGACGGATTCGGAGCATGTTATATATATTTTTCTATTTTTTCGGTTCCACTTATTGCCCCATTCTATGCGGATCGGGTCGGGTCGGGCGGGAGCTCCACCAGCCCGGATCCATTTGCAGCCTAGTCGTGGTGAGCTTACTTCCATTCTGTTTAAAGTAGCCCTCTCCAACTGCTGTAGTTAGAACTGCAGTCAATTTTGGCGCAGTTTCATCTGTTGCCGTTGGGCCTTCTCGTGCACTCCCAAATGCATGTAATTTTAACTACAACACTTCAATTATAACTGTATACAGCAAAATAGTCTCTAAATATTGAAGATGAGTATCGAACCCACGCGACCGTAAACGAAAACAAGTAAATACTTTTTAATTTTAAAATTAAAAATGTAATTATTTCAAATTTGGGAGGCAAAAGTGCTTTTTGCTTTTCCTAAAAAAAAAGCATGATTATTTTTTTTATTATTATTATTATTATTATTATTATAACAAACAGCTGGAAAGTGTGAGGTTACATGAAGTCACTTTTTTTTTCCTTTCTTAAAAAAAAAAAACTTTTTTTTTTTAATTTTGGCATTTTTTTATTCATTTCTTTTTCTTTTTTATTTATTTTTTTTTTTAAAAAAAAAGTGGCACGCGAACCCCAAAAAGTCACCAACAATACACACACCTTTTTTTAAAGAGGGGTCAAAAAAACAAAAAAGAAGGTAAAAGTATCGGAGTGCCCCCTCAACTGTAGCGCATTTTGAAATACACCCCTTAGCTTTATTATTCTTTAATTGAATAAATTTATGTTTTTTATATATTGTTAATCAAAGAAAAAAAAATTATTACTAATTAATTTATCCAGTTTTATTCATTGTAAATTAGAATAAACTATAAAATTTTAATAAAATTATTTAATTTAAAAAATTCATAGTTAAGCCCCTCAGTTAAAGAAAATTTTGAAACAGCCCCTCACAATTTTCAATTGATATCTTTAATTTCAAATTTTATTAAATTTAACGACTCATTTAGCCGTAAATTATCAATTATTTTAGCTTTATTTGCTAAAAACTAATTAAAATTATTAAATTTGATAAAATTGGCAACGCATTTAGTAAAATTTCTGAGTTAATTTGAATAAGAATGAAATTTTAAAATTTGTCAAAATAATTTCATTTGAGGGGGCAATATCGAAAAGTTGTATAGTTGAGGGGTTGGATACAAATTGTTGGTTGCGATTTCCCGCGCCGTAGTGTTTCGCCCCGATCGACAAATTTTCTCACGCCAAACCCCAATACATTTCCCAACCCGTTAATCGAACGGTTCATTTGTGGGCCCCGCTATTTGAAACCCCTCGTGAGTAGTAGTCGTGAGGATTCGCCTGAGATCGATCTGTTGGCACAGTAATTTTACCAAATTACCCCCGACACGTAGTACGACTTCAAAGCCGCGCTATCCCAGGAGCGTTCAGAGAAAAATGCGCGAACAGTCCCTGTTCTATTTTATTATTTCTATTTGGTCCTTAAAACATTTTGCAATTAATCTAAACTTATTAAAATAGGATAATTAATTTAATAATATTTTTTTGTTAAATTTGGTGGATCATTTCGATATAAGTAGTTGATTAATCCGATTTTAATTGCTATGCAGTAGTTTTTAAATTATTAAATTTGAAAAAATTATTGCTCGATTTGGTGAAATTTTTAATTATTTGGCTAAAATTATGTAAATTATATTTGTGCGAATAACTCTTTCTCCGTAGTTTAAGGACTATGTTGCAAAAATGTGGAGCGTCAGGGACGATCCGTACATTTTCGCCCATTTGAAAAAAACAAAAATAGAAATTAAAAACAAAAAAGGAAAATGAAAAATAAAAAATAAATAGAAAATTCTAGAGAGAGAGAGAGAGGAATCTTCGAAGCTTCTCTCTCTCTCTCTCTATTTTCTCTCTCTTATCTCTCTCTCTCTCTACGCGCCCTAATAAACGACGAAGCCGACGCAGTGGACCTCTCTCTCTCTCTCTCACACACACACAATTTGATCTCAATTTGATCGAATCGACTCCGCCATCTCCCAATTCGATCTCACTCCGCCGCAGTTTGATTCAAATTGATCATCGATAGGTACTAAAAGCGAATTTGATGAGTTTTTTTTTTTTTTTTTTTTTGAGTGTTTTAGCTTCGGATCCGTCTCAAATGAGGTTGAAATGGCTTTTTGAGCCCAAAAATTGGGGTTTTGGATTTGATTAGTTTGTTTTGAGTATTCGAGCTTCGGATCCGTCTGAAATGAGGTCGAAATGGCCGTTTGAGTCCAAGAATTGGGTTTTTTGGGAGTGGTTTGTTGAGATATGTTATTGTAGTATCCCAAATTGATCATCGAAACGTATTAAAAGCGAATTTGATCAGTTTTTTTTTGGAGTGTTTGAGCTTCGGATCCGTCTCAAATGAGGTCGAAATGGCTTTTTGAGCCCAGAAATTGGGGTTTTGGAGTGGTTTGTTGAGAGATGTTATTGTAGCATTTCAAATTGATCATCGAGACGTATTAAAAGCGATTTTGATCAGTTACTTTTGAGTGTTTTAGCTTCGGATCCGTCCCAAATGAGGTAAATATCGCTTTTTGGCCCCAAGAATTGGGGTTTCGGAGTGGTTTCTTAAGAGATGCCATTGTCGAATTAATGAGATTTTAATGCGGGTTTTATTGATTTATTGATGCTGTAATGCGTGTTGGGGTTAGGTTTTCAATGCGATTAATCGCTAGAGCTTGGGTAACGTGTGGGATCAAATGCGCGTTCTCTGTCATATATATTGAGCCTTCATATAGAATTTACTTGTATTTGATGTTTTGGGTCTTTTGGGGATCCTTTTCTTCTTGTTGTTTACTTTATTATAACCTCTGAAAAAATGGATTTTGGTGAAGATTCTCCAAGAATCATTGAAATTTGGGGTATTAGTTACGTTTTTCGTTTGTTGTTTTTGTTATTTATAAATATGAAATGTTTGATCTCTTGTTTGTTTGTATCTGTTCTCTTTGTCTAAGTCTTAAGTTTTTATTGTAGTTGACTAATAAGAGTGTTTTTTTTTGGGGGGGGGGGCTCTAAATTCCCTTTTTGAACATCAGATGAGAAGTTATAAGCTCGCGATCTGGGTCGATTGTTCGTAGTTTGATTCCCATCGATAGCTTAAGATTTTTTGCACCGTTGCCTTCTGAAATGTCAGGTAAATTTTGATCCATGGTTGTTTAGATTTTAATTGTGTTTCGATGCTATTTTATAATGTTTATATTCAATCATTGGTAATTTCTCTAATTTTCTGATTATTTTTGGGTGATCTTACCTTATCGAAAAGCTCGTTACCGATCGAAGAGTCTAGATGGGCTTCTTGCGCATGAGTATGTGAGGAAAGAGAGGAGGTCGGATGTGGAGAATTCGGAGGACGAGAGGCGGAGATTGACGATCGGGTCTCTCAAGAAGAAGGCGTTGAATGCGTCGAGCCGGTTCACGCATTCCCTCAAGAAGAGGGGGAAGAGGAAAGTTGAATGCCGGACTTCTTCGGTCTCGATTGAGGATGTGAGGGATGAGCAGGACGAGCGTGCAGTCTACGCCTTCCAACAAGAGCTCATCTCGAGGAATCTTTTGCCCGACAAGCAAAACGACTATCATATGCTTCTTAGGTCGGTAAAGAATTTTCGAACTACCTCTCTGTTTCTTCTCTATTTTCTTAGCGGAATGTAGCACTTGGGATTTGTTTGATGCCGAAGCTTCTGTAAAAGTGTTGTTCGAGTAGAATTGTTGAAAGAAGCCTTAATTGTTTTCTATTATAAATTAAAATATCCTTGGATTTCTTCCTGCAACAGCGAGAAGTAGAAGTTTCAAATTGAAGCTTTTCAGCTTCCTCTTAAGAGATGAGATCTTAGTTTTAGATTTCTTTTTTTGGGGGGGGCCAAACTCCTGACTTCTTTTATAGTAGAGATGCTGTTCCGGAAACCAAGATAAACAATCCCTTCATCAAATATATTCCGAATACTCCAGTTCTTCATGTGGGAAATTAATGAACGAGAGAAAAAGGAATTTGTTGGTAGAGTGAACATATTATGTTTCTCTTGTCTGTCTAGTGACTAATTTTTCTAGAACTCCTTGCTTTGTTCTTTTAATCGTTCTTAGGCAGAAAGAGTTACTAACAATTTCCTCTCAACATCTCCGGGTGCAGGTTTTTGAAGGCTAGGAAATTCGACATAGATAAAGCTACTCTGATGTGGGCTGAAATGCTGCAATGGAGAAAAGAATTTGGAGCCGACACTATATTAGAGGTGAGGTTACAATTGGCTAGATTTTGTAGGACAATGACATCTTACAAAGACGAGAATTAAAGCAAACACCACAATTACCAAAGCAAACATGAACTATGAGTTATTTTTCTTAACTAAATTTCCAAATCAATTGGAGTTCTCTAGTTGCATCAAAAGTTAGCAAATTGTTTATGTTGTGTGTGCCGTTTAAACTATGTTTTAAGCAAACTTCTGTTATAGCATGAAACACCTCAGAAATATTTACGAGTCAACATATGTTGCAAATTATGTATTAACAAAACAACAAACCGCTACTGCACTTTCTCTTTCTATACTATGTGATTGTCCGCTTCCATTCTCTAATTTGATGTGGTATAATTGGGAGTAGAAAAGAAACGATACAGCTGCTACTACCTTTCACTTCTATACTTATTCTCCGGCCTTTCATATTTCTGCAACTAGTATTTGAAGCTTTACAATGAAGTCCTATTTCTAACCAACATACTGCCTCTTATTGAATACTAGGACTTCAAGTTCGACGAGTTGGAGGAAGTGCTGCGCTACTATCCCCAGGGTTACCATGGAGTCGACAAAGAGGGAAGACCCGTATACATAGAAAGGCTCGGGAAAGTCGATCCCAATAAGCTTATGCACATCACGACAGTGGATCGCTACATAAAGTATCACGTGCAGGAGTTCGAGAGAGCCCTACGTGATAGGTTTCCTGCGTGTTCAGTCGCCGTAAAGAGACACATCGATTCAACAACCACTATTTTGGATGTGGACGGTGTGGTACGACAAGGCCCTTTGATCTTATGAATCGTCTTTCATTTGTTAGGAGAACACCGAAATATTTGAATTGCTTGTAATTAATTGCTCCTTTTGGTACCATTATGTTGTTCTTTTTTTTACCCTCCTTACATGAATTTTCTTATGTTCTATATGGTTGAAGGCACTGAGGGATAATTTCTTTAATTTATTGGGTTTGTTTGACAGCGAAAGTGAAAATGTAGCGGTAACTTATCTTTGCATCATCATTTTTAGTAGAATGATGAGCTTGGCAAGCAGACAAGAACAACAGAACTGAATAAGTTTATCCCTAGGTGCCTTTAACTGTATAGAATAAACACTAGGTTATTGCCTCTGGTTTCTGTAATTAACATTTTCTGAGATTCTTGTATCAATCACGATGCAGGGTCTGAAGAACTTCAGCAGAACAGCTAGAGAATTGTTGCTCAAAATGCAGAAAATAGATAGTGACTACTATCCCGAGGTACTTAAATTGTGCGATCTTTTTTTTGCTTATCGTTTATTGGTTCATGTGAGTGATTAATACGTCTCGTCCACAATTTCAGACTTTGCATCAAATGTTTATCGTTAATGCTGGCAATGGTTTCAAGCTACTCTGGAACACCGTAAAAGGTTTTCTTGACCCAAAGACGACAGCAAAGATACATGTTAGACTCCCTATCTTTAAAGATTCTAGTTTCTGCTAAATCGGTTCCACTTTTCATCACACGCTTAAATTGTAGATTTCAATATGCAGGTCCTGGGAACAAAATTTCAGAATAGACTGCTTGAGTCCATCGACTCAAGGTTTCTCTCTCTCTTTCTCTCTCTCTCTCTCTCTCACACACACACACACACACACACACACCTGCATTGTACTATGAGTTTCTTTTCTCAAAGTATGCATCCTAATAAGTTATTTAATTTATTAGCCAACTTCCGGATTTCTTGGGTGGCTCATGCACATGTGCCGCAGAGGGAGGATGTCTCAGGTCCAATAAGGGGCCATGGAGTGATCCTGATATCTTGAAGGTAAAATTTCTTCCCCTGTTAAGAGAATATACAGTTTGTAGCTTAATTTGTCACTATCTTTGTGTTATATAAGATTGAAGGAGCTTCATTGATTTACTTACGCAATCTGATGCAATATGACTAGCTTGATCAACCAAGAAAAAAAGTTAAGAGGAAGAGCACAAAAGTTCTTACTGTTTTTTTTGGCCTTCACTTGTAGCTTGCGCATAATTCTGGAGCAAAACTCTTGAGGCATACAAGACATTTGTCGGAGATAGAACAGCGAAGGGGCTCATTCACTCGGTTCTTAAAGGCAAGTATTAAGCTCCCGTGCGCAACCCTAGCTTTTAGTTATGTAATAGCAGTTACCTCTTTCGTACTAAGGGATATATGGTTCCACTCTCTGTTCTTATACCATCTTTTGCTTTAATTTACTTTTGAATGACAGGGAAGAAGCAGTGATACGTCAACAGTTGAATCTGGTTCTGACATTGACGATCTTGGTTCCCCTCTTGTTAGAAGGACAACTGAGTGTATTCGTTTGGCTCCAGTTAGCGAAGAAGTAAGCTATTTCTTTTCTTTGTTGTATTTCCAGTTTAAAATTACATCACTTGCTATTTTCACGTCGCTAGCGACATAAAAGGACAAACTCTTGGTGATTTCTGAAGCGACATATCAGGACAAACTCTTGGTGATTTCTGAAATGAAAATTTCGGTATCCTATCAGTTACAATGCAATAGTGGAGGACGATATACTGCGGTATATTGCAATTTTCATTTTGAACTTGTGTCCTTTTCCAACTTTCGTAGAATGCGATCAAGTAATGGGCAATATTTCGGCTGATCCATATTTCTATGAATGCGTTCACGATGCTTAAACAAATATTTCACTATGTTTATGTATAAGCATGTGCATATTAATTGACATAGTATTGTGTGCTTGAATTTGTTTTTTCTTTTTTTTTTGGAGAAATATTTGTTTTATTAGTTAATAAAAAAAAAAACACCAGAAGTTTGCATGCAAGTCATTCAAGCTATCATTCTGGTATGAAAACTAAATTCGGGTTTTCTTTAAATACATAAATTCCTATATATTAATAACATTTGTATGCATAAAGCCCTTCTCTATAATAATTTGCATTAATCCAAAAGTAATCAAACTATATCTCAATTTTTTCAATTTTGTTTCGAAAATGAGATGCCTCTAAGAAGTATGCCTATAAATTCCAATGCATAGATCGTACTTCAGTGGCACGTATGATTAGTAAATTATTGAGTACGACACGCATCATGGCAGCTATTAAATGCTGTTGCGTAAGCTTTATTTATCCTTTATAATGTGTTTTCTTTTTTCCCTTAAGATACAGGTCAGAGCAAGAGATTCTACGGCGTATTATAGTTGTGATGACCATTTTGTTGTGGTCGACAAGACTGTTGACTATGGTAGAAGAGGATCGAGGGAGGATAAAGACAAATACATCGAAATCAGAGAGCATCTGCGGCCTTCAGAAGGCAGCGGGGCATCAAACTCGGCAGGTATGAATTACTGACAGTTTCATGCATCATAACTTATAATAATGCCTTTTTCAAAGACACATTTATATCCGAATTGATCATTTTTCATCGACCATTGAAGTCAGTATTCTTTTTAAATTAATTAACTTGTTATTGATGTGTGTATTGTCCATACTAGTGATACTTAACCTAATAAAAAATATTCTATATGGCAATTAGATAAACGTGTTTCGCTCTTGCTTGTGATCTGTAACCTATGAACAATGGGAAGGATATTTTCTGCTGCAAAGCTTAAGTGCTGACCCAAAACATCAACATATTAGTAAGGTTGTTAAAGGGGCCAGCATCCTGCCTCGTGGTGGGAGGTTAGATTAGGCCGAGTCATATTCGAAATGGCGGTAGACCAAGTTGTGCAGAGTTACAATCGAGATCTGGGGCGCTGTGCCTGTTCTCTTGAAGTAAATTGGTTTCATCTTTCTAACGGCTCGAGTTTTGGAATTAATGGTTAGCGCCGATGATCCTACAAGTAACAGGCTTCGAAACTTGAAATCTAGGGACGAAAGAGACAATGTTTTCCATTTGTTAAAATACCAAACTACCTTCCGTGAATGTAGGTAAATTAACGAAAATTTTCATTTTTTGACAGACGTAAATTATAGTTTTCATTATTTCATGTTGTGAAAGTGAAAAATCGCTATATCATTATATGCAATTTTTATGCAAAAAGTAATATTTCACCATCATCCTTTCCAGGTACTCGCATCATTGAAAGTCGCATTACAATCAAGGATGATTCGAGGGAAGGATTGTTCCGTTTTCTCGTAGAACTATTAACTCTTTTCCTGGTCAGAATACTAGCCTACTTCCGCATTCAGGGCTCGATTAAACAAGAGCCGACTTTGTCCAACACTGAGCCACCCGAATCACTCGATCCAACTCCCGACGACCATCCGACCGTCGAAACGTTCAATGAAGACCGGCTGAGTCCCGTGCTTGAGCGTCTTCAACGGCTCGAGGTGAAGTTTGAGGAGCTGAGCAGAAGACCCGCAGAGATTCCTTCTGAGAAAGAGCGGGTGCTTCTCGAATCTTGGGAAAGAATAAAGTCCATTGAGTTTGATATCGAGAAGACAAAGAAGGTAAGCTTATTTTTTAACTAATTACTTTTAATCCTTGTAATGTTTAGTTTCGTTGATTTAATGAAAGCAATTAACCGAACTCCTACTCGCCTAGTTGATTGTTTAATTTAGATTCAACTTCTTGGAATTTTACCCTTTTTTTTTTGGCTATCACTAATTTCGCTTCTCCTATTTCGTTGTTTCAGGTGTTGCAGGCCACAGTGATGAAGCAAATGGAAATCACAGAGTCGCTAGAAGCGGTACAAAATGCGAATGTTCGAGTAAGTCTCGATCACTCTTTTGCGACTGCAACTTAAAGCACAATGTCTATGACAGATGTTTGAATTTGTAAATTTGTTAACAATTTCGTTTTCTTGATTCAGAGACGACGATTTTGTTCGTAAGAACAAACAGGATTATCAATCATACATGCTACGCACCTTATCGAACCATTAATGGACAAGACGAACAGCTTTGGCGCGAGAGGTTTAAGCTACTCCAACATCAAATTTTCCCATAACTTATACATCCCATGAGTCGCGTTCGATGTAATTTTCTTTGTTGCTTTGTTTCTTTTAGTTTCATATGCGGTTTTAACCGAAAACTCTTGCGACATAAGAGGAATAGAGGGTGATTCAGAAGGAAATAGGAAAAAAAAAAAAAACCAACAACAAGAAGGATGTGAAAATGGGAAAATCTCTGTTCCAAACTGTAAATTTTTATAGATTTTTTGTTTGTTTCCTTCTCTTTCTCTCTCTTTCTATATGTGTTTGTGTGTGTGTGTGAAAGAAATAGGAGGGGGGATAAACCTCAAATGGTGTATTTTATTTGCATTTATTTTTACTAAATGTATGCAATATGATTGGTACTATGTTGGTACTGTTGAATTTGATCTAGAGTATTTGAAATATTTAGTAGCTGAATTTGGTGATTTTTAAAAATTATTTATGTATATATTTTGCATTATGAATCTATGAAAACTTTTCCTTTTACAAAGTTTCTGAATTTATATATATTAGTTGAGCTAGAATGTGTGTGTGAGTATATTTATATATAGTTGAGTTGGAATGTTATTAGTAGCAAATATATTTCGTTGATCCTTATTTGTTTTCGATGATGGAGTCTTTAAATTGACGATCGGTATTATTATACATGATTTGTATCATTTGAGGTATTTAGAAATCAAATTTTAAATCTCTTCGGCATTATTGATTTTATGATTAAAGGGTTTTAAAATTTGTGATTTTAATGGTTACGATGAGATTTAACAGCATAAAGAGATTCAAATTAATTAAATTTTGGTTAGAAAAATTTCTAAACTATTTAAAATAAGATCTATACTCTTTATCTTGATTACAGAATTTTTACCATTATTTTTTAAAGAATATTTATTTTTAGCCGTTTATTTTTGTGTCTGTTTAATGGACGGTTTAATTCGTCAATTTGGAGGCTCTATCATCAAAAATAAATAGATGACAACTCAACTCGTTTGTCTCAACTCTCTCTCTCTCTCTCTCTCTCTATGTAGGCTAGGACTACTATATTCATATGAGTATAGAACTCTTTGTACTCCTAACTTTTCGACCGTTCAGATGATAAAATGTGCGGCTAGGATAAGAGTGATTACGGTTAAGTTGATAGTGGGCTCCCTAGGGTTGAGTGGGTAGTTGGTTGAATAATATAATCTAACGGGTAAAAATGCTTAAAGGGTGGATCAAACGGTCAAAAACTTATGAGTACAAAAGCCTCTATACTCATAAAAGTATAGTAGCCGGACTATATATATATATATATATATATATATATATATATATATATATATATATATATAGAGTGCTTATGGAAGCACGGAGGCCTCCGTGCTTCCACTTTGTTTTCGATGTTCGGACTTTCGAATCTACGATCGGCTCCGCTAGAGTTGATCTAGAGTATTTGAAGTATCTAGAAAATTAATTTCGCAATTTTTCGATATCATTTGCCTAGTGATCGAAGTGGCTCAAAATCAACTACCGAAAATAAAAATCTTACAAAATATGATGATATGACATTAAAATTTTAGATCAAAGTTATTGATCTTGTTTTATATGGTATAAAGAATTTTCTATCAAAATTTCATGTGATTTGGATATTTCTACACCGTTAAACTTGCAACCGCTCACTACCGTTAAAATTAGTGATTTTGAGCCTCTTCGATCACTAGGCAAATGATATCGAAAAATCGCAAAATTTATTTCTAGGTACTTCAAATACTCTAGATCAACTCTAACGGAGCCGATCTTTCGAAAGTCCGAACATCGAAAACAAAGTGGAAACACGAAGCCTCGCTCTCCGCTTATAAAAGCATAACAACTCTATATATATATATATATATATATATATATATATATATATATATATATATATATATATATATATATATATATATATATATATATATAAAGGATTGAGAGAGTGATGTGGTTAGTTGATGTGGGCTAGAGTTAAGTGGTTGGTTGGTTGAATAGTATGATTTAACGGGTGAAAATCATCAAAGGGTGGATCAAACGGTCAAAAATTTATGAAAACTATACTCATAAGAGTATAGTAGCCTGACTATATATATATATATATATATATATATATATATATATATATATATATAAAAGTATTGAACACAACTAAACATTAAATATATCCTTAAATTGTTTCTAGTTAAAAAAAAGAAGAAGTGAAATACTATTTTTCCATAAAATCTGAAAGATATTTTTTTTGCGAAAACTACACTTCATAGGAATTAAACGGACGAAGAAAATACTTTTCCTAGCCAAAAATTTATTTTCCGAAATATCTTTTTAAGAAACCAAATATCTCACAATAAGTTTGCGTCAAAAGAAAGAAAGCTTCTATTTTTATGACCCAGAAGTTGTGTAATTACCATGCCACGTGCTTAAGTATTTCGCTTTCATATATGAGATGGTCATTAAGTAACCCTAGTTTCCTTGAAAGCAACCATGTACACTTCAAATTTTCACTACATAAGATCCAAATTTGCAATATTTAATAATAAATAAATAAAAAAAAGACTAATAAGCAAAAAAAAAAAAAAAAGAAAGAAAAGAAAAGAAAGAAAGAAAGAAAAGAAGAAAAACTTCAATTATTCCCATTGTGGTTCAGCGCTCTCTCATTTTAATACCTAATGGTTTAAACTGTGATGCACTTTAGTACCTTGCAATTTCGTTTTTCTCTTTCCGTAAGCATTTCCGTTAATTTTCTATTAAAACATAAAGAAAAAACTTCAGATATTCCCCACATGGTTATCGAATATTTATTTTAGCACTATGTGGTTTGCCGAATTTTACTTTAGTATCATATGGTTTTAATTTTCTAACTGATTTAACGGAAAAATCAAGGGAAGGGGGTAACGGAAAGAGAAAATACGAAATCGCGGGATATTAAAATGATGCACTTTAAACCATACGCAGGCACTGAAGTGAAGAAGAGATGAATTAATCACATAAGCGGTATTGGCTTTGTTTTGCAAATAGCCCCCTAACAAAAATTTATTTTACAATTAGTCCTGTGTAAATTTTATTTGTAAAAATGACTCTACCCCCGCCACGCAAGCGCCATGCGGGTGGGGCCGAGCCAGGATATTTGTATTGGACACGGTTAACCATTCACCGTATCCAATACAACTAAGTCCGGGGTATTTGTATTGGACACGGTGAACCATTCACCTTGTCCAATACAAAAACCCGGCCCGGACTTAGCCAGCTAAGTTCGAAATCCGAAGTATTTGTGGGTCTTACGTATATTGAAAACGGTGAACCATTCACCGTGTCTAAACACGGTGAATGGTTCACCGTGTTCAACTTAAACAACTGGCCATGTCCCGCCCGCGTGGTGCTGACGTGGCGCTTGCGTGGCGGGGATAGGGTCATTTTTGCAAATAAAATTTACATAGGACCAATTGTAAAATAAATTTTTGTTAGGAGGCTATTTACAAAAAAAAGCCCCGCGGTATTTGAAATTTCCTTTATAAGAGATAACCAAATCTCTATCATGCCTTCTTTTTTGAAACTCCAATTTTGTCCAAATTTGACGGCGACCACCATTTGAAAACAGTTCCCATGCACCCTATCCTTCCTTCGATTTTTTCCAAACTAAAACGTTTCTGCGACGACGAGATAGAAGATAACAAAACGTTTCTGCATGTGTTTAAAGGCATGCATCATCATCATTAGAGAGGAAAATTAACATGAACAAACATCCTTATCAAACAATACCAAACACTTTGATTAAAATGCTTGATCACATCATTGATACATGAAATGGATGAGAAAGAGAGAGAGAGAGAGAGAGAGAGAGAGAGAGAGATCACAAATGCTACTAAAAAGTCCAAAAGCTTGGTGTGGAAAAGCAATCCAAGTATTATAATTATTTAATCCAATGGTGTGGTGACAAGTGATCACAAGTAGTTCATGAGTTGTTAGTTGGTCACTTATTATGACTCTGCTGAATATTTGCTGCTCTACTAACATTACATTAGATTTTTGAAAATGTGGATGGAAAAAATGATATGCAAATCTTTTGATTTTCTCCAGGTGACACGCCAAGTAATTAACATGTGACAATTAACATAATTTTTATCTATTTTTATATTATATCAATATTTTTTTTATTATTAGTTTGTCACTATTCTCGACACTGTGCTCTGTTGGGAGTGTGTGTTAGGAATTCCTAGCAGTTAGGTGTTATCTTCCCCTTTTTCTTATGCTCGTATTGTCTGTGTGTTTGACTCTTTTCTGCTAAGTGTGTCGAGCCACACACTGCCTCCTCTTCTCCTCCTATCTTTGTAAAATAGGGTTTATCCCTGTTTAATCAAAAAAAAATTTGTCACTATTCTTGTATATCAAGTGGGTCATATCATGCTGATATTTTGTCGGCAATTAAATCTCTGATGAATCTAAATACATTATGCAAGGAATAATTAAAAGATAAGAGAAGTGCTTTTTTTTTTTTTTTTTTTTTTTTTGAGAAATAGATAGGCGAGCTACCTGCTTCGTTCATTGATAAATGAATTGGACGAAACAACATGGAAGCAGCTGGGGCTTCCGTGGAAAGAGACAAACAGTAAGAAAAACAGAAAAACCAAAAAAAGTACCCAAAAAATTGCCACAGGTCCGAAAAGAAAGTAAGAAATTCAAAAAATTCTAAAAAAGAATAGCCGACAGGATTAAAGGCTGTTTCGCGCGTCGGGTGGAGCCACGAGCTCGGCCCAGGACTTAGATAGGAGGGCAGCACGCCGTACCGCACGGACGGCGTCGGGACTCGTCAAGCGGAAGATTATATTGTTCCTATCTGTCCGGATAACCCACCAGGTGGCCGCCAGGTAGGTAAGAGAAGTGCTTTTGTTAAACATGATAAAACTCCTATTATGCTTTCCACAACAACAACAACAACAACAACAAAAAGAAGAAGAAACAGAGAAGGAAAGAAAGAAAACTCTGAAGAAAACAATTTCAGAAACAGAGAAACTGAAACAAGATCTTTTAAACTCAAAATTGAGGCTCATCACATCCAAGCAACAACATAAATTATATATAAAAAATCACAAAGACAATGTATGCTGAAGCAGGAAAAGTTTTCTTTTTCTTTTTCTTTTCAATCTCTCTGCTAATTTCCTCTCTGAACATTCTCTCTTCCTGTGCTATTTACAGTAATCAAAATGCTGTTTCTCTTTTTTTCTCTTTTCCCCCCTCTTCTTTACTGCTACTGATGATACATAATGAACCAAAAATCGAAATCGGAATCGAATTAGGGGGCGCTGTCGCCGGATTCGTCGATGATGGCGCGGGCGATGGAGAAGCCGTCGAGGAAGTCGCTGTCGGAGTCGATCTGCAGCTCCTTGAACATGGCCATGACCTGGATCATGGTGGGGCGCCGCAGCGGGCGGTCGTCGAGGCACTGGCAGGCGATTTTCAGGTACTGGCAGAGCTCGGCCCCGGCGGCGGGCTTCAATTCGGGATCGAAGATCTCGGCGCTGCGGTTCTCCCTGACCATCTGCTTCGCCCAGCCGACCAGATTGTTGTCGCCGAACTCCTGCGGGTCGATCGGCTTGCGCCCCGACAGCAGCTCCAGCAGCACGACCCCGTAGCTGTACACGTCGCCCTTGGTCGTGCACCGGAAGCTCTGGTAGTACTCGGGGGGCACGTATCCGGGCGTCCCCGCGAGCGTGCTCACGCTGAGGTGCGTGTCGAGCGCGCTCACCAGCCGCGCCATCCCGAAGTCCGACACCCGCGCCTCCAGGTTCTCGTCGAGCAGCACGTTGCTCGACTTCATGTCCCGGTGTATAATGTGCGGGATGCAGCTGTGGTGCAGGAACGCCAGCCCCCGCGCCGCCCCGACCGCAATCTTCTTCCGCGCCGCCCAGTCCAGCTGCTGCTGCTGCTGCTGCTTTTGCTGCTGCACTGCACTCGAGAAAGTTTTCTCGGTCGCGCCGTCGTCGTCGCGGTGCAGGAGCAGGTCGAGGCTGCCGAACTGCATGAACTCGTAGACGAGCAGGCGCTCGTCGCCGACCTTGCAGTAGCCGAGCAGCGGCACGAGGTTGCGGTGCTTGACCTTGCCGATGGTCTCCATCTCGGCGGTGAATTCGCGGTCGCCCTGCCCGGTCACGTGGATCAGCTTCTTGACCGCGACGACGGCGCCGTCGGCGAGCCGCGCCTTGTGCACCTCCCCGAACCCGCCGGAGCCGATCAGGCTCTCGGCGCCGAACCCGTTCGTCGCCTCCAGCAGGTCGGCGAACGTCAGCTTCCGCAGCGGCTTCTCGAACGTCGCCACGTTGATGCTCAGCGGCTCCAGCGCCCCCGACAGCTTCCACGACGCCGTCCCGGACGACGACAGCGCCGCCGGGAGGCTCTCCACGTACCCGGCCCCGCCACCGCCCTTCTTCCGATCACTCCTCCTCAGCTTATAGAGCGCCGCGACGAGCGCGAGGACGATGAGGACGGAGAGCGCGACTCCCACGAGTATGCTCCACCCGACGAATTGCCGCCGCCGCCGCCTCAGCAGCTCAGACTCGGACCCGGGACTAGAATTGCCCGCGCCGCCTCCGCGGGGCCCGCCGCACGGGGGGAGCGGGACCCCGCAGAGGCCGGAATTGTTCGCGTAGCGCGACGCGGGGAAAGTGGTGAGCTGGCCGGTGGTCGGGATCGGCCCGGCGAGGCCGTTGTTGGACACGTCGAAGTCCGCGAGGAACGTGAGCGCGCCGAGCCCCCCGGGGATTGCGCCGGTGAGCCGGTTGTGCGAGAGGTCGAGCGCGCCGATCGACCGCAGCCCCGCGAAGCTCGCCGGGATCGCCCCGGCGAGCTCGTTGTGGCCCAAATTGAGCACCTGCAGGTACGCCATCGAGCCGAGGCTCCCCGGGATGCCGCCGGACAGCGCGTTGTACGACAAGTCCAGGTAGATCACGCTGCCATTGCCGGCGAAGGTGTAGACCGTCGTGCCGGTGTAGATCCTCGTCGACGGGCAATTGTGCACGGGCGGGAATTCCGCGAGGCGCTCCGATCGGATGCCGGAGAATTCGAAGAGTGCGCCGGCGCCGGGGCAGGTGTTACCGGCCTCGTTGCGGAGGAAGGCGAATTGCTTGCCGGAGACGATGCCGGGGGAGATGAGGCCGGCCTGCGATGCCAGGGACGACGGTATCGGGCCGGACAGCCGGTTGCTGTTGAGGTCGAGCCAGATGAGGTTCCGGCAGCGGCCGAGCTCGGCGGGGACGGGGCCAGACAGGGAATTCTCGTTCAGTTGGAGGATGGCGAGGCTCTGCAGAGATCCCAGCTCGGGGGGGACGATGCCCGTCAGTAGGTTCCCGGCCAGGGACAACCACACCAGCCGCGAGCACCGCGCCAGCGCCGCCGCCGGGATGCTCCCGCCGATCGAGTTGTAGCTGACGACGAGCGTCTCCAGGGCGGCGCCGGCGCCGGAGCAGAGGGTGGTCGGGAGGTCGCCGGAGAGGTTGTTGGCCCAGGCGACCAGCTCGACGAGATTGGGGAGGGCGGCGAGGGGGGCGGGGATGGGGCCGGAGAGGTAGTTGAAGCTCAGGTCGATGGACCGGAGCTCGGGGCAGGAGCCGAGCTCCGGGGGGATGGGGCCGGAGAGGGAGTTGCCGGGGAGGAGGAGGCGGCGGAGGGCGGGGAGGGAGGCGCACAGGGTGGCAGGGATGGGGCCGGAGAGGTCGTTGGAGCCGAGGTCGAGCACCTGGAGCGCGGAGCAGTTGGCGAGCGCGGACAACGGGTTCGGCCCGGAGATGTTGTTGAAGGGGAGCCGGAGCTCCCGGAGCGCCGGGAGCGTCGCGACGACGCGGGCGACGAAGTCGCCGGAGAGCTGGTTGGCGCCGAGGTCCAGGGCACGGATCCCGGGGCAGGACGCGAACGTCGAGGGCAGGCCGCCGGCGAGCGCGTTGCCGGAGAGGTCGAGGCTCGCGACGCTCCCGCACAGCGCCGCCCCCAGCCCCGCCGGGATCTCGCCGGAGAAGTTGTTGTGCGAGAGGTCGAGCACCGCGAGGCCCGAGCTCGAGCACAACGACGACGACGACGACGACGAAGCACCGCCGGGGAGGGGGCCGGAGAGCTTGTTGGCGGAGAAGTTGAGGTAGGTCAAGCCCCCGCAAGCGGAGAGGGAGTAGCGCAGGAGCGCGGGATCGGAGAACTGGTTGCGGGAGACGTCGAGCGCCGAGAGGGAAGGGCCGAAATTGAAGGCGCCGGCGCCGGAGATGGAGTTCCGGGACAGGTTGAGGAAGCTCAGATTGCGGCAGTAGGACAAGAGCTCGCCCGGGACGGTCCCGTTCAAGGTGTTCGACGAAATGTCAATGCGCTCCAAACTACACACAACTCCACCACCACCACCACCACCACCACCATTACTGCTGCTGCTGTTGTAGGAGAGATTGCCGTAGAAGGAATTGGAGTGGAGGTCGAGGGAGCGGAGGAGGGGGAGGGAGAGGAGGGGGTCGATGCGGAGGGGGCCGACGAGGCCCATGCGGCTGAGGTTGAGCGCCGTCACGCCATCGGCGGAGCAGGAGACCCCGGTCCAAGAACACGGGGACGACGAGACCTGGGACCAGCTCGATAACAGGTTCCCGGGATCGGATTCCACGGAATAGAGCTTGAACGAGAGCAACGCCGCGGCCTCGTCCACCGCCGCCGCCGCCGACGACGACGACGGAGAATTCAAAAAGATCATCATCATCATCACCATCAAGGCCACAAAAGCTGTGATCTCCATTAATGGTACGTTCAAAATTCTAGCTCCAACTTTATACTACAACAACAACTACTACTGCTGCTGCTACTGCTACAATTGGGTCAAAAACTGGGTTTTTTTTTAGGGGGTGGGGGGGTAAAATTGATTGAAATTTATGGCTCTCACATGTTGAACACCATGGAATTGAATCAGAGGATTCACAAAAAAGGAGAAAAAGGAGAGATTTTTTTAGCTTGATCGATCACAAACTAGTGCACACAAGAAGAAGCTGCAGGGGAGGAGCAGGGGATCGGGAATTGGAGATGAGATGATCAGGGATCAGTGAAAGCCAAAAATAATAGATGGGAAAAAAAAAAAAATCGGATTTTTAGGAGGAAAACGCAGGAAAAAAGTGATTTTGAATCCGAAAAAAAGATAAAAATCTCACCTTTGGAGCTTCTGGGCTCCAATCTCATATGGGTTTTGTTGTTTGTGTTTGTGTGTGTGTGTGTGTGAGTTTTGGAGTAGTGATTTAATGGGTTTTTAGAGAGAGAGAGAGAGAGAGAGAATTTAGAGAGAGGATTTAGAGAGAGAGAGAGAGAGAGAATTTAGGAAGAAATCGAGAAGGGGATTAATTATTTTAATTCATTTTTAAATATTTTTGAAACATAATTTGAAATATTTTAAAATTCTTTTATGGGGTTTGGGGTATTTGTTTGAAAAAGAGAAAAAAAAGAAAAGAAATAATTTGTTTAATTAATTAAGAGTGGAGGGAATAGAGATAGAGAGAGAAAGAAGAGAGAGAGGGAGATCTAGAGTGCTATGCAACTAATTTTTTAATTTATTTAATTATTTGCTTTTTTCTTTTTGTTTCTTATTGTTTTTTAATGTTTTTTTTTTTAAATTTATTTTTCTCAATTTCCGAGTCTGGTCAAACTTGGGATTTGCTTCTCCCAAGTCTCTCCCCTCCCCCTTTTTCCTGCCCCCCTCTACCCTTTTCCCCAAAAAATAAATAATAATAAAATAAAAAATAAATAAATAAATAAAATAATCCCAAAATTTTGAAATCTCTTCTCCCAATTTCTACTTTTTCACCCCTACTTATAACTTGTAAATATATTTATTTTTCACATTATTAATTGGCACGATTAATGATTATGGATATCCGAAATTTTATCCGAATTCGAATCCGAATAGGATGAATATATTCAATGCTAAATGAATATGGATATCAAAAATAAAAATTCGACAGATATGAATTTTGACCGTATCCGACCCGAACACAAACCTGAACCCCACTCGAATCCGAGTTTATTTTGCATTCTATATAATTTATGTATAAAAAATTGATGTTATATTTGAATTTATATTTTAAAATTTTAGATTTAATGTAATATATTTTGAAATATTGAAAAGTAATAATTGTTTCAAGTTCGAATTTTTTAGTTCGGATTTCGGATTTTTGGTGGGATTCTGATTTGAATATGAATTTTTAAAATCCGTCGGGTTCGGGTTTGGAGGCGGATTCGGATTTGGATTTTTGAAAATCTGTCCCGAATCCGACCGGTTGACATCTTTAGGCATGGTTTTGATAGAGTTTTGAGATTAAAAAAAAATAAAAAAGTTACTGTTTTCTAGGGGGTTAAATTTTAAAAAACCAATAATTAATTTAGATTATTTTTTATATGAGATTAACACTGGAGATGCTAAGTTCAAATTTTGCCTTGTTATGCATTATTAAAATGTTTTTGAGTATAAAAATGAGAATTTATCTAAGATAAAAATATATATAAAAAAATGTTACCATAGTTAAATTTATTGCACATAGATGAATTTATATATTGAATTTTGTCTTTGTTTAGTCATTTTGGTAAGTTTTAAAGAATATTAGTTTCACATGGTATTAGAGTCGGAGATAATATCGAGTTCGAATTTCACCAAATTTTTAGTCTCATTTATGTTTCTGGTCTATTAAAAAGTCCCGAGCTCAGATATAATTAAGAGTTTTGAAATTCAAATATAAAAGTGCAAAATCTTGAGCTCAGATACGTACGAAGACCTGTGTTGCAATAAAAATACAAACAATTGTTGGGATAATCGAATTTATTTATATTAACATATAGATTTATTAAATTTGATCACTATATACTGATTGAATTTGATCAGATTCGGTAAATTTTATGCGTCTTTAATATCACCTTCTAATTAGAAAGTTATTATCATTTATTTATTCTAATTTAGAGTTGTAGTAGTTTCACTAATTTTAGTCAAATACCATACATTTTTAATTTAGAAAAATTGTAACCACATGAATAGAGGAGGGTTTAAGTCAATAATGGTGTGTTGAGTATTTTGATTTCATTGTTGTGATCATTATCCATTAATTGATCAATAAATATTTTAATTAGTCATATTATGTCTTGTTTAATTAATTTTCCAATTTCCAAGCTAATTTGGCTCCTTTTTTTTTGGGAGTAATTATTTTCAAAATGGAAAATGTGAAATAATAAAGCAATAAACAATTTTAACAAAGAAAATTAGAAATGGGTATTTAATAAAACAATGCAATACATGTCATAACCACTAAATTAAGAAAACAATCTATGTGATCCTTTATACATCATATTGTAATTGCTTCCCACATTTTTCTCCTTGATTTGTGATGTATTTATTGCATTGTTCTTAATCATTCACCAAACATCATTCCACAATAAATTTAACAAAAAAAAAAAAAAAAATCAGTTTTTTCTTTTTTTTTTTAAAAGGAGAACATGATTTAAGCGATTTGCTCTACTTTGGGTATGTTCGATCTCAACCTAAAACATCAATTTAGGTTTCAGATAATACGAAGTCATCAACTCGAGTTTGAATTTCAAATCAAAGTGTGAATGATTTAGAACCGCATGTAATTCGATTCAAATCGAAACTTGATATATTAGGTCAGGTTTCAGACAGCGCGAACTTACTCAAAAGTCAAAATCAAGTTCGAATTATCACGACCATATACAATTTGATTCAAATCGAGATTCACACATCAAGCGAGGTCTACGAAAACCCAACCCTAGCTATGAAATAACTCAAAACCTAAAATGTAAATTAAAGAGCCCCATAGAGCCTCAAAAAGCACTTGGCTTAATATGCAACCTCAAACTCAAATTAAAGAATCCAAAGCCCCACAACCACTATTCTTTATCATTAACACACTTTTAGAACCTTCTTAAAAGAAAAAAATAATAATAATAGAAAAAACCAGAAAAAGGTTTTTTTTTTTTTTTTTTTTTGGATAGGTCACTAATTAGGGCAACAAGTTTTATACATGCATGGTGCACAAGAAGTCAAGGGGCATTAAAATGTTTATAAATAAACCAACCACATTGTTATTAAATGCTAGCTTAGGTGTACTAAAGTGCTTGAGATTTTCTTCCTCTACATGGTGATCCTACCATATCTTTTGTAAGTCAAGGGGGGGAGATATTAAAAGATTCACATGCTTATGTAGGACAATGTCACACAATTTTAGGGCTAATCTTTGGGTTACATTACAAAAATCTTCTCCTCACGCTTTGCTTTACTTTCAGCTGTCTCAGTTTCTCCCGTACACAGAAGTTTACTTCAATTTGAACTTGTATTTTATTATCGTGTCAAATTTATATTTTATTTCAAATGTTTCAGCCGACCGTGTCACAAATTTAGGATTTTATTGTTGGGTAAAAAAAAAAAAAAATCCTTACGTTTTACTCCATACATGAAACTCTGTTTCAATTTGAACGTGTATTTTATCACCGCGTCAAAATTGCATTTAAATTAAAGCAAAATTTCATGCAAGGCAATAATTATGACATAAGATAAATCTTAAGAGGGATTTTGATATTTAGTGTTTTTTTTTTTTTTTTTTTTTTTTTTTTTTGGGTGGGTAGTACATAGCTAGGGTGGGGTTGGTTTTGTTGGGGGGTCTAGTGCATGGTTTTTAATTAGGGTTTTTTCATAGGGCAAACAATTTATGTACCATAAATGTGTACTAGAGAGGATAATGGTAGGTAATTATGTTGAGATACCCTCTCCAAAGATGTACTTTTACTTTATAATTAATGGCATGTGGAAAATATTACATAACACATTATTACCTAATATCTCACTTAGATGGGAATCTTAAATCAAATTGTTATCCAAAAATAATAGAAATATTTTTTTTTCCCCAAAAAAAAAAGGAGAAAAAAAAATAGACAGAAAAAGAGAAAACTTATACTATAAAGACTCCTCTACTTATTAAGAACTTAAACCTTTGACCCGATCCGAACCGTGTTCACTCTGAGTTCATATCTAATTTTCATACAATCATTACGAGATATTTCATTAATTTCATAATAAAAAGTTTTGAAAACTAGTTTTCTAGTTGAAAATCTGTACAGTTCTTAAAAAAAAAAAAAGAAGCTTTTTTGAATTTTTTTTTAAAATTTTTTATTCAAAAAATAAAAATTATGAAAAAAATATTTTCCATGATATTTTTTTCAAAAAAATACATAATATTTATTTGATATATTTTTTAAATTAAAATGGTAGTTGCTACTCAATAATTTAAAAAAAATACAAAATTACTTATGAGAAAAAAATTATATATATATATATATATATATATATATATATATATATATATATATATATATATATATATATATATATATATATATTAAAAAAAGGAATATTTATAATTTATAATTTATAAATTAATTTATTTAAATCGAAAGTCCCTATCAAATAAACCGCTAATTACGGTGGAGCGTGGACTCCTCAACTTGTTTTGGTCCCCATCGAGAGTGATTATGGGGATTGACCCCACCCAAACCAACCCCACTGTGTGGGCCCCATGCCACCTCTCACCAAGCGCACGTGTGGCCCTTGTGTAAAATTACGAAAATGCCCTTCCGACGTTGTAAGCATGAGATGAGATCACCTCCCCATTCTTTTTTTTTTTTGGGGGTTTAATTGCATGCAAGTCCCCGCAAATATTGTGAATTACAAATTTATTCCTATAAAGTTCAACTTTCAAATATTATTCCTGCAACAATCGTAATGTTTTCAGATACATTCCTGCAGTTAGCATCCGTTAGAGAAATTTAGTTAACCACAATTAAAATACCTAACCATGATTAATTAATAATGTGAATTGATAATTTTACCCATCTTTCTTTTCCTCCTCCTTTTTCTCCTTATTCTTCTTTTTTGTCTTCGTCGTCGTGCCTTCGTGAACCGTTATCATGAGCGCTTCCAACGGCATCCGCCGCACCTTCACTTTCCGCCTCGTCGCTGCGAGCCTCAGTCTCGTCCTCGTCAGCCGCAACTCCGACAAGCTTTGCGACGTCGCCGCCACCGTCCGCTCTTGCAGCCCGAAAAGGAAGAGAAAGAGGAAGAGGCCAAAAATTAAGAGGGCATTTCTACAAATATATACTGGTTGGAGATTTTGGAGGGATATATTTGTGAGGGTAAAAATATTAATTCACGAACTTACTGTTAAAAAATAAACAGTTCTTTAACGAATCCTAACCAGGGGGAGACTTTTGCAGGGATAACATCTGAAAATTAAAATTTGTAGGGATATATCTGCAATTCATTATATTTGCGGGAACCTGTATGTAACTAACCCTTTACTTTTTTAGCTAAATTACAGAAAAATTTCTTATAAATATCTGCTTTTTTTATTCCCTCCTTAACTATCATAAATTTATATTTTACCCCATCAATATTTCAAGTTGTTTCATTTAGCATCCCTCTATCAGGATCCATCACTATTCCATCCATTTCTTATAATTTATGTCAGAGACATCCTTCAAAATGAAAAAAATATATTAAAAAATTATTTTTTTTCCCACAAGCCCCTTTGCTTTGGAAATATCACTTGGAATCATATTCTTATGTGAATTTTAAAAATATAGCAACTTAAAAAATAAATGTTATGGCCTAATGTCATTATCAAGAAAATTTGACCTACAATTTAAATGGATATTAATTTATGTACTTTTTGCATGATTTAGTAACCTAAGAAGTCAAATTTGTAATGTCATTTTCAAAATTAGGAAAAAGTTATTATAATTAAAAATGGATGTTTATTGACTCCTTTTGTGTTTGTGCTTATTCATGAATCATAAAACAAATATTATGTGCCCATCATATACACTCCTTTAATTAAGCCCTAGTTAATATATTGTATAAAAATAAAACAACTTGAATTCATGGTAGTAATATTCTTTTCAAACTAAGGAAAAGATAAAATATTTTTAGACAAATTTTTTTGCAATTTTAAACATATTATTATATATTAAACATGATATTTTCATGAGTTTACGTACAACAAAGCTCAATTCTCTTAATTTCTTTTGTACTAAAGTCTTTGTAATAACTTCTCGTCGCAATCTAATCAGAAGCGCCAAATTGAAGCTCAGAAGCGCCAAACTAAAGTTTCAGCTCTCTACAGGTTTACGATCTCATTTCAGTTTCCAGCTATGGCAGAACTGAAAAAAAATTTTATTCTGATACCAAGTCAAATAATATTAAGCAGTTATTGTTCTTCAAAAGATTAAATTATCAGATAATAATATTTTTAGCTGTGCATAATGGATTTTTAGATTGAAAATATCTTTCACTTTATTAAAGTTTAGGCAAAAAAATTTTTTTTGCTATTATTTACTTATTTGATAAAGAGTCAATTGTTGGATGTGGCCTACGTAATATATTCAAGGCGATCCATAAAGATATGGTCAATCTAATTAAGTCGATCTATAAAGATATAATAAGATCCTACGGTTATAATGTATCCGGACACGTCCTTGATGGACGGACGTGATTTAACATCCTTATATCAAGTTATATATAAATATGTAACGTACCGGAGTCCCGGTCTAACCCTAATTCCAATTGTCTGTGACGGCTCCATCTACGGGGATAAGGGAATTAGACTCGAAACGTTCCGTCTTCTTGCAAATCGCGAACGGGGACGAACGACGAGCCCGTCTTCTTGCAAATCGCGAACGAGGACAAACGACGAGCAAGGATCACGAACGAGGAAGAACGACGAGCAAGGATCACCGTCAACAATTCAGATTTTAAAATCCAAATCATGGCAAAATGTACGATTCTAGTTTTTTATAAAGTTTTAACATCAATGCCTTTAGAAACTAAAGTTATCTGACATTTTGTTCTTCTTTTTTTTTTTTTTATCTTAAATTTTCACTACATTATATAAGAGGCTGAAAAAAATTACAAGAAGTAATTTTTTATTATTTTTTATAATTAATTTTTCCACCTTCTAAATTGAAGTCAATAACTATATTTTGAGGACTAATATAACAAACTAAACAATAAAAATAGACATATATGCAAGTGTGCATAGTAAAAAAAAAAAGAAGAAATAATTGCATATGACTCCCTACAAAGATATCAAATAATAAATATATCCCTACAAAGCTTAAGTTATCAGATTTATTTCTCCAAAAATCCTCCGGCCTGTAAATAATTTAGATAATTATGAATTAAAAAAGCTAACCTCAGTTAGTTAAAGGATAAAATTACCTTTTTATCCTTTATATATATAATAATTTGTATTCCAATGTTAAGTCGCATTATCTTTCTCATCTTCTACTTTTTATCCATGGCGATGGCGAGACTTACGGCTGTGGCAACATCGAAGGCGAAGCACGCAATTGCGGCAAAAATGAGATACACCGCACATGCTGCGGGCAAAGGCGAGGAGAGAAAAACAAAATTAGCTTTTTACAGAAACAAATTTATAAGAACAAATAATCATTTTATACACCTATCGTTAAAAAAAGCTAAACGGTAACTCAAATAACAAGGAATATATTTACAAGTAAAAAAAAAAATTAAAGAAATAAATTTGATAACTTAAATTTTGTAGGAATGTATTTGCTATTTGATACTTTTGTAGGGACCTGTATGAAATTAATCCAATAAAAAAATCCGCAATATTCCTCGAGGGGCATTTCGGTCACAACACAATTAAAATAAAAAAAAAATTTAAAAAAAAAGGGAGAGAAAATATGAGAGGGTACGGCACGTGCGGGGCCCACGACCCCGCGCTCGTGCGCGTAATCTACTGAGACTAACCACCCCCGCGGGGCCCGGGCACCCAATCACTTGCGCACACGTGTCCGTCGCACGTGCGAATTCAAACAAATCCCGCAACTTTCTCCGTACGCGTACCGAAAATGTACCCAACCCCACCATTAATTAATGGGAAAAACTTCAAAAAACCCCCTGTGGCTTCGTAGTTTCTCACTTTAGTATCCTGTGATTTAAAATGTATCAATTTGCCCCCCTATAGTTTCGTTTTTATGTTTTCGGTAGCTTTTTCGTTAATAATTCGTTAAATTATATAAAAAAAACTTCAGATACACATATAGATTTATTGAATATTCATTTTAGTACTTTTTAATTTTAATTTTGTCACTGATTAAAAAAAATGATAATAAAGAGAGAAAAACGAAACCAGGGGGGCGCAAATTGATACACTTTAAACCACAGGATACTAAAGTGAAAAAGTGCGAAATCCCAGGTGGGTTTTTTGAATAATAATTTAAATATTATGCTCAATTAATTAATGAGGGAGAAATTAGTATTAATTACTCTTACTATTATTATATGGGTAGTTTCTTATGGTATCGATATTTTGGATAATTAATGCTCAACTAGTGTAGTAATCTGTGCGATACGGCAAATAGATCATTAGAGAAAAAAATAAAAAACGGAGACAAACAAAGAGGAAATAGCGATGGAAAAAGTGACGATAAGAGGCGAGATTTATTTTTCCTATGAAGGAATGAAGAAAGTAGAATAGGAACAGTTTGCCTATGTAACGCTATTAGATAAAATGGAATTGTAGGAAAAGTATATAGGAATATGTTTTTGTATTCTCCAGTGGGACTGCAGAAAATATATCGTAACCGCTATATACGGAACGCAATATTATGTACAGAAACAAACAGAATATTTTTTTAACGTACTTTCTCACCGCACGTAACGCAATCTCTCCGCAATCCCAAACGAAGCCTTAGTGAAGAGCCGCGATTTGGTTCGGTTCACTTGCTGATGAAGAAAGGTGACAGTCAAAGGGAGTAGAAGAGGAACAGTTCGGTCCAATGAGTAGGTGCGAGTCGGTTCGGTTCAAGCAAAAAAATGAAAAAAAAACACACGCGTGGTGGACTTGAGCCTGTTCGGGAGAGTCCATACTCAATAATGATTTGTTCGATTTAAGTAAAGAAAGAAAAATTCAGTTTGGCTCAAGCAAGAATCAAAAAAGAAAAATACATGAAGAACTTGAGGCGGTTTAGGGTGGAGCCGTTACAGATATAGATAGATTTTCTTCGGAAAAAAAAGCGTTGAAAAAAGTTTAAGAAAATTTTTTTTCATGAAAAACTCTTTTTCCAAATTTTCACTCGCTTAGTTTGAAACAAAATAAGTATTTTTGAAAAAAAAAAATTCATATTTCACTGCGAACATTTTTCAGAAAAATAAAAATACTAGTTTTTCATAAAATATGGAAACAAAAATTTAAAAATTAATTTTTCTAAATTTTTTTCACACTTTTTCGAGAAACCAAACAACCCTAACCCCATTCTATTCACATAATTTTAGTGATTGTTAGAAAATTTTAAATTATTTTCTGTAATATTTTAAAATTCAAATTAATTAAACAGAAAAAAAATTTATATGAAATAAAGTAGATATAAATTTTCAAGTTTTTCTTTTTATAGGAGCTAATCTACGCTAATCAGCTAAGTTGATTCTAAGCTGTTGGATTTTAATACGAGTACACGACGACTAATACGAGTACACGACTTGATTAAAAAAAAAAAAATAATATTTTAACTTATTCGAACGGTTCAAAATAATATTTTAACTTATTTGGCTCAAATTAAGAGCGGAGTCAAATCGCTTTATAAACTGAATTAGGTCAAATCGATCAAACGAAACGAGCTGATTCGACTCTTATTTTTAAATTATTGATTAATTTTCTGTACATTAGCTGATGTGACCTTATTTGAAAATTTATTTTCAATTATCAAGAACAAAAAATAATTTTAAATATTTTAAAATAATATTGTATTTTTAATTTTTTTTTCTTTGTTTAAGTCCACATAGTAGTCATTAGGAAAGATATATATAGTGTGGAAAAATATCACTGCTTATTTAAAAAAATATATCTTTTTAGGGCTTGTCATTTCATTTAGTTAAGCTTAAGCATGCATTTAGTTTTAATAATTAGAAGCAAACATTAATTAGGGGGACAACTTACACATCCTACTCCTTTTTTTAATGTATATGTTAGCATTATTATAATAAAAAACTATATATAAATATATATATATACTACACGTAACATGGCACGCATGATCACATGATCTCATTAAGCTATAGCGTAACGTCTTTATATATATATATATAGAGTCCGGCTACTATACTTTTATAAGTATAGGCGCTTTTATCTTCGTAAGTTTTTTGACATTAGATCTACTCTTTAATTAATTTCATCCGTTAGATTATACTATTCAACCAACCACCCACTCAACCCTAGGGGGCCCAATATCAACCTAACCGTAATCACTCTCATCCTAATCACTTATTTTTTATCTGAGCAATTTGAAAACTTATGAGTAGTAGATCTTATACTCATAATAGTATAGTAGCGTGGCCTATTTATATATATATATATATATATATATATATATATATATATATATATATATATATATATATATATATATATATATATATATATATATATATATATATATATATATATATAAAATAGAGCAACTATGCTATCGGAAGTATAAAGGGTCGGGTATTTTCGATTTTTTGGTAGTTAGATCAATTCCTTTAATTATTTTTAACTTTTGGATTAATACTATTATCCTGTGGGGACCACTCAACCCTAGAGGTACTAGTCAACTAGAGATACTAGTCAACTCGGAGGACCACAATCATCCCAATCGTATAATTCATCCTAATCGTATAATTCTTAATCCAATGATCAAAATATCGAAAGTATCAAATACTCTATACTTCCGATAGTATAGTAGCCGAACTCTCTCTCTCTCTATATATATATATATAGAGAGAGAGAGAGAGAGAGAGAGAGTTCTACTATACTATCGATAGTAGCAAGCCCTTGATACTATTGAGTTTTCTACCGTTAAATCTACTTTTTGCTCATTTCCATCCGTTAGATTATACTATTAAACCAACTACCTACTCAACCCTAGGGAACACTATCAATTTAACCTAGACCACTATCATCCTAACAATTATATATATATATATATATAGAGAGAGAGAGAGAGAGAGATGGACTGGGAAAATTCGATCCATTGTAAGTTGTTACCAGTTTTTTAGCCTTTGAATAAAATCTTTTCATTATTTCTAGCCATTGGATTAAATACTATAACCCAGTGGAGACCGCTCAACCCTAGGACTCAATTCTAACTGACTAATATCACTACAACAAAACTGTGTTTTAGCGGCGATTATTTTTCAAATTAGCGGCAATTATAATTGCCGCTAAATGGTTTAAAGCGGCAATTTTGACAATTGCGTTAGTTGTTGGAGTCGCTAAAAATTATAGCGACATTTGTTCCGATTGTTGGTAAAAATTCAAATAAATGCCGCTAAATATATATAATAGTGACTATTATAAATGCCGCTAAATAGTATACAATAACAACATTTATAAATGCCGCTAAATATTATACAATAACGACTATTATAAATACCGCTATAATTAATTATAATTGCCGCAAAAAATATATATACTAACGGATTAATTATAGCGGCAATTACAATTAATATTAAAATACTTGATTAACAACTAAATACTACAACAAATTGAAATATTAAAAAATAGTAATAATCAAAAAGTATTAATAATTTGCATAATAAATAGTCTCAACTCTCAAATTACAATCTCAGTATTCAAATTAAATTTCGAACATAAGTTCTAACAAAAAATACTTGTTCAAAATGTAGCCAAAAAATAACAAACATGACCGCATGGTTGAAACTCTTGCTTCCCACTTCAATTTCCGCAGCTCCAGCTGTTCTGGATCAACAAAAAAGAAGTCATAAAATTAGTGTCCGAAATTATCAAATAAAAATCATTATATCAAATTTTTGAAAAATATGAAAATTAGATTGTACTGATTTGATCTAGCTTTTCTTTTTATTTTGTAACAATAGCACTCAAATTAAGTAGACAAGCACATCTGAAAATGAACATGAGAATAGCGAAAAGGAATTTCAGAACGCATTAAGATCAGTGAAAGAATAGAATAGCTAAGGAAAATGCATAAACAAAACTTAAAGGATGTGAAACATTTTCCGATGATTTTAACACTTGTATATTTGATATTTAGAGTAGAAGGGCTAATGAAAAGACTAAAATCATCATGGTTGGGGCTAAAAATAATGTAAACTTATTATTCGACACAGTTGCTTCCCCTGGAAAGCTACTTCATTTCTTTAGTTTTATTGAATTGTAGAATCAGTTTCGAGATTTTATTATATATTATTGTTAACCACCTACTTAATTGATAAAATGTATTCAGTGTTTGGCTCAAACACTGAAAGATAAACCAGTTTGAAGTTTGTCAAAAACCGAAAAAAGAAGTTTCTGTTCAGAAAAATTAGAAACCATAATAGATACATATGAAGCTCACAGGACCACCTTCAGAAATTGAAGTAAATTAAATGCAGCTTTGTTAGGAATACAACAGTAAGTAATACCTTTCTCAAGGCATTTAAGCTGTGGAGGAGCACCAGTTTATTTCACCTGGAGCAAGATCTTCGGATCTGTTAATGTCCATGAAGTATTAATGAAAATTGACTCGTGGAATGTAGCCACTTCCTATATAAAGTGCATTGTAAGTTGTCCCAAGTCCAATGGCAAAGCATAATCATTATATCCACAGATTTTTTTTTTTTTTTTTTTTTCAATAATCAGCTAGATTTGATAGTAACCAACCGAATCAAATGGAATAGAATTTATGCTCCTTTGTAAACTGAGGTATATCAAAACCTCCAGAGCTATCTTCAAGAATCAAGACCTAACGATATAGCTGCAGCATGCCAAATCCACAAACAAAGGTTCTTCACCAGTGAATTTGATTTTACTACCTAACCTTACAACATATTTGATTTAACAACTCAAGCTTTTCAGGCTTATTATTGCAAAGAATTGGATAACTAAATAGAGATAAGCATAGAGATCATAAATGAGGAGAGGAGAGAAGTACTATGGCATGAAAAGGAAAAGAAATGTTGATGTCCTTGCTCTACTAGGAGATGCTTCAGAAACTGTCTGGAGAACCTGCACCTGCAAAACCGGATTACATAAATAGAAATGATAGTTATTTTCTCAACGAGATGCTTCTCAAATCTTTACGCAGCAAAAGCAAAATACAGACTGCCCATCTAATAGAGTTGCAAAATTAACTAATCATCTAGTATAATAAGCTCAGACAGAGCTACAATTTGAACATCATCATTTTCAGAGGCCTGCCGCAAACAACAAATCAACTCAAAGTATCTCTCCATTCAATACAAATTAAGGTATCAGTATAGAAGAATGAGACAGATTAAATCAAGAGTGATTTGCCATGCATAAACTGACTCACTGATTGACAGAATTGTAAAATAAATATTCTTCATAGGTGTCGAATTAGCAGGATTTTCACATCAAAATAATAGACAACGTGTTCAAACCAATGAAAGAAGCAAAAGTATCATCAACAAAAGGCTGGCAGTTGGAGTGGCTCAATCGACTGAGCCACAATAGGAGGCTAACCTTAGAGCTCAGTTATGGCTCCATCGAGTACTGCCCAATTAATTGATGATTGGGATGTTTGCAGTACCTGCATAGTATATAGAATAAATGTGCTGAACTGCTACCCAACTAGTGTTGAAAATAATATATAAAATCACATCAACAATTTCAACTTTAAATATTTTGGATAATATATAAAAGAAAGAAGAGATTTCCACTGATCAATAACCTTAATTCACTACGACAATGCAATTTTGCATGAGAGAGCACTAATGAACCAAAAAAAAAAAAAAAATCAAGGGCTTTTAGCCTCATCAGCTGCGAAAGAACCCATCTAGAAAACAGTGCCTAATTCAAATAGAACAGTGTCCTAACACCATTGCCACTACAAGTTAAAAAGAGCCTAATTCAGAGTTTTCTGATTAAAAAACTCTGGAAAAAAAAAACCCTCAAGAACATTCTCAGAAGTTATCGTAAAGATCTGGTTTGAGACTTTGATGAAAGTCAATTCAGAGGCTTGCTGAATTTGGCTTCCTAAATGACAGATCTATGAAGCAAATAATACCACATGACAGTGCAAAGTCATCAAACACCTATATTCAGATTGGAAAGAAAAAGCTTATTTTATCACAAACTGTAATTCAGACTATATAGAGAGATCCTGTAAGAATATAGAAAAAGCAAGTTAAATTATGAGAAAAAGCAAGCATGCGTGCACAAGAGGCCAATGAGAACACAAGTAGAGACTGCAATTTTAAGGATCATATAGAGTTATACAACCTCCTATTATCAGATGCGCGAGATGTTTGACAAAAAAAGGACCAAGAGAGCAACCTGTCATTCAATGAGCAAATAAGAGCATGCATAGCCGGTTGGAAAAATCCAGTAAATTTACACATCCATGTGAACTAAAACTTTTAACAAGCAATACGGAAGACAAAAGAAAAAGCGAAATGAGGTAACAAGAAAAGGCATCTTCATAACTCTACAGCTAATCCATCATGATCTCCTAAAAATGCTTAAAGTGATCCTAATTCCAATAAACCCGGATCACGTTTCAATGTTTCATCACCAAGTTTTGCACCAATTAGCCGAGACAAGAAAAGAAACATTGACTTCCTGGTCATGTTTTTGACACTCCATGGAGGTTCGTTCACTATTTACCAACCATAACTACCAGTTACACCTCCTAAAATCTATCATCTTTATGATTTAATTGGTATCAAATTTATTAATGGGCTTTCCATCACATCACTACTTTTGTCGAGTTAATTTACATTTGTACAGAGTTGGTGGACCAATGTTCAGCAAACAGCTGTACTGATATACAGTAAAAATTTAGAATCTACAGTGTGTTGAAGGCACAATTTAATAATAAGTAAGACAGATACTCCTGCAGAAGAGTTGAATTAGCAAAATGAAGTTTATGTTGCAATGTAACTTGAGTTCCAACGTATTTTCTTTTATACGGAACAATTTTGGAACTAATAATGTCCATCATCTGAACATGCAACAAAAATCACCCAGTGAATGGAAAGTAAGAACTGTTCAAAATGACTAGTGCAAGTTCTGCATAGTTCGAGTTACAGACAAATACAAAACTTACATCAAACGAAAAGGGATAGCATGAATTAAATATTGCAATCATGTATGAGAAGTCAACAAAATACATGGGAGTTAAATTTCTCATCTCTATAATCTATAGGATTACATTCCCAGAATTGCGAAGGAAAAAAACAGAATGAAATTAGGATCACCTTAAGATGATCATCTCATGGCTATTAAGAATGAATCAAATCAGATGGTTCTATTTCTCAATCTTTCTGAACATCACACATTACTTTGAATAATTTATTCATAATATTTTATAATTTTTTTCTAGAAACAGCATGGCCAGATAACACAATTTGACTTTGCATATAACTTGAGAGCTTTCATATTCCTCAGAACTAATAAATAGACAAACTAATGCTTCCTCTCGCATAAAAAATAATATTTCATAATTGATCCATTGCTTCCTCCGAGTATGGATGGCCGTAGATTGTTAGTAAAAATGACCCAGTATACAGTAATGACTATGCAAGGCCACTTCAAACAGTATGAGAGGAAACCATTTTAAGGAGTAAGATCATTTATCAAATAAACTTTGGTCTTTGGCTAAAACTATACAAACCACCTCAACTAGAGGCCAATTTGAAATAGGCCCTTGAACTTCATACTTTTTAATTGACACCCCTCAACTTTCATTTTCATTAGATATATTGGAGATTTCTCTAATTTAATAGTAAATTAGCAATACTGTTAAATTTAACAACTTTATCAACTTCTAATTGAGTGCTGATTCTACTAACGGTTAACCCAAGCAGAGTAGATAATGTTAACGGAATCCCCAATCAAATTAATAAATAAATCAAAATAATCAAAAGATAAGGAGCATCAATCAGAAGAAAAAAATTGATCGGTAACCCCTTTTCCTTTCCTAGATCATTCAAAGTCTCCACAAATTTCTACCCAAAACTTTTAAGCATACATGCATAAAGAATTCTTTTAGTTATGCCCCAGGCTGATTGTTGATTTTGAGCGATTTAAGACGTTCAATATGTTTATGAATAAAATTAATATCTGTATTTTCTTCACAAGAGGTTAATATAAATTTTATCTAAATTGGCATAGCATAGTGTTGAAAAAATAGTTATACCTTCAAATTGCTATCTTCTTCAATGCTCTCTTCCAAACCGCCAAGTCCACCAAAAGCAATCCGAAGGTGCCTGCAAGACCATATTCTTAATCAACCAACATAGGAATGGTAAATTGTGCCTCTTCTTGGCATATTCTCTGTCAAGGTGAATTTATGTAAAGAAAATCATATAAAACCAAAATCATATAAAACAGTAGTTATAATTACAGGAAAATAAATGGTGTCTTTTAGCAATGCGCCAATTAATTGGCCATTTAACAACTCTTCAGCGTAAGCCGTTTAAATCAAATCCAATCAAATAACATATGTTAAATAAGTTTAATTTTGGCCCTAACCGAGAATGAAATAATCCCAAACTATACTCCCAAAACTATACTCCAATTAGATGTTAAGTTCAATAAAAGGGAGAAAAGAACACACAAAGAGTCAAGAAACAGAATACAGGGAGCAGTATACTCGGGACAGATAAAAGATAAATTTAAGGCCTAGAATGAGAGATATCTGCTGCTTACTTTTACTCAAAATAAACTTAAAGGCTTCGGCATAGATGGACAAATTTAACAAGACTTGCAGTAAGTTAAGAACAGAAAATGGCATCTGTGAAAATAAAATGCGATGATCAAACAGGCTCCTCTGTTTCTCTTCTTTTTTAGACCATAAATTTGCCCATGCCACATGCAAGAAGGGTTTAGTTGTCTTCGTCGTCATTATCGTCTTCGTCGTCGTCCTGATCTCCATCCTCGTCTCCAGATCCCTTGCGACAGGAAAGGAAAAGATTGAATCAAGGGATTGTACCAGGATCTATGGCGATCTCGTTAGATCCATTGTCGGAATTGGAGCTTCCCACGATTCAAGGTTTTGGGGACACGAGATCCAAAATTGAAGCTAAATTTCACTGAAAACAATACCGAAATCAGCAAACGAAGAGGAGTGTTGTGCGGGTTTTGGGATTGACCTTGGATTTGTGAAGAGGAGCACCGCTGATGGAGGCGTTAACCGGGAGAAGCCATTAGAAGCCATTAGGGCAAGGGACCGAGGAGGGAAGCTAGGGTTACCGCTTCGATCGAGATGGGGAGAAGGTGAGAGGGAGAGAGAGAGGGAGAGGTGGGGGGAAGTGGGGGGAGGGGGGAGGGGATCCGAGCGCATGAGAGGGGGAGAGAGAGAGAGAGAGAGAGGGGCGAGGTTGATCGAGCGTGGTGAGAAGTCGCGCAGCGTGAGGCTCGGATGGGGTGATCGGGTTGGGTTTGGGTTAGTATTCTATTAGGTTCCAAATAATATTTAATGTATAACTATTAGTCGCTAAAAATATATCTTGTAAACTAATTGCCGCTAAAAGTATAATAAAATAATAGTAATAGCGGCCGTTTAATAATTGCCGCTAAATAATTGCCACAAAAAGTCTTTTTTGGTGTAGTGTATCAAACCAGTCGGCCAGGTTTGGTTTTCGGGTTTTTGAAAATCCGCTTCGAATTCGTCTCTAATTGATCTGAATTCGAATCCAGTGCTACTCGTAATATTATTATTAATTATTTTATTTAATTCAAGCTCATATTTTGAATCTATTAAAATATTTTAAACTTAGATGTGACGAAAAAATATTAAATATAAATATTAAAAATACCGTTATATAACAACTTAAGTTATTGAAAGTAAATACAAATATTTAGTGCTTAAATACGGCGTATTCACCCTTTTTTATTTTATTACAATATTTTGGACGTATGATGTGACAAAAAATGATTTAATTTTCCGACTAAAACCTTCTAATAATACCTATTCATACTTAATTTATTTTTGTATATAATAATGTCACAAGGAATGCATGGTTAAGCACTCACACTCAATAGTGCTCCCTAACTATGCATCATTTAATTAATTATTTAGTTGAGTAGTTAATTACAAATTAAAGACGATTCATTTAATTAATTAATTATTCTTAAAAGGCGATTACTCGGCCTCGAGGTTACAAATCGTATCGTGCCGTTCGAATCACGAAGGATGACTCACGATTCGCCCTACTATTCGTGAGCCAGCTCGTATTTGATTCAAAATATGCTCGAGATAGATCATTGTTTGATTATTTAGCTGAGTAGTTACAAAAGGCGATTATTTTGTTCCTCGAAAGGCCAATGCCCCCCCCCCCCGAGGGTATAAATCGTACCGTACGTCTGAACCGCGAAGGCAGCACGCATATGCCAGGGGGCTGAGACTCGATTCATCGATCGTCATAGATTGACCGCTGGGCTGAGAGAACAGATGTCAGTAAATAATGAGTACGAATACCTAAACGAATCTGAATCCGAATGAGGCTGAATCATTCGATACTAAATAGATATACTTTCAAATATAGGTATAAAGAAATTAAAACATAACGTATTCAAGTTTAGGTATGGATTTTATCCGTACCGATCCAAATCCAAACCTAACCGAACCTAAATAGGTTTTAGTATATTTTGAAATAAGTTTGAGAGAAATAATTATTTCGGATATAGATTTTCAAAATCTGTCGGGCTTAGGATCATGCTCGAATTGAACAGGTTTCTAATTTCGCTACCGGTGTTTGAATTCAAGTTTTTGAAAACTTTGTTTGGAATCAGACCTGTCGACAGCCTTAATCGAGAGCGCTGCGACCAGCTAGCCAGCTCAAGCTCTGACGTACGAAGACATGATATCGCACGTGAGGACGGCCGTGCGCGTAGGATTCCCCCCATGCGATTCTCGCACATGCCGGCCGCCTCGGCCGGCTAAACGCAATTAGGGTTGGGGGTTTTTCTTTAAATTTTTTCCTAAACCCTAGTTTTTTTACATATAATAAGAGCAAGTTGTGTGTCTTTCTTTTTTCTTTTTTCTCATTAATCCATGCACTTGTTTTGACAAAGTAAGACAAGTCCATAGGGGGGAGTGGATGATTCCTTGGAATTGAAGGACTTTTGTGCTAAACAAGTCTAAATAATTAATCACATATATATACTCTATTAAATTATATATATAGATATATATATCAATGCCTATGTATATATAAATGCATGCATTGCTTTGGACTTTGAAGAGCCCTGAGAGAAATTAAGATTCTCAATTTCTCATTTTTTGAATATCTCATCAATTTCTCTTCTCTCTCTTAACCATCCATCAAAATTGATGGATGATTAAAAACTTAGGAGCACGCTGTTTTGTATATATATATATATATATATATATATATATATATATATATATATATATATATATATATATATATAGATATATATATCAATGCCTATGTATATATAAATGCATGCATTGCTTTGGACTTTGAAGAGCCCTAGTTGATCCCTTTTACCAGTATGTCCTTTTCTTCACTTGGACACAAAATTGACTTTTACTAGTTTCACAACATAGTTTTACGAAGGCTACTATCTTATCTTATTAATAGCTTGAGAGATGTGCGGTTAGGATGATGTGGGCCTGCTAGGGTTAAGTGAGTGGTTGAATAGTATGATCTAACGGGTGAAATTCATCAAATGGGTGGATCTAACGGTGGAAAACTTGGTAGCGCCGAGTGCTTCGTGCTATTGATAGCATAGCAGCCGGACTCTAGTTTTCTGACTGAAAAAGTATTTTTCGTCGATATAATTCCGAAGAAAAGTAATTTTTTGATTTACTGTCGAATTTTTTTTTTTTATCTAAAACACGAAAACTATGAAAAAATATTATTATTTTCTGTCTGGAGTAGTTTTATTGTTTGTCTTTTTAATTCTTAATAAGAAAAGTTTATTTTTAATTTTTTGTCGAAATCTTTTTATCTGAAACATGAAGATTATCGAAAAAATACTTTTATTTTCTGGTTGAAATAGTACTTTTTTTTTTCTTTAATTCTCAAGAAAAGTAGTTTTTTTAATTTTCTATCGAATTATTTTGCCCGAAATATGAAAACTCTAGAAAAATGCTTTCATTTTCTGGATGAAATAGTACTTTTGTCTGATTAATTTTCAAAAAAATAGTTTATTTGATTTGCCGTCGAAATTTTTTTTATCTGAAAAATAAAAACTATAGAAAGATATTTTCGATTTCTCTGGTTGAAACAGTACTTTCTGTCTGTTTAATTTTCATACAAAATAGTTTATTTGATTTTCTGTCGAATTTTTTTTTATCTGAAACACGGAAACTACAGAAAATATATATGTTTTCATGAAAAAGGAAAATTTTCAAACAAATAATTTTTCACAATTTTGGGCCCAACCAACCCCTTCCTTAGCTTGAGTATGGAGTAGGGATGTCAATGGGTATGGATATCCGAAATATTATCTGAATTCGAATCCGAACGCGGCGGGTTTACCCGAGCTAAACGGATATGGATTTTGTATATACCCGACCGAATTCGAACCCGAACCCGAACCGAACCCGAATCCAAATAAATTATATATATATTATTTATTTATTTATATAAGATATCAAATATATAAACTATTATAGTAAAATATTTAATTATGTTTATTTATATGACATGAATGTATTTTGATTGTGTTTTATTGTGTTTTGAAATTTTGATTTTATTATAATAAATTTTGAAATATGGTAAAAAAAAAATCATTATTTTGGGTTCGGGTTTTCGGGTTCGGATTCGGGTTTCGGATTTTTGGTCGGGTCCAGATATGAATATGGATTTTTAAAACCCGTCGGGTTCGGGTTCGGATTCGGGTTTCAGGTTTTGGTCGGGTCCCAATATGAATATGAATTTTTAAAACCCGTCGGGTTCAGATTTGAGTTCGGGTTCGGATTCAACTTGGTATTCGGGTTCGGGTTCGGGAGAGAGAGAGACCCCTAGTATGGAGAGAGAGAGAGAGAGAGAGAGAGAGAGAGAGAGAGAGAGAGAGAGAGAGAGAGAGTGTGTGTGTGTGTGTGGTGTTTGGCACAAAAATGTTGGTGCTTCCCATGACATTTCCATCAAAGTAAATGAGAAAAAGAGCATGAATGTTTGAGCTCCATTGATTAATTAGATGGGGTTTAATTAGGGCATGGACCAATTCACCCTATTTTAAGCCCCATTTTTTTAAAATAAAATAAAATAAAGTGGGTAAATCCAAAAATGATCTTGTAATGTGTGTGTTTTTGGAACAAGGATCTAGGACTAATATTTTCTCTTTTTTTTTTTCACTCAAAGTGAGTATGTGGCTTTTGTTTATTTCTCTACTTAAATTATAGGCATGCAAAAAAAAAAAGAAAAGAAAAAGAGTAGCTACAACCATAATGGGGATGATGATAAAAATGTGTATAAATATAAGATATTTTAAAAGTTTGATTTTAGTACCAAACCTTTCAAATTTTAGGTTCATTACTTATTTTAATAAAATTATAAGTGCATAAATTATATGAATATAATAAACATGCTTGGCAAAGTAAGCGATTCATTCAAATTTCGAAATTTAAGAGTCACTAAATTGTTCAAATCAAATGAATTAAAAGATAAAATAGCAAAATTAAAACTTTTAAAGGTTAAGTAATTAGTTTAGATTAAATGGTTTCTGATCCACTTTCGATTTTGCTCCTTAGAAAATAATAAGTAATTGCCATTATGAAGCAAATATAAGAATTTGATCTGTTCCTATCAAAAGTGAGATTGCTAATATCATTTTCCCTCGTAAATAGGTCTCTATGAACAAATCCTTTGGGTTATTAGATTACCATTATTTTTAATCCAATCTATGATTAAAAAAATTAAAAAGTGTTAAGAAATTTCTAAATCTCACACCTACCTAACAAGGACATGCATGTAGTACCATTTTCTAGAGAGAGAGAGAGAGAGAGAGAGAGAGAGAGAGAGAGAGAGAGTTTGTAGGGCTAAATTAAATGGCCTCCAACTAAGGGTAAATTAAGGGCAAACATTTGCATTTAGGGTCTAAAAAAATAAAATAAAATAAAATAAAATAAAAAAGTCTCTCCCTATTTATTCCTATGTAGGGTAGTGGGAAACAACTAAGTTTAACCTACCATATATAGGATGTATGTAGCTCATGTTTTGTGTACATTTTTTTTTTCTTTTTTCTTTTTTTTCTACACCATTAGTCATGTAATTAATTGTCCAACTTGAGTGACATTATTGTACATTACATCTCAAATTAAACTAATAATGAAAGTGACTCTTTATATATATATATATATATATATATATATAGAGTCATTCTTATCTTTTATGAGTATAGAAGTATCTTTATCTTCATAAGGTTTTTGCCATTAGATCTCTACCCTTTAATTAATTTCACCGTTAGATTATACTATTCAACCGACCACCAGAACCCTAGGGGCCACTATCAACCTAATCGTAACCACTCTCATCCTAATCACTCATTCTTTATCTGAACGGCTAAAAACTTATGAGTAGTAGGTATCCAATACTCATAATAGTATAGTAGCCTTAGCCTATATATATATATATATATATATATAGAGCAGAGCTACTATACTTTTATGTGTATATAGCTCCTTCTACTCATAAGTTGTTTTCGATGTTGGGATTTTCGAATCGGCGATCTACACCGTTAAACATGATCTAGAGTATTTGAAACTTTTAGAAAATAAATTTCATAATTTTTCGAAATCATTATAAGGTCCATCAAGCGGGTATAAAATGAACGGTCAAAATCGAACGACATCCTAAAAAAGGATGATCGGATCCTTCAATTCAAGATCGGAGTTATTGATCTTTATCTATGTAGTGAATAGAATTTTCTATCAAAAATTCAACAAATTTCGATTCTTTTCCACCGTTAAACTAGCAAGTATTCCATACCGGCCGTTAAAAATTGTCAAATTTGTGACCTCTTGATTGTAAGGTAAATGATGTCGAAAAATTATAAAATTTTATTTCTAGAAGTTTTAAATGTTGTAAATAACGATTAACGGAGTGGATCGTCGATTCGGAAGCTCTATCATCAAAAACAACTTATGAGTACGAGGACGATCGTACTCATATATAGATAGAGAAAGAGAGAGAGAGAGAGAGAGAGTTTTCGGCTACTATACTTTTATGAGTATAGATAGATATGTTTGTACTCATTAGTTTTCGACCGTTGAATTTATCTTTTTGACTATTTTGCATCCGTTAGATCATACCATTCAATTAGTCACCCTCTCAATCTTAGAGGACCACTATCATCCTAACCGCATATTCTTTCATCCAAAGACTGAAAACTTACAAACTTGAAAGAATTTATACTCAAAAAACTTGCGAATTTGAAAGGACTGAAAATTTATGGTTTTTCCACCTCTCACTCTGTTCTTATCGGGTCTGGATGGATTTGGGACGGGTTAATTTTAACCCTAGTTTTGGCTCCCACCTATTGCTCCGTTCTGAGCGAATCGAGACGGGAGCATATTCTTGGCGAATATTTTTGACCGATCCGAGTGGGCTAAAGGAAGAAAGGAGTCTCACGCCTCCTGTTCCATTCACCTAACAGATCGGGGCGGTTTCAAAACAAGTTATATTTTTCTATATTTTTTATTCTCACTTATCACCTCATTCGGAGCAGATCGAGACAGAAGCTCCACCAACCCAGATCCCATCACTTCCCTGCTGACTGAAGGTAGGGAAGGAGGTAGGCCACAAGAGATCTGGAAAATCCATGCAAGTAGTGGGCCCCACACATGAATGTTCCTTTTTTGTGGCAACACTTTTTAACATGGAAAAAAACAGTGCCCTACCTCCTCTTTTTTAGTAGTTATATTGTTGTTATTATTATTATTATTATTATTATTATTATTATTATTATTGTTAAGGTTTTCAAAGATTGAAGCTTTTACGCCTCTCTCTCTCTCTCTCTCTCTCTCTCTCTCTCTCTCTCTCTCTCTCTCTCTCTCTCTCCATTAATTTCTTTGGCCCTACCTCCTCTTTCCATAGAATTTTGTCTTACTTGCTTTTAAATTCTCCATTTTTGTTGTAAATATTGTATTGTATTGTGTTGTACATGTTGTGTTGTGTTGGACTTTTTTTTTTATTTTTAATTTATTCAAAAAAAGGAAAACTTAAAAGTGCTGTACTTTTATTTTCTTTATGTTATATATGCAATTTATGAAATGATAAATACAAATCACATAATAATAATAATAATAAGCTATTATATATTTCACCATTTTCTCCTTTCTAATTAAACTAATCAATGAGTATGTAAACCACTGGATACATACCATACCTACAAATCACATCACATAATATATGATAATTATATTCACTACAAAAAATCTTGCATTTAAGGACACTTTATATGATATTTAGCGACGCTTTAAAGCGTCGGCAAAAAATAATCCCGACGCTTGTAAAAGCGTCGTGTAAAGAGTCGTTAAATAAACATGTCGGGATAAATATACCGACGTTTTAATATAGCGTCGGAAAATTTATATAAATATTTGATAAAAATATGTTTATTAACGACGCTTAATCGTAGTGTCGGCAAATGCTAAATATTAAAGACGCTAGAAGAAAGCGACGTTTAAAAAGTGTCGTCTAAAATATATTTTGTTGTAGTGATTTCATCAAGATAATGGGCCTCAAATGGGCCTGATTTGGGCCTTCTTTGGGCCTGTGTTTTGATCCGCGACATTTCGGACTTGTTCGAATGCATGAACATCTTGCTCGACACATCTCTTTACTTATTCAAGTCATTTTCTCAGAATAAGATATGAAATGCATTATTCCGGAGAAACCACGGATTGCGATCGTATAAAAAAGACGTTTCGTTGCGTATAAATTATCACCGAATAACTCTTTGTGCAGGCGTGCAGCATCGGAACAACTCCGCGTCGCTTACGCGCTTCACGCTGATCTTGTAACTTCAAATAGCAACAAATATGAAGCGTTTTCGAAATGTTACAAATCAATGAAACGAAGAGGGGATCGCACCCCTCCATGTACCATTAGGGATGCAAACGGGGCGAATCTGGGGGCAGAAGGGTTCCCCCATCTCCCGCTCTATTTCTCATCGGGACGGGACGGATTCGAGACTCGTTACTTTTTATTTTATGTTTTGCTCCCACTTACCGTCCCATTCGGGGCGGATCGGGACGAGAGCGAATTTTTGGCAAATTTTTTGACGGATCGAGACAAATTGAAGAAAGAAAATGGTCTCCCACCTCCCGCTCCATTTTCGGAATGTATCGGGGCGGGAGCTCCACCAACCCGGATCCATTTGCATCCCTATGTACCACTGCAATTCATGTGACCAATGTTTTCATGTTAAGCCACTTTCATTCACGCTACTGTGATTTAGAAGAACAATCACCACCTCTATTGTAAGCAAAAATTGCTGTTTGGTTCCTCGGAAAACTACGAAGAAAAAAAACAAATCCAAAAAAAAGTTACCATTTTTCAATTTCTACAAATTTTTTTTTCGTATTCCGACAAATCAAGCAGTCCCTAACACGAGCATGCCTGCCAGCAGTACGACACGGCACGACACGACACGACACAGACAGAACAGCATGTCTTGACATCCAACTCATTTTATACGATGGCGACAGACAGCACAGGCCAGTGTACTGGAAGCACGACACGACACGACACGACAGAGACAGAAATGCATGTCGAGCGGTATCCGGCAGTGCCAGACGCCGCCGCACGACAATCCTTGCATTGAAGTTCAAAGCATCGAAACTCGAGCAAAAAAAAAGGAAAAGCACAAATGCGCAATCTCGCATATTATTCAAATTTTCAATAGCAGAACAATTTATTCGGTTTTCGTCTCACTCTAAATATATATAGTAGAAATAAGAAGGTCAGAAGTACACAATAAAAGCACTGATCATGCTTTAGTAGCTGCTACTCTAAAAGCTTGCTACATCCAAATCAACATCTCATTCTCCAAATTCCGAAAACCGTAAATCGATGAAAATAGGAAGTCGCTAATTTACATGCGAAATAAAAGTACGACTTTTAAGGCGCAACACAAGTAATCTCCTAAAAAAAATCACGACGAATGCACTCAACTTGATGGTCTACGATGGGGCACCGAGGTAAGAAGCCAAGCGTAGTATGTCGCTGAAGACCCCACCAGCTGTGACTTCTGCGCCGGCGCCTGGGCCGCGCACGATGAGCGGCTGGTCCTTGTATCGGGCGGTCGTGAATGCTATTATGTTGTCGGAGCCCGATAGCTGCGCAAATGGGTGGTCCTTTTTATATCTTCGTAATTCTACTTGCCCTTTCTCGTTCACCACATCCACGACTCCGACGTATCTCAATACCTTCAAATATTTACATAAAGAGTTCGATGAAGTCGATATCGTGCTGTTACGAGACATATTTGGAAGGTCTTTGACATATGTACCTCTTGTTAAAAGTTGGCGATAACATATATGCCCTTAAAAATTTCGTTTTTTTTACGATATAGTTGTAATCTTAAAGGGGAGTCAAAGTTCATGGTAATTGATGCTGGATTAGTTAAAGGCTTTCACAAATGTCTCAAAAGCAATTATTCGAATGTATAAATGAAAATGCAAACTCTACAAGGGTATATGCGTAACTAGAAGATTTTTCTATTGGGAAGACAAGGAGAGAGAAGTAATCTAGAATTGATTTGCTCACATCTCCAGAAGCCTCAGCATCATTTCTTTCTCTCGCCAACTCCTCGTCGAAGGACGGAAGCTTCTGCATGAATTCCTCGGCCGACGAACATGCCTACAAAATCACCAGATCTTAGTGTTTTAATCCATTTGAGAATACCTTGGCTTTTTTTTTTGAGTTCAAAACATCCTTACTTTTAATGGTTCTGGTACGAGACTTCGGACTGGGATATCGGAAAGCTCGAGCTTCAAACCTGACTCTCTTGCAAGGATGATAACCTGCACCGAAAGAATGACAAAATGTAATGAATAAAAGAAGAAATTAGAAAAGAATTGCAAGAAAAGCCATTAAATTTAAATAAAATCTCCTACTCAATATTAAAAATACCATTCTCTAACAGCTTTAAGTTTTTTGAGAACAACGACAATTTCACGTTATTTAATATGGTATCAGAGTAGAAGATCCTGAGTTCGAGTCCCGCCAAACTCCCAGCAGTATTAATTTATCATAAAGAACCAATGACCTTACCTTTCTGGCAACATCTGTTCCGGATAAATCATCTCTTGGGTCGGGTTCAGTGTACCCCGCTGCTTTTGCCTCAGCTACAACATCACTAAAAGACCGTGTTCCTTCAAAGTTGTTGAAAATATAACTCAAAGTGCCACTGCAATAGATAGATTGACCAAATATAGCATAAGTTAAAGAAGCAATCTAAATATAGCAGGAAACTTATTATATAGTCACTTTATCGGAAAAAAGGGGACAGAAAATGCCTTTTGTTTCAGCTCTTTTTTGGATTATTTGTTTACGGGAAAGGTTAAATTATGATCAGTCCAATGTATATACCTAAAAATGCCCTCAATACGCAATATCTTATCACCGGTTTCTAGAAGACCACGCAGAGTACTGATGATCGGAAGTCCCGCACCAACAGTCGCTTCGTAGAAGTAGTGGGTGTATGATTGACGTTGCAGAGTCCTCAATTTTAGATACTGTTAATTGATTAGAAAGGAAATAAGACGACAAGCTATATACATTTAACAGCTTACAAGACAATAAATACGGAAAAAGTCATCAAAGCAAGCTTTCTTATTTAAAATCAGCTATGGGAATATTAACAGTTCAGTTTTCTTTCGGACTCAAGTGTTAGATCGCATATTGAGAAGTTGACTTTTGAAAATAATAGCAACAAAGGAAATATAAGATCGGCAAAATTTGAATCTAACAACCATTTTGGATTTTTTTTCCCTAATACCTTCTCTAACATTTCATGTCACATTATGACGTGCGACTGCCTTTTACAACTTTTTTGGAGATATATAATTATCAGCAACAAACGTTAGCCGAGCAACCAAATCGTACTCATTTTCTGGCTAATTAACTGAACAAAACTTTCAAAGGGAGATGCAAAAGTAATAATCCGGCAAATATTTCATACTGCAAACGCCTTATCATAATATTTCATTTAAAAATTTGGTGATGATAAAAGAGGAGCAATATATATGAAGAGGACATTTTACACAGTAAGGAAAAGGTTAAGAAAATATTTTCCAATAATCCAATTGGTTGTGTTGCACCGAAAAATAGTCAAGAAAGAAAAATACCAGATCAAGCGGACCCGAGTTAGCTTTCTTATTTGGTGTCACGACATGTATACCCTTACGCAACCAATCGTAGTAACGGTTTGCAACGCTGGTATCCGCAGTGCAATCTACAATCACTCTATTTGGGAAAAAGTGATTGCCGTGCAAATGTTGAGCGAATCTATCCAGATCAGCTTGTTCACCTTCTTCTTTCAGAAGCTCTTTCCATTTGGTTAAGTCAATTCCTCTACAAAAAAGCAGCTAATAAGAAATTAAAAAGTAAGAGGATCAAAATAATGAACTACGAAAATGCTTAGTTTTTCTCCGTGTCTCTCTTTTTTTTCTTTTCTTTTTTGAGATCCCATAAAAAAAAAAGTCACCCATCGACCAGAAGAGTAGAAATCAAAATAGTTAATGAGATATTTTAGGAAATAACCATTAGGTTAGGTAACTAAAAAATGATAATTTCTCTACCGCAGAAAAATCAACAGAGCGACACAAAAGTAAGAATTTCTTACCACAAAAGTTCAAAATAACTGATGAGAATTAAAGAGCCGGAGAACAGGATAGTTGTAATCAAGAGAAGTCCAAAAGGAACTAGCAGTAGTATATCGCTCATGATATAGAGATTCCTTTATTAATTTGTAGGGATTTAAGGAGAGTTTCCAGTTTATTATGCATGCAACAGAAAAGTTGAAGTCGATTTTGTAAAAGAAAGGAAGTAACTAAATAACAGTGGAATACTAGATCTTCTTGGTCCATAATGCCAATAATCTTTTCTTATTGAAATTTGTCAAAATCATAAGATATATGAATTCAAAATACTTGATAAATTAAGTAGCCAATAGCTATGTTTGAATTTACAAGCAGCGTACAAGTTACAATAGAATATATAATGCATGTATATTGCATATGAAACATGAAGTTCCGAGAAATGGAGTAGCTTACGTATCATTCAAAACCATTGTTCTCGAGCCAGTTATCCCCATGACACGCAAATCGATGTTAAATTCTTCCTTGAGAGCCGCTGCCTGCATATGAATTCAGATTGAGTTCCACAAAACGAATAGAGTAAAATTCATTAATAAATCAAAGTCATTGATATTTCTTTCTCGGAAAAACACATAAGCGGAATGATGTAAGAGAATACTTTCAAGCACCCATAAGAAGCATACAACAAGTACTTTTGAGTTCTAACATAATTTTTCGAAGGAGAACGCAATAAAAAAGGGAATAGAAATTTGACTCGATCTACCTGATCCCTAAGCTGGTTAAGCAGTGCACTGCCAATCAACCCGGGTCCAATAATACCCATCGCTAGTGTAGTCTTTGAGAGGTAAAACCTTGAGTGAGCGGCCTTCAGAGCCCGTACGCAATCTTCTTGCTTCAAAACAACGGTGATATTGTACTCACTGCAACCTTGAGCGATTGCCCTAACATTTATATTAGCCTGAAATGAAAGAAAAAAAAGAATCAGTAAATTTTTGAATTGCTTATATGATCTCCAGAGTAAATAAATATTTTAACTTAATTAACTCAAAATAATTTAAAAAAAGATACGACCTTCGCTAGAGCATCAAATAGAGTGGCACTAACTCCAGGAGTACTTGCCATCCTTTGGCCAACTGCCGCCAAAATGCTACAATTATGAATGACCTCCACCTGAAAAAAAAAGAGTTTAATGAACTAATTAAAGAAGCATGCACAAAATGATAAAATGAAAAGGTGCAAAAAGCAAAGAATCGTGAGATTGGATCATAAACGACGTGAAGAATACACAACCACCAATTTAACATTTGAGAGCCTCTAATTTGGCATTGGATGAAAGGTACCTTTTCTCACTAGATTCTCCGAAACCCACAAATCAACTATCCACTCTTTAAATTTGACTACTCTTGCACCCTGATCCTACATACTATATCATCATTTTATTGCAATATTAGGAAAAAAAAAAAGGTTTAAATTAGTACCTGGGAAAGCCTCCCGGCCTCCAAAGCTTGACGGAACCTAGCTTGTAAAGCATCAGATACTGCTCCAACTTCTTTCTCTGGCACAGCAAAGCATATGGAGTGCTCACTGCTAGCCTGCTCAGTTCTATTATTTATCAGTATTATAGTTCATGAGACAAAATTAGAATGCAACTAAAGTAATTTGTCAGTTAATTCAAATAATTACCTGAGAAATCATGATAACATTAGCTCCGACATCTTTAACAGTACTAAAAATAGCACTTGCTGTACCAGGTACACCGGCCATTCCCGTTCTGCAGTGGAGTAAATAAGAAACTATTTAGTGATGCAGTGTATGTTCAAGTCACAAAATAACAAGATAAAAGCATATTTGGCCTGGTTTATGCAACAAATCTCTAATAAAGACAGAAGAAGCTTCTAGAAACTATGTACTTTGCTAACAAAAAATCTCGAGCTTCTACTATGACAGAAAGCTAAAGTGAGCTTTTGAGAGCTAAAGTGAGCTTTTGAGCCATAAAAGCAGAAACCTAAATTTGAATACTCCGTAGCGAGAAGCCATTAAGCCCATTTTAATGAAAAAGCTACTAATTCTTTTTCGAATAACTCTACTCAAACCACACAGACACAGTCAAACAGGTCCTAAAATAAAAAAGGCAACTCACCCCTCAACATTAACAAGAGCCAAGCTGTCGATGGTAGCAAATGCTTTGACAACCGACTCTAACCCCTTCTTCTCCCCATTTTCATTGTTAGGTTGCTGGCAAATCATTGTTCCAGGAGCAGATAGATTGAAGATATTCCTGATAACAATCGGGATGTTATATTTCATCACCGGTATTATTGTACGTGGATGCAAAACGTTTGCCCCAAAGTATGACTGTAACAAGTTAACTTTCAAGTTAGTGCATTCGTTTAATACAATAATAAATAAGAAAAAGAGAAAAAGAGGGAATAAAACATGCTTGAATGAGCTTACCATTTCCCAGGCCTCCTGATAAGATAATGTCCTTAGTATCACAGCCTCGCTAACTGCAAAAAGAGTTTTTAGTAGATGCACCCAATTTATTTGCCTAATGGTAGAGCAACAAAGCATCAAAAATATCAATTCCGCCCTATATACGATTGTGTACGGTTGTTACGGGTACCCCCAAGTGTACGATAAAGTGGGTAGCAGTGCAATTAACAGTAGGTGCTAGGTAGGTAGAGTTAGGGTAAATTTACTTCTCTCCTCTGGAAATTAAATAGGTGGACAGCCTACTAGGCGGTATCTCAACCTGTCAACCATTTTCACTAAGTAAACAAAATTGTATATTACAAGTTAAAGAACAAACTAGGATATATGTAACTCTACAATTAGCTGCTTTAACCATAAATCTCTGGTAAATGTACCTATTAACATCTAAATATACTTATGCAAAGAAAATGGCCATACGAAAACAGATTCAATTCATTTATCAAATTTTCTTTTGAGGGTAAAGAGAAAAAATTTTCTACGGATAAAACTATAAGACCTTTTCTGGGGTCCGCACTGAATACTCCATCAACATCAGTCCATATGGTGACTTGTCCGGCCCGAACAAGGGCACCCAAAATGGCTGCTGAGAAGTCGCTTCCATCTCTTTTCAATGTTGTCGGGACATTGTTGGGTGTACTAGCAATAAACCCAGTTGCAATGATTGTATCAGCAGGTACTCGCGCAAACCACTTCTCAAGTCTCTTCTCAGATTCTATATAGTCAGGATCTACTTGATTGGAACTAGTCGGATTTACGATTAGGACTTCTCTTGTATCCATCCAGCTGCAAGGCCTTCCAGACTGCATAGAAGAAAAAAAAAAGTATTGGTTAGGGGCTTTTGCACATATTCATCTTTGCAGAAACGTTCATTTACATACACACGGCAAAAGTAAATATTCACTTATATCCCTTGAAAGCGAAATTCCTTTTTGTTATTTTAATTTTAGGGAATCATCCGATTCATGGGCTGGAAGGTTGTTTGGTGTTAGAAAAGGGCATTTCACATATCTACAAAGTACATACGTGAAAATTTAAGTTTTGGAAGGGTGCGTACGGAAATATGTCTTTAATTATAAGATCTGGGAAATTCATAAAATTTTCATGTGTACCTTCTTTATGGCATATGACAACATTTGAGCAGACCACAACTCTCCATGACCAACAACGAAGTCAGAAAAAGATTCCGTGGCATGACCAGCTGCAAAACCATCAAAGATTTTAGGAATCATGAAGAAAAATTAACACAATCTTTTAAAAGAAACAACTAAAAAAGATTTTATTTAAAAAAAAAAAAACTTATTGGCAAGCATGATGATTTTGAAAGCTAGTTCTCTTTCAAGAACAAGGAAAGAGAAAAGGAAATAAGAGCATCCTAATGCTGCTTCAGTATTATATTTCTAGATTTTGAGACAAACAAAAAGAGGACAAATCAAGACAATATTTGTTTAAGTTGAAATTATAATATATTTCGAAAACCATGATCACTATCCAAATCATTGCTAAGAAAAGTATACTAGCAAAACCAACTCCATTAAATAAAAAGAGTGTCAGATAGCAAGAAACCTATGTGTATAGCACGAAGCATTGCTTTGAGGTTGCTGATGTCGGCATGCAACTGAGACAAGAATCTAGCAAGGTCTTCTCCATCAAGTAGATCTTTCGCAGTCGCCATATGCTTCTCAAAGACCTCATCAAGTGCCAACATATAAGAATCATCCCTTGCCTGAGCCTTGTACACGAGATTATACATCATGTCTGTAACTTTGGACATTGCAGAAACAATGATCAGCTTCCTTTCAGAAGAATCCTTAAGAATTATATCCGCAACACTTTGAATTCTTTCCGAGGTGCCCATGCAGGTCCCACCAAACTTGTGAACTGACCACATGTTGCCTTTGGGGAGTTGAGCACTCTCTACAATTTGATCAACTGACACATCTGTCACGAACAACACAGGACAAGCAAGTCAATATGAGTAATACTACAAGTTTGCTATTAACTAATATACCTGTACGAATTTAAAATTGCATGAATGTCCTTTAAAAACTTAGTTTCTCGAATATAAGGCCTAAATGCCCCCCTCTTAGGAAAGTTTGTAAACTAAATTACAACGAAAACCACCCCCAACAATCCCACCCCATCTCCCCCCCACCAACACCAACAATCCCCCAGAAAAGAACAACCTAGAAGAACTCCAAACAAACAAAAAAAAAAAAAACAATCTTCAATATTTAGCAAAGAGTTATAGTTTTTGTAATGGTTCTTAAATAAGAAGGCCCATGAGACATCGAAAGGAAACTACCTGCAACTGAAGCAAAAATGCGATTGTTATGACCATCCTTTCTCATAGTTCCTGAAACACCACCTATCCTGAACAACAGCTACAAAAGGTAAGATATTAATGAAGAGAAGTCCTTATACATGATAGTAGCCAAAAAAAAAGCATAAATCATATTGCTCCTTATTCAGAAGTTACTTAATATAATTAGAAAACAGAGACTTCTCTAAAAATAGCTAACCTGGTTTATTTTTTTTTTTTTTTTTGTAGTAGTAGTAGTAGTAGTAGTAGTAGTAGTAGTAGATAAAGTGATAAACAACATAGCATGACGCCCGAATGCAAGAACAACACATATTATCATGCTATAATATATTTACAGCATCTCCATTGAGGATTAAATTGGCTTTAAACATCCTATCCCGTAATCAAAGGAGCATCAGGTAAATGCTTTCATAATAACAGAAGGATGTCTTTACTTGGTTTTATATGAAGGTGCCAATGCAATCAAAATCTTATTTGCAAATGTTTTCACATATATTAAGCATGATGAGCAAAGATCACTGGCTTTACATGTTCAATCCAGTTCCCAACAGGAATCAATCAAGACAAGTTAATAGCTAAATCGCATTAATTTCAGAGAACAATCATGATCATAACGATCATCCAAGGCCTTTCTCACTATACGATATAAAAATGTCACGTGTCCATCGCTTGATCCTAAATCAATGAACAAATGCATCACTAAGCAATTTTAGATGTCGACAGGGACAGTTTTTCGTGTCAAACGAGGATATTCTAGGATCTCACAGAAAAAAACTATTCCAGCTCCTTTCAGGATTATGTTATCCCTTACTTTGTCCTCACTTATCCCCATAACTATTACATTTACCCCTCATTATTACAATTATCCCTACAATCATTCTTTGTTATACCTGCAATGTCAAACCAACCATAAAATTGAATACATTCTTGGTTCATCTCAGAACAGAGGGACAATCCACGGATTGAAAAGAAAAGGTTATCACAGTAAACTCAATACCGAACCAAACTGCGCCTAAAAGGAAAGGCAGAAGCATAGCTTATTTTTTGTGTTGATGATTTGTTTTTGCCACACAGTACTGCCGCAAGTTAGATCCGATTATGAAATAAAGTAATAGGAAACTTCAATCAGTCAGCTAATCTCGTCGACAGCGTCATCAATCTAAATCTAAATTTTAATGGTTGAAGGTAAACTCCTTTCCATTGGCAACTCCGACACTTATTGTGTGGGCCTTGAGAGACTAACACTGAGCTTGCGCGCGCTGAAATTACCTATATCTCATCAAGAAAAGAATGTTGATTATCCTAAAGAATGCTCCAAACAAGCAACTCAAGCATTATTCAAAAGAATAAACACGTCGATTATCTGAACAGACTCAAATAAACACACAAATTTTTAGCACAATTTAACCATCCAATGAAGAAAACAAGTTTGGAAATTTAATGCATTCCTTACTGGCGTAATGCATCAATGCAACTCAATCTACAGATCTTAACAACCAAAGATTGGAGTAAATGGGAACCACCCACCTCAGAGCACTCCCAAATAGTGACAATTTACTCCCCCTGCTTCGCTGCCATGGTGAAATCGCTCGGCTGCACAATTAAAAACAAATCATAAAACACAAATGACAGCAACTTCACATCAAAAATTAATCTTAAACCGAATACGCATTTCCATGCTTTGTACAAGATTATGCGACCAAAATGGTAACTTTCGATCGAAACTTGTACTAATCTTTCTAGATTAAAGTTTAAATTTCAAATCTAAAAAAAAATTAAACTGCAAATGAACTTGAGAGAACTTAAAAAAGCAAAGCCCACATAGCATATCCACGCGTAGCACACGAAGATGATGTCAAAATGGCAACTTTAGATTGGAAACCTGTACGAATCTACGCAGGATTATCAGTTTAACTCCAAATCTCAAAAAACCGAAACCAAATAACCAAAATGCAAACTTCAGATCGAAACCACTACAAACCTACATAGTATCAGATGCTCGAGTTCAAATCTAGAGATGTATTAACGAGGAGAGATGAATTGAACCTGAGGGAGGGGAGAGGCGCCATGGGAGGAGGGTCCTTGGAGCCCCGGCGCGGGGCGAACGAGGAGGAGGAGGTAGTGGTGGGGAATGGGTTAGGGTGAACGACGAGGCTCCGCATCTCGAATCCGGGGAAGGAGACGAGGTGGAGAGAGAGAGAGAGAGAGAGAGAGAGTGGGTTGTGTGTTGATAGAGAGAGAGAGAGAGAGAGAGAGAGAGAGAGAGAGCGCTACTACTACTAAACACTAATGTGGGTTCACCTCCTGAACCGGATCCGGTCCACTTCGGTTCGGTCCGGTCCGGTCCGGTCCGGTTCGGTTCAGTAGAATGGTCCGGTTCGGGATAAATTGCACCATTGATTCCCGAGAAAATATTCATAAAACAATTTTTTTAACTAAAAAATTATTTTCGTGTGTTTGATTTTTAATTAAAAAAAGGTTATTTTTCCTAAACAATTTATGATAAAAGTAGTGTTTTTATTATTCAAATTTTCATCTGAAAAATAAAAAAAATTGTGGAAAAACAATATTTCTCAAAAATTATTCTTTTCACACTTTTTCGAGAAAAAAAAATGGTATAAAATTCTCTTTAAATTTGATTAAATTCTACACGTAGGAGTTTGAGTAGAATCATTCGTCCCCAAAATGGACGGTGGATATTGAACAGCGGATGGAAATGAGCGGTGGTTGGTACGCCACGTGGCACGTCAACAACTCTTCTCCTTCGAAACCACACGGAGGGTTTTGTGTAACTGCTCCCTACAAACTAAAACTCGCTATTCCCCACCATCCTCAACTCGATCGAACGCTAGGGTTTTGGCTCCTAGGGTTTAGGGTTCTATCCATCCGCGTCGCCCCCGCTCCCTCCTCCGGGGAGATGACCCACCCCGCGGCGGCGGCTGCGGCGAGGGCGGCGGCGGAGGGAGGCGCCGCCGCCGCCGTTGCCTCCGCTTGGCGTATCATCCCGCGGCCGCTCATGGAGAGCGTCCTCAACAACCACGCCCTCCACCACCGCGTCCCCCAACCCCTCCTCCTCCATGGCCCCCGCGGCGTCGGCAAAACCTCCCTCCTCCTCCACCGTGAGCTCCCTCTTTACCTATCTCCCAATGCACGCGCAGTCTCTCTCTTCTCTGACGATTGTGCTTCCTAGGGCTTCTTCCGGAGTGGAACAACGGCCCCCACGCCGCCGCATACGTGGACTTCGCCGCCGACCCCTCCGCCCCCGCCCCTGGGCCGCCGCCGCCGCCGCCGCCGCCGACCTCGCCGCCCTCCGCGCCCGCCTCGAGCTCGAGCTCGAGTCCCTCGCCCACCGCGCCGTCCGCCTCGGCGCCGTCGGCTCCCGCGACGTCTTCGCCGCGCTGAACAAGTGGCACGGCCTCCGCACCGCGCTCCGCCGCGTCGTCGGCCCCGCCCGCCTCTCCAGGCGCGATGACGACGCCGCCCCCGCGTCCGCGCTCTGGTCCAAGGCCGTGCTCGCGTTATCGGGCCGGATCGGCGCTGAGGAGATCGAAGGAATAGTCGCTGGCGGCGGCGGCGGCGGCGGCGGCGGGAAGTATACAAGGGAGGAGGTGGCGTACATGAAGGAGGCGGCGGTAGCACTGAGATTGGCGAAGGAGGTGATCGGGATGCAGCAGGAGTGGAGGAGCGAGGCGGTGAGGCATCTGAATCGGACCGGAGGGTTCTCGAGGTCTCTCGCGAATTCGACCACCGATTGGCCCTGTCTCCTGCTCGAGATCCTGTCCGAGGCTGCAGAGGTCGGCTTCTTTCAGGTATTATGAAGTAAAAAAGACCTCTTTTTGGCGTTTGTTTGGCATTGTTGGCTCTGCATGTTTTTTATATCATGTAGGTTATCACCATGCAAAACAAATTTGGAGTCGTATAAGTTGATGAGAAAAACTTATTTTTGCAGCCAAAGTTAATTTTGAACAACATCGATGTCCTGCGGAAGGCGTCCTCGACGGATGACGCGATGGTGCCCGCCGCAATGTACCATGACAGTTTGATATGGAGAGTGATCGCACTCGGTGCAAATGTGAGGTGCTTGCCAGTTATTCTCGTATCTTCGGATGGGTTGGTCTCTCACATCTATTTTCGGCTTTGCATACTTATTTCCTTTTTTTTCTGGCATCTGATATCTGAGTTTTGCCTTTCGTAGAAATAATTATTAGTCGAGTTCACTACCATTTGTTTTTGAATGCTTACTTTGATGCTTTCATCCCCATAAAAGCTTCAGTCATATCCAAATTCTGATGTTTTGTAAGAAACAACATGCCTTACATTTGCTATCCGTTCTATTGAACCTGTAGTCTTTTACAGTGACTCACACATTGCTGAGACCTTGTGATGCTTATGCATTTACAGTTCTCGAGTAGTATTATATAGTAATATATGTGTGCTTGGCATCACATATTTGCTGTTGAATCGCCGGCTTTTCTATGTTGTTGAATGGAACTCATTTATGCTCTAGATAAGGTGTGGAAAACAACACATTTGAAGATTGATCATCACTAACTCGTTTGAGTTACTCATTGATCTTGCTCTTAGTTTGAATGCTTTTAGTTGTTATTCTTTGGAACTATTAGTGTTGTCCATGATTATGTTCTACCATTATAACTAGGATTTCACTATGATTTGCAACTAACGTAGCCTGACATTTGGAAACGTAATGGGGAACAGAAGTTTCTCCTTTTCCCCTTTATCTTTTAGTACCTCTGTCCTTATCTTTTCACATATTTACATGTTTACTTTCTGCGGTGACTGATTGTTTCACCTTTCTAATGACTTTGTACTTTCTAAATGGTTCTGTATACTGTTGCTGGCGTAACTGTCATAAATGTTGTTTAGATTATGCTAATACACTAATTTTTAGTAATAGATAGTGATTATATTCAATTTGCTTTTCCCCAAACTAGCCCCAGTTCAAAAACTAAGACTAGTGTTAATAATATATGAAGTTAGAAATGTGTCAGTTACGATGAGATTATGAGCCTATATTTTGAATCTTGTCTATTCTGGAGGATATAGACTGTTAGAACCTTTTATTTCTACCTTGGGATTTCAATTTTCAGTCACGCTGTGAGGAGGATCCTTCACATACGAGTCGAGCTGGCGTCATTTGTATTTATATTCCATGATCTGATTTCATTTTCATTATTTCTTTGAGGGACCAAAAAATTCCAGCTTCTTGGACTTGCTGCAATGAAGGATGAGCTGTTTTATTAGTGCACTGAACAATTATCAATGGGATATATGTTAAACCTTTCTTAGTATTGATTTCTTAACTTTTGCTATTTCAAAATTTTACAGTTATTATTCTTACCAAGCATTTGTTGATTTTGGGTTCCCAGATATATTTATCTCGCGGGAGGTATGTTTATTATGCTTTTTTCAACTATATCTGTTTTCTGAAGTTCTTATTTTAGTAGACTATGGGTCGGTGTTATCTTGTCTTAATTTTTAGGTCTTCAATAAATGTTATTTTTGGAGCTAGGCTGGTATACTATCGGTAGCACGGAGGCCTCCGTGTTACCAAGTTGTTTTCAATGTTACAGCTTCTAAATCGACGATCGGCTTCATTAGACTTGATCTACACTATTAAAAGTATTTGGAAACTAAATTTCATAATTTTTTGACATCATTTACCTATGAAACGAGTAGTCTAAAAATGAACGGCCGAAAATAAAAATTTCATAAAAAATAATGAAAATAGACTTGAATTTAAGATTAGAGGTATTGATCTTACTCTAAATAGTAAAAAGAATTTTTTATAAAAATTTCACCAGATTTGGATTGTTTTACACCGTTAAATTCACAAACGATCGCATCAACCATTAAAATTGTCAATTTTGAGACCTTTTGATCACTAGCCAAATGATATCGAAAATTATGAAATTTAGTTTCCAAATACTTTTAATAGTGTAGATCAAGTCTGACGGAGCCGATCGTCGATTTGTAAGCCGCATCATTGAAAACAACTTGGTAGCACGGAGGTCTCTGTGCTACCGATAGTGTACCAGCCTAGCTCGTTATTTTTGTGCAACTTGGACTTATGTTCATTATCTTTGTGCTTTATGTGACAATGCAAAGACCTTCGGCTGGACTTCTCAAGAAGCTAAGCTGCACATGGTCTCTGATTTCTTCAGTGATCATGAGGTAGTAATCCTTTCTACCATTTCTTTTATTTTATTGTTTACTACCATTTTTCTTGATGCTTTACATTCCTATCTATTTCTGTGTTGCATATTCCATGCAATAATTTCGCATTGATCTTTATTGAAGTTGTAGTGGAAAGTTATAGATGAGGTTCTTGGTCCAAACCAACGGCAACTTTCTGAGCTCTATAAGCTTAAGCAAAGCATGAATTATCAGGAGTAAGTATATTGCTCAATTTTTTCTATTTTTTTTAAGTACCGTGCTCAAACTTTTTGTCTTTTTCTTGAGAGTAATCAATTTCTAGTATTCTTCCTTCTCAGAACGTTTATGACTGCTTTGTTTGTTTTGTTTTCTTAAAATTTGGTTGGGTTTTATCTGATGACTTTAAACTTAATGCCTTAGATTTTGTTTCGGATGTACTTTTCAAGTCAAATAGCTGTTGAAATGGACTGAACATGTTTCGATGATTATCAACTTTTTTCTGCCTTTTTCTTAAGAATCATGACGCACACGAGGAATCGCAGCACATTAGCTGTTATTAGTTGAAAAGAAACAGTATTATATTTGCTCTTAAATTATAGTTGAGCAACCTAACTGATCCGAAGCTCTGAATAAATTGGTTCCAATTTTGGTCGAGAACCTAACTGTTATGAAGTTGCTCTTTCCCTGGGATGCTTTTAGTTTGCAAAGTTTGGTGAGTTAACTTCTTATTTAGATTTGTGTTTAGCTTTTTACACTGTAGGAGTAAGTGTAGTAATTACAGGGATAAGAATGTCGATAAAGAATCTCTCTAAATATTGAATAACTAGGAATAGATAAAGGGATAGGACAGTTACAATTGTTGACGGAATAACAGTTTCATGTTATCCTAAAACTCAGTCTTACTAGAGCAACTACCTTTTCACTCTTTTTGTGGCTTTTGGTTGAATAAGGGAGTTAGTTTTGGTTATATTACTGTCCTGTAACCAAACGATCCCTTGGGATAAGGAAGTTCGTTGTAATTTAACCTTCTTTTTCTTAAATAAAAAACTTACATGCGACAGAACAACTATCTTCACCATAAGTAAGTTAGCGTGGATGTAATTCCTGCTTATAACTTTTCAAATAGACCTGCCTCGTCGAGTAGTGAGGGTGATAAACCATATTACCGCCCTATCCCCAAAGCATAATATGGCTTGATATTTTGCTGACATTTATTTCCAGATATAGTAGATTGAACATAATTTCGTAAACTTGTAATTCTAGTATAGAATAAACTGTCTCGGCAAATTATGTTTCTGGTAAAATTGCTCCATCTGAATGCTTGTTTTATTGTATTGTGTAGCGCATGTCATTCTTGGCATCATGTTGACTATCTCCTTTCTATCTTAGGGCCTTGCAGTATGGCGGTAATATCTTTGAGGATATTGTTGATGCCTACCTGGCATATTTACAGGTGAATAGATTCTCACGTCAATTGAGCATTTACATGATTCCAAAATATGAGCGAGCTATGCCATCTGTTGAGTCATCTTATTATCATGTCTTCTCTGCTCGGAATGTAGCATTTCTCTTTATTATGGAATAGTGAATACTCAAATTTGATTCCCGTCGTAAGAGTATTTTCTTATTTATACTATTCAATACTTGCAAAACCTATTATGTCAATTTTGCTATTTTGTGCACTGCTGCGCAAACTTTGCTAGTGTTTTTTACTAAGAAATTGATGGCATCAAGGCATTATGTAATTTTACGAAGCTAGCAAGACTTGATTTCATGGGAAAATGGGAAATATCTGCTTAAAAAGATGATAATGGTACCTTGGTACCTAGTTACTAATGTTTCTGTTAAGGAAATCATTCTCTTACACTCTTCATTGTGTTTTCCATGTTCCCCACAATTTAGGTTTAATATTAAGAAAGGAATCTTCGAATATATATTTTTCTTAGTTCTTCGTACTTCATTAGGTGGCTGTGGTGAACCCTGCAATGGAATCAGCATTAGCTATTATACAGAAGTTCGCTTCGGATGTGCGCAAGGGAATAATTCCAGAAGGCCGATTATTTTTCGGTGCTCCTTGGAGACGCCCCCCTCGTTCTGAAGACCCTGATGCTTCTTTGAATTGGGCGAAAGTTCAACTAACGGACTTTGTCCAATCTTATATAAATACAGAGTTCGGGGTAATAGCTTTATCCTTTGTAGTAGAATAAGTAATAGCTTAGCCTCAATTTTGGTCTCTTGTGTTTCAATTGATTTGCTCTCTCTATCATGAGAAAATACATCATCTCATGATCTTATTATTATTTTCTTAAATTTTCTATTAATCGTGTAGGTGAATTATCTAGCAGATGATAGCTTTGAAGTGCTTGATGATCCCGCGACAGTCGCCATGTTGGAGGTATGAACACTTGCGATCAGTTTCTCATGTTATTTCTCTGAGACCGGACCCGATGCTTTTTGCCTATTACTCCATTTTAAGAAATGCAGCCGATCTTACATCGTATCTTCTTGCTAGGTCGGTTTACTCTACACCCAGCGAGATCCGTCCTTTATTCGCCCGATAACTCGTGGTATTCAGAGGTGTCTTGCGAGATGGTCAGTGATCGTACTTAAAATATCGCTAACTTGGATTAAATGTTCTTACGTTAAAAATTAATTCACCACTATATCTTGCGATGTTCTCTAGGCTTGTTCAGCAAAAGATGCAGATGAGCCTTCGAGAATCGATACAATATGGATGGCAACGAGTGTTCCGTGGCCGGAGCTATCGCCATTTGATGAAGGAGATCGGCTATAAGTAGACTAGAAAGGTAAACACCGACCGAGTCCACAGGCCCACAATCTACGTTCTTCTGCGCCGTTAACTTACCGTCCGTTGCTTTCAGGTTGTTTTTTCAATCAAGATATTGTTGTTGAGGCCTCTGGTCCTTCCTCTCGGGCTCGGAAGCAAATTGTTTCTGCTTCTGCTTTTCTACCATCTTTTGGCAGCATTCAGAACACATTGTGGAACTGTAGATGGATCTTCTGTTATTTACGTTCCGGTGAGTTCATCCGTCGCACATTCTCATCGTAATTTCTAGTCGACTCTGCATCTGTTACACGGAGGCAATGCTCTCTCACGCAGCAAAAAAAGCACAAAGTTAGTTCGGTAAAACTCGTGGATAAACAAACACTTCTGTAGCTACATTTTTGCTCGTGCGAATATGCAGCAGATTTTTCCTTTTTTGTGTTTTCTCCGCCATTCCATTACTACTACATCCTGCTCTAATGTTATTTTCTTTCTTTCTTTTTCTTTTTCTTTTTTTCTCTTCAGAATCTATGTTTAAGAATCATCTGTGGATTTTCCTCGTGTTGCCGAATAAGGAATTATACTGGTGGATTAAATTAAGCTGAGCAGTTCCCAGAAAAGAGAGAGAGAGGGAGAGGGAGAGAGAGCATGAAGCACTTTCGACGAATTTATTTAGTCGATTTTTTTTTTTTTTTTTAAACTGCTGTTTATTTGTTAAGAATCACGTTTGTTGTGTTTGGCTATGATTCCAACAGTGTTCTTCATGCATTAACAATCAATGCAAATATATTGTGGAATGATTGAATCTCCTCTTCTACTGGAAAATATTATGTAAATCTTTTTTTTCTTTTTTTACTTTTTTTCTTTTTTCCTTAAAAGAGAGAACTTATTAGCTTCGCCACCGGAGTGTGGAATTATTTGGAAATTGTTTTGTTTTCTTTGTTCTGTGATTTAATAAATGCATTGCTTCTTAGCTGAACACGAGCTGAAATTTTCAGCTCGTTTAATAAACGAGCCGAACACGAGCCGGGTCACTCGCTGTTCGGCTCGATACTAATATATATATATATATATATATATATATATATATATATATATATATATATATATATATATATATGAGTCCGGCTGGGATACTATCGATAGCACCATGCATTTGGTGCTATCAAGTTTTCCACCGTTAGATCTACCCTTTTGATGATTTTCACCCGTTAGATCAATCTATTCAACCAACCACTCACTTAACCCTAGGGGTGGAAACGAGCCGAGCTCGAGCGAGCTTACCTCAGCTCAAAGCTTGGCTTGAAATTAATTTCGAGCCTAAATTTAGGCTCAAGCTCGGCTTGAAATTAATTCGAGCCGAGCTCGGCGAGCCTAACTTCGAGTCGGCGAGCTCGAGCCTAAACGAGCCGCTTGAAATTTTTAACGTGCAATCTATAATTTAATTTTTATAAAATATTATCTCAAATTTGATACAAAAAATATCTAATAGTTCAACATATAAAATGAATGCATAAAATAATATATTATAATATTATAAAAATTAGAAAAAATAATTCTAGCAAGTGAAAGAGAGAGAGAGAGAGAGCAATTAGAGTAGAATTTTATTGGTTTGCTTTTGTGGGCCCAATAATCTAAATTGTATATAGATATAATTAAAATACATAATATATATTATTTTATATAATTAAAGAATATATTATATATAATTATATATAGAGAGAGTTAAAATATATTGTTTTGAGTATAGATCCATTTATACTCATCGATTTTCGATCGTTGAATTTATTCCAATCCTAGGGACCACTATCATCCTAATCGCACATCCAACGACTGAAAATTTATAAGTATAAAGATATCTATACTTATAAGAGTATAGTAGCCCTATACTATATTATAATATTATACATATATTTAAACTACTATATTATATTAATAGTGCAAATGGCTTGCTATTAGGTTTTCGGCCCTTGTATGAAGGGATGGGCGGTCAGGATGATAGTAGCCCCCTAGGGTTCAGTAGGTGGCTAGTTGAATAGTGTGATCTAACAAATGAAATTGGTCAAAGGGGTAGATCTAACGGAAGAAACTCGAGAATACCAAATGCTTGGTACTATCGGTAGTACAGTAGCTGAACTCTATATATATAGGTAAATCTAACGATAGAAAACTCGATTGCACAAAATGCTCAGTACTATCAATAGTATAGATAGTATAGTAGCCGGAATATATATAGAGAGAGAGAGTCTGGCTACTATATTATCGATAGTACAAAATGCTTAGTGTTATCGAATTTTGTAACATTAGATCTAACCCTCTGACCATTTTCACCCATTAGATTATACTATTCAACTAATCTCTCATTCAATTCTAGAGAATCACTATCATCCTAACTACACATCTCATCATCCAATGACTGAAAATCTAACACTATTAATGATATTGTAGACTATATATATATATTCGAGCTTTCGAGCTTTTCGAGCCTAATTCGAACGAGCCTAGTAATACTCAAGCTCGGCTTGAAATTAATTTCGAGCCGAAATTTAAGCTCAAGCTCAGCTTGGAATTAATTCGAGCCGAGCTCGAGCGAGCCAAATATCGAGCCGAACGCGAGTCGAACACGAGCCGGCTCGCTCGTTTGCCAGCCCTACTTAACCCTAGGGGGCCAACATCATCCTAACCACACATCTCTCAATTCAATGGCCAAAAACTTGGTAGCACCAATGACTTGGTACTATTAATAGCATACTAGCCTAGTTCTATATATATATATATATATAGAGTCCGGCTGGGGTGCTATCGATAGTACTAAGAATTTGGTGCTATCGAGTTTTCTACCGTTAGATTTAATCCCTAGATTATTTTTACCCGTTAGATTATACTATTCAACCAACCACTTACTCAACCCTAGGGGGCCCATATCATCCTAACCATCTATTTCTCAATCCAAGGGCTAAAAAATCAATAGTACCAATAGCTTGGTGCTATTGATAGTATTCCAGCCTAGTTCTATATATATATATATATATATATATATAGAGTAGGGCTACTATACTATTATGAGTAGTAGAGCCCTACTACTCATAAGTTGTTTTCGATGATAGAGCTTCCGAATCGACGATCCACTCCGTTAAATATGATCTAGAGTATTTAAAACTTCTAGAAAATAAATTTCGTAATTTTTCGAAATCATTTACCTTACGATAAAAAACTCACAAAATTGACAATTTTTAACTATATGGGATACTTGGTAGTTTAACGGTGTAAAAGAATTGAAATAGGTTGAATTTTTGATAGAAAATTCTATTCACTATCTAGATAAAGATCAATAACTCCGATCTTAAATTGAAGGATCCGATCATCTATTTTTAGGATATCGTTCGATTTCGTAGTTCATTTTATGCCCATTTGATGGACTTTATTATAAATTTGAAAAAGTACGAGATTTATTTTCTAGAAGTTTTAAATACTCTAGATCATATTTAACGGAGTGGATCGTCGATTCGGAAGCTCTATCATCGAAAACAACTTATGAGTAGTAGGGCTCTACTACTCACAATAGTATAGTAGCCCTACTCATATATATATATATATATATATATATATATATATAATTTGATTTTTAAGTTCAACCTACATATAAAGCTAAACTCAATTATAAAATAATTTATTTATATGTAAAATTTCAATATATAATAGGTAAAATTTTATAAATTTATTTTCTATATACATTCTTTCTAATCCTTTTAAATTTTTATGCATAAATCGAATTTTTTTATAAATAATCTTATCAACTTTTATAATTATAAAAATAATCTTTTAAAAAAAATAATTATAAAAATAGGTCTCTAAATGCGGTGAATGATTCACCGCATTCATAACTACTTATAAGTAGTAGAAAAAAAATAAAAGCGGTGAACCATTCACCGCTTTTATCAATATAAAAATATAAAAATAAATAAGAAAAACAAAAAAAGAGGTGAATGATTAAAAGCGGTGAATCATTCACTGTTTTTATAAGACTATATTTATAAATAAAAATTTAATAGGTCTATTTTTAAAATAAAAGTTTTGGAGGAGTCTATTGCAGTAAAAAACCCCATAAATCAACTCGTATTCGGCTCGTGTTCGCCTCGTTAATAAACGAGCCGGCTCGTGTTCGCCTCATTAATAAACGAGCCGAACTTTTCGGCTCGATATTTTAACGAGTCAGCGAGCCGACCCCAACTCGTTCGTGTTCGGCTCGTTGACACTCATACTCACTTCAGTACTTTCTCACTTTAGTACCTGTAGTTTAAAATGTATCAAAGTCAATGTCCGTGATTCTATTTTTTTTTCTTTTTTCTTTTCGCCAGCTTTCTCATTAATATTTCGTTGAATTATATACAAAAAAAAAAACCTTTAAATACTCACTTAAATTTATCGAATATTCATTTTAGTACCCTTTCATTTTAACTTTATCATAGATTTAAGAAAAAAAAAATTAGTGGCAATGATAACAAAAAGAAAAAAAATAAAACCACGTGACATTAAATTAATACACTTTAAACTAGATGATACTAAAGTGAGAACGTTAGTAACCACAGGGATGGTATTTGAAGTTTTTCCAAAATAAAACCACAAAAAAGTATGGATCTAATTGAAACAAATCATTTGCAATCTCCCCAGGATGATAATAATAATAATAATAATAAGATTATCTTGCTACAACATTGACAACACAGCTTTATACAAACACTACATAAAAAAAAAAAATTAATAAAAAAAAAACCTAGTAAATAATTTGTTACTAGATCTTGATAAATTTCCAACACAAACTATCCCCTAAAAGCAAATATTTTTAATTTACGAAAAAGGGGGGGAAAAAAAACCCTACTATCACAACAAATGGATCTTCCCCTTTCTGAATGATGGATGAATAAGATTAAGAGAGCATGAGATTAAATAGAGACCAATACAAGCCGAAAATTCGGAGAAAAATAATGCTCTAAGCTTATGACCTACGGCGTAAATTAATTGTACAATGGTGAAGGGGGAGTGTTAAAATCTCTTTTGAGCATTGCAATAAAGCCCCTATTTCTAACTGCGCACTCGCAATTCACTTCCCCCAGTTTCTTCGACAAAGCTGCGAAAGATGCCCCAACATTCATTTTTCGTTCGTCGCATTTCTAAACCCCGAATCCCATGATCTGATTTTGGCTTCTCCCTTCTCTGCAGCAGCTGAATCATTTTAAATTTACGTAGAAAGCTGAAGCAGCATGTAGTTTTGGGCCTTTAACCGTTCGGCATGCGCGGTAGATACGGGGCGGAGCTCGTCTGCGCGACCGGAGCGCCGAGAAGAGGGTTGTACCGATCGAAGATGACGCGACCCCCGCGGCCGATCCGGCCGTGGAAGCGGTACGGCGGCGTGGAGGAGCCGTTCTCGGCCGTGGGATCTGGCGGCGGTTTTATTCCTACGGCGGCCAGTTTATCGGGATCCAGTGGTCTTGTGAATAACAAAACTGGCTCTTCTGGATCCTGCATTAAAAAAAAAATTTGTAGCTTGGTGAGATTTATATACAATGCGGAGAGAGAGAGTGTGTGTATATATATATATATATATATATATATATATATATATATATATATATATAGAGTAGGGCTACTATACTATTATGAGTATAGAGCCCTTACTACTCATAAGTTGTTTCGATGTTGGGGTTTTCGAATCGACGATCCACACCGTTAAACATGATCTAGAGTATTTGAAACTTCTCGAAAATAAATTTCGTAATTTTTCGAAATCATTATAAAGTACATCAAGTGGGTATAAAATGAACGGTCAAAATCGATCGACATCCTAAAAATGGATGATCGGATCTTTTAATTTAAGATCGGAGTTATTGAACTTCATTTAGATAGTGAATAGAATTTTCTATCAAAAATTCAACCTATTCCGATTCTTTTACACCGTTAAACTAGTAAGCATCCCATACCGGCCGTTAAAAATTGTCAATTTTGTGATCTCTTAATCGTAAGGTAAATGATGTCGAAAAATTATAAAATTTATTTTCTAGAAGTTTCAAATACTCTAGATAACGTTTAACGGTGTGGGTCGTTGATTCGGAAGCTCTATCATCGAAAACAACTTATGAGTACGAGGCGATCGTACTCATAATAGTATAGTAACCGGACTCTATATATATATATATATATAGGCCGTGGCTACTATACTATTATGAGTATTGGAGCCCTCGTACTTATAAGTTGTTTTCAATGATGGAGCTTCCGAATCGGCGATCCACTCCGTTAAATATGATCTAGAGTATTTGAAACTTCTAAAAATAAATTCGTAAAATTTCTAAATCATAAAAAAGTCATCAAGCGGGCATAAAATGAACGGTCAAAATCGAACGATGTCCTAAAAAATAATGATCGGATCCTTCAATTCAAGATAGGAGTTATTGATCTTTATCTAGGTAGTGAATAGAATTTTCTATCAAAAATTCAACAAATTCCGATTCTTTTACACCGTTATATATATATATATATATATAAGAGAGCATGAGATTAAATAGCAGCGTAAATTAATTGTACAATGGATTGAGAGATGTGGTTAGGATGATGTGGTGGTTAAGTGGGTGGTTAGTTGAATAGTATGATCTAACGGGTGAAAATCATTAAAGGGATGGATCTAACGGCAGAAAATTTGGTAGCACCGAATGCTCCGTGCTATTGATAGCATAGCAGCCGGACTCTATATATATATATATATATATATATATAGAATTAGGCTACTATACTATCTATAGTACGGGAACTTCCGTACTATAGTGTTGTTTTCGATCTTAGGGCGTTCAAATCAACGATCCACACCGTTAAATATGATCTAGAGTATATGAAGTTCTTAGGAATAAAATTTTAGTTCTTTTCGATATCGTTTACTTAGTAAATAAATTCTTCTGGATCCTGCATTAAAAAAAAAAAAAAATTTGAGCATAGGACTTTTAAATTCAAGATCAAGAATGTTAACCTTAATCTATATAGTTTAAAGTATTTTCTATCAAAATTTGAAGAAATTTAGATTCTTCTACACCGTTAAACTCCAAACTCGTCATAATAGTCACAAAAAATTGACAATTTTGAAATGTTTTGATCATAAAGTAAACTATGTCGAAAAAATATAAAATTTTATTTCTAAAAACTTTAAATACCCTATATCAGTTTTAACGGTGTGGTTCGTTGATTTGAACGCCCGAAGATCGAAAACAACACTATATACGGGAGCTCCCGTACTATAGATAGTATTGTAGCCAGACTCTCTCTCCCTCTCTCTCTCTCTCTCTCTATATATATATATATAGAGAGAACAAATTCGATTCTTTTACACCGTATATATATATATATATATAGAGAGAGAGAGAGAGAGAGAGAGAGAGAGAGTCCGGGTTAGGATACTATCGATAAGCACTAAAGGCTTGATGCTATCAAGTTTTCCACCGTTAGATTTAACCCTTTGATTATTTTTACCTATTAGATTATACTATTCAACCAACTACCCACTCAATCTTAGAGGGTCCATATCATCCTAACCACACATTTCTCAATTTAAAAGTTAAAAACCTAATAGCACCAATAGCTTAGTGCTACTGATAGTATTCTAATCTAATTCTATATATATATATATAGAAATTCGTTGAAGATGCGTTCTTTTTAGGTTATGAGGCTCGAGCATAGGTTCGTAGAACACGGAAAATGGGTAAGAAAAAAATTAGACCCCCTCAAATTAGATCTTTTTCCCGCTCCTACATTTCTGCTGTTTTAGGCTTAGTTTGGTAATGTGGTGGCCAAACGCACCATTTTTATATTATGAGAGACCTAAGATTTTAAAAGCACTTTTCATATTTCCATCTTTTATACTACGAAATTGCAATTGCAGCAATCACAATTTTATAGTACAAGAATGGAAATATTGAAAGTACTTTTGAATTTTTTGAATCTTTCATAGTATAAAAATAGTACTTTTAACCGCCACATTACCAAACTAGGCTGAAGTTGGATTTACGGTCAACAAAATTTAAGTAATATATGTCAAAACGGCTACTGATTCCCGCAGCAAATCTGCTGAGATGAAGATATATAGTAGGAAAAAGTGGACGAAAACAACAACAGCAACCTAAATTTAAGGAATCTATATCAAAATGGGGCCTATAATTGGAAGTGCGATCGTATAGATTTTTCACTTCTAAACAAAAAGGAGAGAAAAGAAGCTGAACAACGGCGAAAGGGTGTGCGTACCCTCTTTTGTAGCCATCCATTTAGTAGAGGTCTCCGTTTGAACTCTCGTTTTATGCGTACGGTCGTAAGCTGCGAATCTGGCAACACTGGATGGGCAAGCGCAGGCCGAGCATAGGCTCGACCGTTTGCTGTGTCATCTGAGTCCATGTAATCATCTTCGCTCGACCCAAACTTGCTGGAAACAGGTTGGAATCCTGACAAAGCCATCCCATCTTCAACAAGCTGCGCCTCGTTCTGAAACAAGGAACATTAAAATTAATTAATTGATCGATTAACATATCGAACAGAAAAAAGAAAATTTCATAAACTGTTCAGAATTCTGGGAAAGGGAAATGATCTATTCTGTAGTAGGGAGTTTTCATATGAATGGCATGCCCAAAAACAAATTTAGTGCAGAAATGTAACTTATGCCACATGCTAGATTTAATATGGCGGAATACGAACCAAAAAATAAATTGTAACCACATCGTTCAAGCTGTCTCTAATATCATCTGATAATAAACAAAATACAAGAATTCGTTTTCTGCTAACGGCCGAAGATAAGTGCATCACAAGTTGGCAACATGGACTTATTACTGCCTTTCCAGCTCTTAAGTTAAAACTAACTGCATCTTACAAACCCCAAAATCTGCATGACAGAATAGAAACCATGCAGGTTTTCTAAGTAGCAAAGAATAACCAAAACGAAGTCAGAACCACGCAAACAGAAAAGGAAAAAAAGAAGAAAAAAGGCAGGTCATAAGTGTCGCTTTATTACAACATGCTGTCGCTAAACATGTTCTTGATAATAATTGTCGCACAATATAAAGTGCATGATCAACTGCGAGCTTTTACAAATTACGGTCATTCATAAGACATAACTAAAAAAAAGGAAAAAAAAAAGAAGAAGAATACACTTATTAGAGTTTACCTTATATTTCATTTGAATGCGCTGAAGGCTGACCTCGCATTCCATGATTTCTCGCTTCCTTTCTTCCCTCTGTTAATTTATGCCCTATATTAGTTCACAGAATATGCAGCTTCTACACAGCTAATGAACACTGTAAGATAAAGCTGATTAGATGCTTAAGAAACAAACCTTGATCAATGCCTCCAATAAAGTTTTCGCCTGGTCCAAGTTACGCCTAACCTGTTGTAGAATTTAAGTTATTTCATAGTGAGAAACCAAGCAAACAACCCAAGAACTAGTATCTTAAGGAACTAATTAAGATGAAGTAAATTATCAGTGAACCCTTTTCTCATCATCTCCGTCAATATTCACCTAGAATCGGGGTAAACGAAGGAAACAAAGTGATACATCGGGCTAAAAACTCGCCAAAGTATTATTAACAATAATTTCATTTTCATGAACTTAACAATAACATGTCCAAAAATATGGAGGATATGGATGGCTATAACCCATCCGAATTTGTGCTCTTTTGGTTTGGATATTCTAGGACTTTTAACCAATTAAAATAACGTGGCAATGAACAGAAGCATATATAATTCTTATTCATATAGTGAAAAATGAATTCAAAGACACCGAGAGATATGAAAAGCCTTTGGTAAAGATATGCAGTAATTAATACAGAAAAGAGGAAGAATCACACTACAAAATCTCTTAGTAATAAGAAAAAAAGAGATTATTTAATAACAAATAATAAAACAAAAAGGCGAATGCTACATGTAAACGTATGAGAAGCAAAACCCACTCTCAAGAAGCTTCTATTATAAAGATAGTGCTAGAGGGACAACCGAATTTACCAGGCGAAGTTTTTCAAAGGATTGGACATTGTTTTCCCTCCTTTGCATCTGCAATAGCAGAAAAGCCAAAAAGTCAATATTAAACAGGCAAACAAAAACACTGGAGCTTTTGCTCTGACAGGAAGCTCAAATGAACTCTGGGTCCGAAAAACGAAAGCTCGAGTTTGCAGCTTTTACACTTCTACGGTGGCTATAAGCAATTGAGAGGATTTTAATCAAGAAGCTGCCGGTGCTTCTTGATGTCTCAATCAGCATTTCCACAGAAGCTCAAGATACGCTGAAGAAGGTCTAACATTCTTTTTCGGCGAGAAAAACTAAGCACTTCAAAATAAGCTCCAAAACTCACCCTTCTCGTGTGGAGACGAGGGGCCTTTTCTCTTGGTCTAAATACATTGTATGGGTTCGTGTCATTGACCGGCGGAGGTGGCTTCAAAATAAGCAACAAAAAGGTAGTCAGCTTATTTGAACAGCTCAAATGAAAATTAATTAGAAGCCAAAAAAAAAAAAACAGTTAACGGACAAGGGAAACTCAAGACACCTACAACGAGGAAACCAGGCATGAAAGTCACTAGCAAAGTTATACATATATCATGTTATAAGGTCTGAAGAAGTAGCATATAATTGCATATCCACTTCTGAAAAAACAGCTTCTTGTATCTTTTAATGCATCTTATCTCGATTTCTTCTTACATTTCTTCAACTAACTTTACGCTATCACCCATCTTTAAATAGTGACCAAACATAAAAATGGACCTATTAATATGCTGATATGAGCAAGGATTTATTCTGCTTATATAGCGAAAGTTAAAGCGTTCTAAGTTACTAGATATTTTCACATTAATAGTCCACGCATGGATATGACTAATTTACAAAACACTTTAAAAACTTGGCAAAATCCTAATTAATGCAAATTAATGCATAAATGCAGCATACAAAAAGTTATACACAGAGCTCACAGGTATAGTCAGTACGGTCAAAATTACGAAGCTAATTCCTACTCAGTAAAATTTCTTTACAGGCAATTTCAACCGGTGCATAATGACTCATAAGAGAACAGTGACTTCATAATAGCCATACAAAAATACCAATGTAAATCTTATACAAGGTAGGGTGTACTAAAACTGACTGGATTTTGCCTACTAAATACAAGGTAGCTGCACTAACAATAAGCAAGTAACTACCTACTAAATCGAAGGTAGGTCTATTAATTATGTGAATCACCCTTTCCAAAGTGAAGGAAAAAAATAAAATAATCCAGTATCAATATCTAACCTGCAATCGCCGCAAAATAGGCTTTTGCCACCGCTCTCGCTGATAAAAGGGGGGAAAAAAAAAGTAAGAATAGAATTAAAGCATATCAACAAAATCTTTATAATCGATCCACACTGAAAGCGTAAGACTTCACAATATTTATAAAATTATCCATCCCAAGGGGAAGGTATAAGTAGATTTTCATGACGTGAAAAAAAAAAAGAAAAGGGTAATAGATGTTTGGTTGAACTTCTTGCTGCGTACCTTTGCTTTCCAGTAGTTAAATACAGACTGACAAACTGCATATCGCACAGATAAGGATTGCAAAGCCTGAAAATAAGATAATTATAAGAATATGTAAATATGATTAGATAACTCGAATATAATGATAGATGAGATGAAAAATTGGCAGAATATACATATTATGTCTACTCACAGAATTGTTATGCATACATGAAGACTGTAATATTTATTAACTGTATACTACATCTAACAGGTTGCTACAGTATGAAGTACAGTACTTCGAGTTCTCATTAAAAATCGTTTACAAACTTTGAAGCAACAATTTTTTTAAAATATGGATATGCTACCTAAGATGTGTAGTCTGTCTGATATGTTAAAGGTAAATATTCGACGTACGACACACACTAAAAGAAAAGGTGGTAGATAAGAACCGTTCCAGCAAACACCATAATTGTCGCAATCCAGTTGATACTAAGTTACTAATAGCATCTAATGTGCAGATATAAATCTATGAAAATTATGATGTAAGCATGCGACATGGATAAAATAGAAAAACAAAAAAAGAAAAAAAGAACTCCATGAAGGTGATATAGTTTTACCTCCATAGCAGCATCTAGCTGCAAAAGAACTGGAATAGGTGATCCAAAGGAGGGCGTTATAATGCCTGCCCTTTCTCGAGTCTTATGATCCAACACTTCCAACTTAAATAGAAGGTTCTCTAATCTAAAGAAAAAAAAGTACACATTTAGTAAGTCGAAAAGGAACATAAATATATGTAAAAAGTCTAGTCAAAAAATAGTTGCCTTGCTACACTAATAAAATGTTGCTTTTAATAGAAAATGTGGCAATTTCCTCCAATTACAGAAAAGCTGAAGTGATATGACAACCAGCTGAAAGCTAATGGTCAAAGAATATACTTTTTCTATTGAATGTAACAGCTCCTTATGGCCTGCTTAATTTGTGCGTTTCTATCACCCACTCCTTTCCTTTTCTATTTTACTTTCTTCGCATGTGTGCCCTATCTTCTAATTCGGCAATTCGTTCAACTTATAAAAGATCGTCTTCCACATGGCCCTTCAGATATCGAAGTTACCTTTTAAAGCCTAAAATGAATAAAATTTCGGAAGAGATTAATAGCGAAGCTATACTTTGTTAAGAAAAAAAGAAGGTTAAGAGTTTTAGATGCTCTAAAAGTACTATCAGGGTACAAAATTATCAAGAAAGCCTCCATCTCAAGTTGTAATATAATTAAGGCTTCATATGTTCAATATCATTAGAAAGGATAAAAAACGATTATCAACTAAAAAAATTGGAACATTAACTAATAACGACAGAACTGAAAAGCAATTCCAATGAAAATATCACGCCTAACGCAAGTTATTCATTCTTACATGCTTACTATTAGACTTTGTGGTCAGAAACAATAAAATGAAACCTCTTCTTGTAATGATGTCTATCTCATAATAAAACAAAGTTATGAAAAAACAAAAAACACTGCCATAGATCGAAAGGATCTCTCTAAAACTTTATTCAGAGCTTATGTTACCTTTCAGGTGTAAGAATCTTCTTCTCATTGTTAAACTCTTCAAGCCAGTCCTCATCTTCATTGTCCAAGTCATACTCAACAAATTCGCCAATCTCAGCCCTGGCTGTGGACAGTAACCATTGCTCAGACACATCATCGTTGAATTACATGTTGTAAAAACAGAATTGACATGAAAACTATAGAAAGATGAGTTAAAACAAACAATGGAGACCAAGGATTTAAGTGCCCATCAACATGACCAGTGCCCACTATACCGTACCATACTAACAAGATATCGGCACGATACAACCCCCGAGTGTTGGCATGACTCAAAATCCTCTTTGCTTTGAAATTAGCAAGCATTTATATCAATAAAGTGCAAAAGATTTGGTAAAGATATATAATAAGCAATTAGAATATATTGATGCCAAATAAAATCTATATTTCATGCCATAGTGTGTAGGCACATAAATTATTTTTGTTGATGATACACATAAGCATGGAGTGACAGACAACATGCCATACCACGCCGCCAAATGCTCGGCACTACTCCGTGCCACGACACTTAAATCCTTGACGGAGACCTTAACTGAACTATACTGCATTTGCAATGGGTTTCTGAACTTTAATTTACTACTTAAGCATATAGCACTATTCATAGCTTAGAAAACTCGAAGATGTTCTAGTGATTTCCATCAATTAACAAAATATTTAGTTAGCATTCTATCAAAAAAGTTACAAATACCACTGAATATTTGATAAAGAGGTACTGAAATCAAATTGACTGCAAAATCAAGCGGTAAGATAAAAAAAATTGTAAGTTTAAATACCCATTTCAAAATTAAGCTATAAGCTATAGTTCAGATAACAGATGGATGCTTCTATCTAGAATTAATAGAGATTTAGCTCTAATGCTTTTGGATCCACCTTATTGCACAAGAGGCTAGTTTTGAGATCTGTGCATATTAGCCCCAAGATGCACTCTCGCGGATAAGCCAAGAGCACATCTCAAAGTCACTCCAACACACTAAAAGCAAGAATCACCGAGATCCCTAATGCTTCCAAAAAGGATTCTAGGGTGTAGGCTAAACATGAAATAACAAAGCAAATTGACTAATCTCCGAAACAACAATTTGCAACGAACCTCCTCTTCCACGTACATATGATGTAGGTTGTGCAAAGGTGCGAGAATAATCTCTTTCGTATGTTTCCACAACACTGAACTGTGGAGTAGGTATTTCTTGAGCACTTTTCTTGGTAGGAACTTGAGGTACCTATAAAATAAACGCAAATAATAATAGAGAGGTCAATCACTTTATTTTATCAAATCGAAGAGCATAAACTTCAAAGAAAATTAGGGCTACCATATAAAGGAGGAAACAGACTTGAATAACGAGGAAAGACCATTTCACAAGAAGGGAGAAAGTTAGCTTGTAGTTATATCTCCAACATACAACATGATAGTAACTTGCAATTATGGTAAGTCATGCAAGAAGTACTTTAAATGGAAGCTGGAAAATCAGAAAAGATAGTAACAACTGCCTAAGATGTTCATAAATGAATCCGTCAAGCTTCTCCTTTTTTATTAATACTGCTAATGTAAGCTCAACGACGAAATGACTCTTTCTATATAAAAAACAATCCAATATAAACCTCTTAAACCCATTTCCTGAAATGCCCTTCACAATGCGATTAGAATATTATACGATATGAATTCTTGTATTATAAAAGCATAGATAACAAAGTCGTGATATATCGCAATGAATATGTACCAATAAAAGAATTAAAGCTTTCTCTTTTAGACTCTTTTGATCCGTAGAGAACCCAATCACCTAACGAACCAATGTGAGGAAAAGAATAGAAAGGACCAATTTCTTTCCTTAATTAGATGCCAATGTTTAAACAAATCCCGCGTATGTATTTAAAAACTGGGTTGCATAACCAAATTTTAATACAAGAAGAGACAACATTATGTGTAGGCCAACGACGATGAAGGACCCTGTGTTACTGCCAATTCCACACAGCTTACAAAGCTTCTCCTCAGCTATACTCAAGAAGCAGAAGCCGACATTTGGGACACTAACTGTTTTCTCTGGCTTTTAGGCCATTGTTTGAAAAGATGCCGTGGCTTCTTTGATCAGCTGTTCTCAAAGAATTAGCGGGAAAGTTCCGGCTTTCCCGGAAAGGCCGTTGCTCTCGCTTACTATAAGGTTACAACCGCATTACTGCCACCTCAGTCGCATTGAATCAAGAGGAACAAAGCAAAGTTGCCAACTTTTAATCCAAGACAACAAGTTTGAGACCCGAAAGCTGAAGTTGGAGATTCGCATTACCTCAGCTTCGGCTTCTGACCGCAGCACCACGGAATTGCGGGGCACGTCATCATCCTCGAACTCTTTAATGGATTTAACGATAGCGATCTTCTTGTGTATGTCGAGGGGACGAGGCCTAATTGAGAGTCTACTCATATCCAATTCATCTCCTTGCTAATACAACCGTTGCACCAACAAATCCACCAGCTCCCAATTCACCACTACAACTAAAACCTACCACCCCCACCCCCCCTCAACAATAAAAAGAACTACTACTACTACTTCTACCTCTTACTCAGCATCTACCGAATCGCCCTCCGAGCACGAGGGCACCGCCATTTACCACATTTCTGTAACTACACACCACTGCCCAACTAGCTCAAACAAGTGCACCACCCCAATTCGACCACAGAGCTCCGGGAAAGGGGAACCCTAGAATCAAGAGCACGCAAATTCCGAACCAAGCTAGCAAAAGGGCCCGAGAAAAGGCCTCGAAACAAGATTCCTCCCCTCACCACCGATGCCCTAGCACCGTCCCCGTCCCCGTCCCCGTGGAGAAAAGGAGCCAGCAAGGTCACACCTTCATGCAAAGCACCGACTCGTCCTGGGGAGCAAGAGCGAAGAAGCGAGCTCGGGGGCCAATTCGACTAGGGTTTCAAGGTCGCGGGGGCCTAGGACGCGGGACCGAGCGCGGCGTGGGTCGTCGCGAAGGGGACGAAGAGGGGAGGAGGGGAGGCGCGGGAGGAGACGGGAATTGGGAGGGGAGAGGCGTCGGGGGAGGAGGGATTGGATCGCTAGGGTTTGGAATTCTAGGGTTTCAAAAGATTAGGGTTAAAATGCGAGGGAAGGGGTAAACGAAGCAGAGCAGAGAGAGAGAGAGGTGTCGGGGGTGGTCGAAGGAGTTTTTTTTTTTTTTTTTTTTTTTTTTTTTTTCGACCGCATACGATTGAACGTGCGGGGTTGCCGCATGGAAAGAGCGCAGGGAGAGTTCGTATAGTTTGATTATGCAAACGTCCTCAAAAAAAAAAAAAAAAAAAAAAAATCTACATTTATTTACTAATAAAGATACATTCATGCACCACACACTAATCAAAATTTTTTTTTAATTGAGTTTTTAAATATAAATTACAACTCTGCATTAAAAGTATGAGATGGATATAAAATATTTTTGAAATTAAAAGTTTGAGGGCCAAAATTAAATATAACTCAACTTAAGGGACTAGTAGTGCAATTTCCCCTTATTATATGTATATATATGTGCTAACTCTTTTTATCCTTTTTTTTTTTATTTTTGGTCCCTAACCTTTTATTTTGGTCCCAAAGCATCATCAGATACTCCAAAAGAGGTAGTCGATATCGTGCACGAGGTCGACGTAGTCGCATGCGAGAGAAGGTGAAAGTTTTGGACCGATGGTCCACAATCGATCATCTACTGCTGCAGTTGAAAATACGGCCAACCAAGGGGCATTATACAATACGAGATCTATCATACATTCTCTTTACGAGAAAAGAATCAACTGAACAGAAATACTGGTGTTGACAAGAGGAAGCCAGAAAAGAATTGCTCATCTATCCTACTACAAAAGGAATTGGCGAATTTCGATTGAAACGGCGTGCCTTTCGCTTCGTTTATTGATAGGAATGAAAGAATGGTTTATAGTAGTGACACGAATTGGCTATCGCTTTCGCAAGTGAGAGATGTCGAAGAGATCAGACTCGAATAGCTCGGACTCGACGCTCCCTTGGGCTTTGTTACAATGCCCTCATCTGCCTCAATTGCATTTGTTGGCTTCTTAAACTGGACTCCTTCACCTGCATGTTTGGACTTCAGCAGGTTAATAATATTACATAAATGTCAGAAGAAGACAGACGAGAGTTTGCGGTGAGAGAATTACCTGCAGATTGTGCGCCTCTGACAAAAGATTTCCGCATTCCTCGATAAGGGATCTTTCACTTGTAACTACTTTTGCGAGATCAGCGGCTATATCTTCGATTCCTTCGGCCTTCACGACAAGAAGATCACTTGATTTGTAAATATATAAAGGTATCTTTCTTTTCATGAAACAACAAATCAGATAGAGAATGCATGCATTAAACATTTGTTCTTCTTCTTGTTTTCTATTTTTACCGAGTTTCGCATTTGTGCTTCTTGTTTTATATTTTTGCCAAGTTTCGCATCGAATTGATCTCATGCTATCATTCGAATTGAACTTAATCTGCCACTCATACTATCATTATGTCCTTGAACATAATTTTTGTGTCGCTTCTAGTGAGTTTTACACCTAATTGTACATAATTTTCCACTCTTACTATCAACATGCTATATATATATGGAGAGAGAGAGAGAGAGAGAGAGAGAGAGAGAGTTCAATTAGGATACTATTAATAGTCCATACTATCCAGTTAACTATCCAGTTTTCCACTCTTAGATCATTACCACTATACCAACCACCCACTCAACCCTAGACATCGAATGGTCACAAAGTGGATAGTATCATACAATTAATAGTATTCCAACACTCTCTCTCTCTCTCTCTCTCTCTCTCTCTCTCTCTCTCTCTATATATATATATATATATCCTTGCAAAAATCATCACTTATATTTTGTTCGGCCTTTTACCGAGATGGGAATTTAGAAATAAGAAAAAAGTTTAAAAGTAAGAAATTACTCTTCTTTTTTAATTGTCGCCGAGTGTGATCTCTTGCAAAATCACAGGGGAAAAGTTGGCTCTATGATACAATATAGTTTTTGTTTGCAAAGAGGGGCAGGCATATATATATGTAAGAAATCAAATTTTGAAAGACATATGTGAACACACTTATATTTTGCAGGATATAAAGCCACATAAATGTATCTGCGGATATATCTATGTTTATGTATCTCTATATATAAGTTGCCGCATTTGATATATCAGATATATTTAGCATAGAGAACTTCCTTTGACAGATTCCATGCATTCTTTGAATAGTTTCCTTACCTTTGGTAGAAAATTTTGAACATTAGGAGATAAGGACTCGAGAATCTGCACCGCTGAGTCGAGGACTTCTTTGAGCTCTGTAATTTCTACCTGTAAATAAAAACTTAACTAAGTTAAACTACATATAGAATGCAAATAATGGGAGGGAATAAAAGAAAAAAAGAAAAAGAAGAGAAAAATCCCCACATAAAATATAGCTGGGAAAGGCAAATTTACCCTCATGTCGCCATCTATAGGAAGCCGGAGTGAAGCATCCTGAAGTGCCGTTGTCGCTGCTGTGAGAGAACTTGTGTGGTCTTCTTCCAGGATGGCCCACTCATCCAAATCTGGCATCTAGCAATGGAAAATGGAGATGCTTAATAACAATGGTTCTTTACCCACTCCGTGAGTGGTTCGATAACACTGATTGTTGGAACTGCATAGTTTAAAGATGATTCTGATATCCTAATGACGCAATTAACTATAATAGAATATACTGAAGATAATGCATACTCGTGTCCATGACAAATAGTACTTGCAACAACAATAAAATTCAACATAACAAAAGTATTTATTGTGTGAACTTGGTTCGAGTTTTCCAATCACATGTTTTTTTGATTGATTAGTTTCTCACTAACAGTTTTTCTTAGTGTAGTAGTTTTTAGGCTCCGTTTGGAATTGTAAAAAGATTGCGTTACGTGTGGTGAGAAAGTACGATAAAAAAAATACACCATTAGTTACAATATATTTTATACGGCTCCATGGAGAAGTACGTTTCTATATGCTTTTGCCCCTATTCTATTTTGCCTAATAGCATTAAATAAGGCCTCAATAACAAATCAGCCCTTACTCGTAAAGATATTTCTTATAAAACCATTAGGATTAAGGAAATCCACGTCAAAATGCAGCATATTCCAAAATGATAAAGGTTAGAAAACTCTGTTCTTTGAGTTGAGCAACAAAGGATAGTTTGGTTTGTGGACAGGACGGAGAGTTGCAGGATGGACCTTGTGCCAAGTACTTGACAAGCCAAGTTAGTAAAGTGCTACTGTTTACTCTAGAGGTTCAAGGTCTCTTTCCACTATGTTCACAGTGTCATGCCACATGTAAATTGGCCTTCAAAATGGTAACTTTAAGGATTGTTCGATTCGCCGCATCTAAGTTTGAGTGATCCATTTCTTGTAAAAGCATAAAATAATCTTAAAGTCAAATGCTTATGAGTAAACAACCACTAATTAACATCGAGGTCTGTAGAATAAGCCTTACTTGCGATTCGAGGATTGAATACAACCTCTCTCTTCTTCTCCACTGCTCGAGTTCACTCCTCTTCTCCTCAACTGAGTTTTGCAACTCCGAGATCTTCGCAGAGAGCCCAAATAGTGATTTCTGTACAAAAGAAAAAGCGCTTTTAAATTCAAACTAAGAACAGAAATTCAAACAAAATCTGATTCAATCGCTACAGATTGCATAAAGTATTAACCTCGGCCATGAGACTCCGAGCCTTGGCTGCCGCCTGCGCCTTTGCATTCGTGAGCCTCCATTGCACATAGCAATTGTCAACCAATCGAAGCACATGAGCATCCTCTTGCCGACCCGATCCCTTCTTCCCCTTCTTAACGTCGACCGCCAATTTCGAGATTGGCGGCTGCGGAGGCTTCGACACAAGAGGGGGTTTCCCACCGTTCTTGATCGGTTGGCAATTTGACAAAGCGGAGTTCAGCGATCGGTAGCAAAGCGGATTTGACGACCTACATGAAGGATCCTCCCGACCATCAAAAACCCTTTTCGCCGACATTGTCGGCAAGAGATCGGATTCCGGCATCGACGACCGAAGATCAGACGATAATCTGCTCGGAGCAGGGAGCAGCGGAGGGCTGTCGCAGAGCCCGCACTGGCTACTCACACTACAAGTCTCGGCATCAGATAAATCCGGCAAAGTAGAAGAGCTCTCCGAAAACGCCTCCTCAACACCATTACCTGCACACACCCCCTCTTTCTCACAGGAACTTGCTCGAGCAGCTGTCGGAGGTCGTGAAATCGCTCTTCTTGCAGCGCCAGCACTCGTCAATCTCATCAAATTTTGGCTCAGGGACTCCAATCTCGGCGTGCTACAAGAACTACTGCTCCTATCAATAGAATGTAAAGTGATTGGGGTCCCGGGCCGCGGCCTTCTTTTGCTCTCCGCGGGCTTCGCAAGTTCCGCAAGATCCAATTTTTCCCCGCCGTTCTCGCCGAATAGCCTCACCACCGCCCGTTTCCGCTGAGTGCCGACGGGTTTACTATGAATACCGGTCGAGAGGGGGGTCTCGAGGCCGCGGCGAACGGAAGCCGTAGCCGGCCGGTTCTCATCGGCAAATGATCGAGCAGGTTCCGGGTCGGCGGTGGCGGCGTGGTTCGGCGGCTTCTTGGGCAGGGGGAGAAGCGGGTGGGGAGGGAGAGCGGGGACGGGGAAGGGCATTCTCGGGGAGGAGGCGAGGTGGGTTTCGCCTCCGCCGTGGGAGCAGGAGGAGGAGGAGGAGGGTGACGGGGTCGTCATGTAGCGCGAGCTCACCTCGCGGGCGCGGCGGCGGGGCCGCGCCCGATCCTCGGCCGCGGAAGGCGGCGGCGGAGGAGGGCTTGTTGGGGTCGGGGTGGAGGTGGCCGCGGAGGCCATTAGAGAGAGTGGGGGTGCTCTAATGGCGATTGAAGAGGAGGAGAGAGAGAGAGAGAGAGAGAGAGAGAGAGAGAGAGAGAGGGGGAGTGGGGGTGTTGGGGAGGGGGAGAAGAGAAAAGTGTGAAGAGAAGGGGGAGAAGTAGCCGTTGGAGAACGTCTCTCCACGCAACGGCTAGTTTTTTTTTTCTTGTTAGGGTTTTTTAGAGAGAGAGAGAGAGGATAATAACGGTCGAAAAAGTTCGCGAAACGGGTCGGGGAGTTGAAGGAGGAGATAACACTGAACCGAGTGCACCACGTCAGCTTATGAACCGGTCATATTATTTATTTATTTATTTATTACATCTTGGCCCTTAAAATTTGTTGTATTTTAATTAATTTCTTGTGTACCAGAATGAGGAACTTGTGTAAAATTTTTTTTAAAAAAATAAATAATTTCATACGGCTTTTTGTATACATATTGAATAACAGATATGTCACTATAAAATTCAATTTACATATTTGTTCAAGCAAAAGTTCAGTGATATTCGTATTTGCACCTCTGGTATTTTACCATCAGATTATTGTTCATTTTTTAACAGAAGATAAGTAAAATAATTTTTATTTTCTGTCACAAATATTTTCCTCTAAAAATTCCAATTGTTAAAATTATACAAAAACATCCTCCGGAAAATCTCAATAGTTAATTTTTTTATAAATGAAATGTCATTTTTAACGTCACACATATGAGGGGTAAAAAAAGAATCACTTACTTCATTTACTAACTACGGTTAAGTATTTTATCTATAGTTAACTATATTTTTCTAACGGATCCTAATAACATGAATATATTTAAAAATGTTAGCATTTTGCCGGAATAAATAAAAAAAAATTAAACTTTGTATAGATATATTTATTATTCAATATATTTAAGGAGAGCTGTATAAAATTATCCCTAAATTAAAAGAAAAAAAAAAAAGTTAAGAACGGCTATGTGGGAGCAAAAATATAAAGGTAAGTATATAGAACTTAGGTCATTTTGATTGACAATTTATATTTATAAAATAGAGATAATTGCCTATATACCCCTCACGCGTACGAAAATATCTGATCTACCCCTACTTTTTTTTTTCTTTCTAAAATGCCCCTCATACGTTCCACTGTTATTGCAAAATACCTCCGCAGTTATCTCCTATTAAGTTAATCTGGATTAAACGTGAGTTAAATATCTACCACAGTTAAAAAAAAATTAAAATACCAATTTTGCCCTTAACTTAAGAGCAAATAAGAAAAGTTGGTGACGGTAGAGGGGTATATTAGAAAAGATCAAAAGTCGAAATACTATTTTGAAAAGGGTAAAATAGTAATTTTACAGAGATAACAGAGTTACTTAACAGATTTTAACTCTAAAAGGGTATATTAGAAATAGGTTGGAACGTAGGAGGGATATTTTCAATATTAGCCTTCTAAGAGGGGTAGTAAATCGAAAAATCAGAAGCTTTTCAGGGGTATATAAGCAATTGCCCCTATAAAATAAAATACTCTACATGTGAATATATTTTTTTCAAAAAATATAGAAACCCTAAGCGAAAATTATAAATAGTGCTTTTAAATCTACAAAAGAAGCTATCACCATAGAAAAAAAAATTTATTTAGAGAAATTCTTTTTAAAATCATTGAGAATATTTTGACCCTTTGGAAATAAATAAGATATTTTCGAAGTTTTGAAAAATAATAATGCACTCAATTTTTGCTACCAAATAAAAACAATTAAAGATTGGATAATCGGATTAAAATGGCCTATAGTTCAAGTTCCATATTTTGGCCTTTTGTTTATATACAAGAGTGAGACAAACTAAGTGAATCATACCATCTATATAATCTTGTGAATTGTGTGTGTGTGTGTGTGTGTGTGTGTGTGTGTGTGTGTGTTTTAGATACAATTTTATTGTGGATGAACCTTCTTAGCCAACACACATTGGGCTCATAAATTTGATGATTGAGTTTGAAAGTTCTACTTGAACTCATAATTTTTTATTTTTATTTTTTTTTGGACAGAAAGGTAACATACTACTCGTTTTGTTTATTTTTTAAAAAATAAACTTAGCTGAAAATGTGAATTAATAAGGATTCGAATTTGGGACCTCAGGTATCAACCACCAATCCTTTTGCCTGTTTTCCACTTGCGTTAAGGACGATCGGTTTTGTTTTCTAAAGTTCTTGCAAATTTTTTTTTTTTTTATTTTTGATCATGAAATTTCAATGCGAGAGCATCTAACACTCCGTCGAAGCTGTCAAAGCTCGCGCCGACCACGTCCACGCCGATCCCAAACCTCTCCACCCCTCCGGCGGTCACCGGCCCGTGCGCCGCGACCACCGTCTCCGGCCATCTTCGCCTCACCGTCCCCCAATCGCACCCCGCCGCCTCTAACCCCTTGACCAGCCCCTGGACCTCCGCCGAGCTCGTGAACACTATCGCGTCCGGCGGATCCCCTGCTTCAGTTCTCACCATCTCTGCCACGCACCCTGGCCCCGCCCACCGAGTCTCGTAAGCCGAAACCCTAACTACAACCCATCCCGCCGCCTTTAAGTGATTCAAAAACTCCGAGATCACCGGCGGCTCTCGAAGACCGACTACGGCCGGGACGGGGCACAAAACCATCCTCCCGAACCCGTCTCCGAGCGAATTCACTAGCTCCGTCGGGGAGGCGATCTTCGGCACGAGAATTTCGACCATGCTAGGATTCTGGCACAACTTAGAGAGGAGATCACCCTCGCGGAGGAGCTCGGCATCCTTTCCGAGCGCAGCGATGATGAAGGGCTCCTCTCTGGCGCCGGAGAGCGACGGAGAGGCTAGCGGTGGTGCTTCTTCGAGGGCAAGCGCAAAGGAGGAGATACCAACGCGGGAGGTGAAGGCAATGGCGGCGAAGGAATCAAGGGCTCCGGGAAGAAGGTATGGCCGAACAGCGGCAAGGGTGGAGGGGGTGGGCTCGACGACGATGGTCGAAAAGGGGATCGGCACCGCCCCGCGAAGCTTGAGGAGGCGGGAGAAGCGCCACGCGTAGGTCAGCGGGGTGGTGAAGGCGATGCGCCGACCATAGAGGCCAGAATTCACCGTTTCTCTTATTCCGGTGGTAGCCGGAGACAGGCCCGTGCTCATATTCGTCGTTGCCATCATTCTTGTCGTTGTTATTTCAATCTAACGAGAAGAAAAGCACGAGAAACGTAAGAAAATAAATGGAAATGATTACGCTTGTACCTCTAAAAAATAACCAACTTTTATATATTTCTAAAAAATTTAAGTGATAGATAAAAAAAAAATAAAAGTTGTTATTATTATTAAGATAAACTTCATATACCACTCTTGTGGCTTCGCACTTTCGTACTTCAATACCCTATGTTTTAAAGTACGTCAAGTTAGTATTCTGTAGTTTCATTTTTATCTTTTCGTTGGCTTTTCCGTTAATATTTTGTTAAATTATATACAAAAAAAACTTCAGATACTCCAACTAGATTTATCGAATATTCACTTTAATACTTTTACCTTTGTTACTGATTTAACAAAAAAAATTAGTAGAGTCGATAATAAAAAGATAAAAATAAAATCACAGAATACTAAATCGATACACTTTAAACAACAGAGTACTAAAGTTACAAAATGTGAAACCATAGGAGTGGTATTTGAAGTTTTCCATTATTATTATTACTATTATTATTATGCCAAAAAAACGAGATATTTTTCTGACTTTCAAAAAATAATAACATATATATTTCGATCAAAATCTTTTTTTTTATTTTTATTTTGGATTATTCCGGAATAATAAATAAATAAATTTTTTTTATGAAAAGTAAATATGAAAGGAGGATACGATTTTGTAAGCAATCGAATCGCCCCAAATAAATATTATGTGAGCCTATTTATCAATGAGATTTCCAAAGTTACAAAATGAATCTTAATGTGCATGGATCATCGAAATCGAAGCTAAAACAGAACAATTATACCATTTTTACGGATCAACCTACATAGAGATCCAAAAAAAGAAAAAGAAAAAAAAACCTAGGGGGAAAGAGAGAGAGAGAGAGAGAGAGAGAGAGCTCACCTTTTTGATCTTGTGCGTTGTGCTCTCCTCGTGTTTCACAGGTCATCAATGGCGAAGAGGGAGAGAGAGAGAGAGAGAGAGAGAGAGAGAGAGAGAAAGAGAGACACGAAATTTCGTGTATTGTGGGGGTTTTGATCGGTGAAGAAGAAGAAGAAGAAGAAGATAAGTCGGAAGTGGGGAGGGACATTTTGCAAGGAAGTCCCTCAAGTTCTGGATTACTACAGGGATTTTTTGGGCTAGTAGGCTTATAGAGAATTTTTTTATTATTTTTAGAGATTTTGTTTGAGATTGTGTGAAGATTGCGTTACGTACGGTATATGTTTATTTATATACGTAATATTACGTTGAGATATATATTTTTTATAGTCCGACTAGAGAACACAGAATCATATTCCTATATATATTTTATTTAATTTTATTTTATCTAACCGTGTTTGATAGACTTAAATATCAAACTAAGCCAGAATAGGCAGTGGGTATTTGCATACGATGAATGGTTTATTATATTATATTTCTACCAAACTTTTATATATATATATATATATATATATATATATATATATATATATATATATATATATATATATATATATATATATATATATATATATATAATTGAACACCTATCTTTTAAAAGTATCGATCATTGGTACTTGTAAGTTTTTAATCCTTGGATGAATAGATGTGCGGTTAGAATGATGTGGACCTTGGATTGAGTGGGTGGTTGGTTGAATAAGATAATCTAACGGATGAAAATAATCAAAAGACTTGGTGCTTTTACAAGCACCATATATATATATATATATATGTTACAATATTCGAATTTCAAAAAATATATACAGTATTAAATCCTATTAGGCTAAATTCTAAAAACATTTTTTATAAATATCTACTTTTTTATTTTTTTCTCTTTAACTTTTAAAAATTTATATTTTACTCTCTCAATGTTTCAAATTGTTGCATTTAAAATGTTTCAAATTGTTGCATTTAACCTCCCTTCGTCAGATTTCTATCAGTATTCCGTTTATTTTTTATAATTTATACCGAAAATACATTTCATATATTAAAAAAAATAAAAAATTATAGAAGAAGTAAAAATAATTTGGTCAATTTGTCCTATCCATTAACATTATGCCTCCCTAAAAATATTTTCAAAATTTAAAAAAACTAAAATATAGGCTTTCGAAAAGAGAGTAAAAGTAAAAAAGTCAAGTATTTACAGAAAAGCTTTCTATAATTTAACCATCCTTAAAAGGATTCTTAAAAAAAAAATGGATGAATAATTTACCGTATTTAGAAAGCTGCAATTTATTTCTTGCATAAACCTAATTTTGTAAATATATTTTTTTGAAAGACTATTATTTTATAATTAGAATACCTTTTTAAATCTATTAATAAAAAAAAAAAAGTCATTACTACACCAGTACTACGATACAATTTTCTTTTGATGTATATTTGTTATCAAATTTTTTGAGCTTGTTCGTAGACCATCATTCATGGGGATGAAATTTTAAAGAGAAAAATCAAACTCATGGGACTCATATATAAAAAAAATAGGGATAATTACGTATGTCGTCGCCGTGCAAAGATATCAAATAGCAAATATATCCCTACAAAACTTAAGTTATTAGATTTTCGAGAAGTCATTCCGTTTGCAAATATATCCTTCTGATTATAAAATTTTGATAACCATGAGTTAAACAAGCTAACCACAGTTAGCTAGAGAGTAAAACAAGTTTTTTACCCTTATTTCGTCACCTTTTTCGCCCTCTCCTCTTTATCCATAACAATAGTGAGACCTACAACGGTGGCGGCAGCGGCGGCGTCGAAGGCGATTCCCTCGGTCGCGGTAAAAGTGAGATACGCTAACGATGGCGAGACGAAAGAGAGAAAGATAACTTTTTGCAGAGACAAATTTGTAAAATAATAAAAAAAAAAAGTCATTTTACGCACCCACTATTAAAAAACTAAGGGTGAATCAAACAGCAAGAAAATATATGCACGAACTAAAACTTTTTTAGGGATATATTTGCAAACCAGAGAATTTTCGAAACGATAAAGTAGATAACTTAAGTTTTGTATAAACGTTTGCTATTTGATATCTTTGAAGGAACCTGTATGAAATTAACCCTAAAAAATAATATCAAATTCATGAATAAAGCATCATTATTATATGCCGCGGTTCGAATAAAAATTGAGAGAAATTACCTGCGCACCAAATTTAGGGATGTGTAGAGAATGAGACCTGTATTGAGTTCTCTCACACTTTGGGATCAGAAGTGTTACTGGTGCTTTGAATTCAGAAGGGGCTCGAAATCTGCGATTGCAAGGGCGGGGTTTTCGTAATCGAAAGTTATATACATGATTTGCACCCTCGAATAAAAGCTCGGTGTGTACTTCGAGGCATCATTTGCGATTCTGTATGATTGCTCGCGTGCATGTGGAATGAGCTGCGATTCTCTGTCGACACGGCATCACAGTTCTCTTTCGCCTGCTATTGCTTTGGACTTGGAATAGCAGGGAGCCGGCCAAGAAATTCTTTTGCTGCAGCAGCTCTGCATTACGATACAAATCGAAACGTAAATGATAGCGTAAACGAAACAAGGCTCAAAATCGAACAGGACTATAAACATCTGATAAAAATATACAAATGCTGCTTTTAAATAGACCCTAAATTCCGACTTTTTTCATCGACACCTCTCAACCTTTATGCTTTGATTTTAGTTATTTTTGTCAAATGATTTGGGATTTACTTTTTACTGACGCCTCTCAATGGATCATAGCTAATGGGGCTGCTAATCATAAAGGAATCCACAAATCGTATGATTTAAGATAATTCAAATCAAAACAAACAACAGTCGCAGGGGAGTTGATCGACAAAATTGTATTTTAGAGGTGTGTTTCGAAATGGTTTATAGTTCGGGGCCTCCCATAAATCTTTACCTAAAAACTCCAGTATAAGGTTGTATTCTTACTTGCAGGCGATGCTGATACATTCACGGTCGATCAAACCGATTAGGTACCCTTTGCTTTCTCCATTTATGTGCTGTGATACAACAACAGGGAGCTGATTCACCCCGCGCAAATCCATGATCCTTTCGGCGGTAGATAGCGTCATGTCGGGTGTTCCAATCCATGCACTTTTCCACTTATCGCCTTTTATTTTGCAGACGTGACATATCAGCATGTCCTCTACCTGGTTGAAAAAGCATTAGATAGTAATTAAAATAAGGAAAATGAGAAAAGGAGTCCGAATAAGCATCCCGTTTCCTGTTTAAGCACCATTCCGCCTTTGTTTTTTCATCATTCATTAATAAATTTCCAAAAATGAAAGATGATGTCATCAACACTCGCATTTGCTGAACTTAATAGATCAGACAGAGAAGGTTGAAACTGATAGCGAGAAATCGGAAGCTAATTCTTACCATAGGTTTTGCAAATTCAGTCACTGCGATTCTGCTGAAATCTTCAATATCTTCGAGTGTTAACAATCCACGTAGGAAGCTATCTTTGTCGGTTATCATCACAAACGATTGTTTCTCTGCAAGCATTAGAGCGACCGCTTCAACTGCCGGAGTCTCCATAGTGACAGAAACAAATTTAGTCTTCATAGCTTGTGCAATAGTGAGACTCTCTGCCAAATTATTGTATCCAACTTTGCCATCGTCATACACACAAAGAGAGCTCTCGAGCTTACATAATTCTGCAACATCATCTTTTTCCCGTCCTGGTTTTGGTTGTTGACTTTTGAGGGCTTCTGCATTCGAGGAATCTGACTTATCCTTGCTAGCCTTTTTTCTGGTTTGCCTTGATGAGATCCATGATGACAAACCAACGGCTCCAAGCAGCGGCAAAACTATGCGATAGTCCTGTGTTAGCTCAAATAGAAGCAGCACGGACGTCAAAGGCACCTGACATACTCCAGCAAGAGTCGCAGCCATGCCTACCTGTGAAGAAGATCGACTTGAAAAGTGAATGCTAGTTTACGTCAGGATAAAGTCTATTACCATTGCACCCCGATGCTTAGATAGTTGTATTAAAGTAAAAATGTATAGACTTTACCTTAAACTATACTGTATTTGAAATTAGTACCAAGGTTCAAAAGTTTTTGAGTATACTCACACCTCCCCTGTGTATGTTTGATTTAGGCATCTCCAGTCAGAATTTGACGGTATTTTAACATTTTTTATGAATATTCCCTAATTTAAGGGAACATTCTGTAACATCTTTTGATGTAAATTATTTTTCTAAAACAATAAGTTGTAAAGGTTAGGTAGTCAAAATTTTACTAGGTACTTTGTTTAATTTTTTTGAAAGTATATTAATTTCAAAATTAATTAATGTGCAGGTTAGATTTGAGCAATTTTATCTTGTATTAATTAATCTAATATATAAAAGCACAGAGTGGCTAGGATGAAGATTTGAGAATCAAATACCGAAAAAAGAAAAAGAAGAATATGACAGTTTACTTTTAATAACATAAAGAAAAAAAATAATTGCTTATCTGTATAGCTCATAGTTTCCAAACTTGACCCATTCATATGGTTTGGAAGGATTCATTAGAAGAACACAAGGTAGAAAGCAAGATAAGAAGAGGAGCTTTCGACACAGAAAAGAAAATTATGTTTATCTTGATAGAAATGTTACCAGACCATATGCTTGAGGCGACGCCACTTCTAACACAGAGAGATGAAACAGCGGACCAGGGCCGCCAAATGCAGACCTCATAAACTTTCCATATGCCATGCCTGTTGCTGCGCCTATAAAAAGGGACGGTGCATAGTATCCCCCCACCAATCCAGAAGCCCTGCTCAAAGATGTCGCGACGATTTTTACGCCAATCAACTGAAGCAATATTCCGGCAGAGAGACCATCATTTGCAAGTGGTCGCGATTCCAACAGAACATCAACATTCTCAAAGCCCCAGTAGAGGACCTCGGGATATGCCAAAGCTATCAAGCCGACAGTTAGACCGCCCATTGCGGGAAGTACGGCCTTCGGTATTCCTGTTGTACGTTGCACATTTTCAACTACCTCAAGAGTAACCGACGTGCATGCAGATAAGGTTACCGACACCAGTCCACAAAGGATGCCCAGCAAAAGATAGAGAGGAAGCTCTGCATAAAACAAATCATGATAGCATCTTCAGAACTTTGGCAAGCTCCAAGAATCATGAGAAAAGAGAACTAATACTAAATTACATTTTAAATAAAGTTGTTTTTAATATGCATGGAGCACGCCTTAGAAATAGGCCATTTTCAAACAGAACCCCAAACCTTTTTTTTTTCCTTTAATCAACGCACCCTCGACTTTTGATTTTTTTTTTAACTTATTTTATTAATTGGGTATCCTATCTATTTTTACAGCGATTTCCACTAAACGACTTCACCCACTTTTCAGCTGCAGAAATGCAGGTTCCTTCATATGTAACTGGTAACTGAGAGCTGTAGGATATTGTCAGCCAGACTTCCAGCATAACAAATTTAGAAAGCGGACAAATATCAAATATTTAGTCAACTTTGGGCATGGTATTTCTGAGGTCTGGAACGATTCTATAATTAGATGCACCTGAAATTAAACAACCAGAATGCCCGGCAGTATTTACAGTTATATTCCTGATTGAGCCTAGAGTTCAGACCCCTACAGCAATACTAAGTATGTAATATCCATTCAAGAGAAAGAAATATACCACTCGGAGAACGAAAATCGTAATCAGGAACTTTGAAAGCAGGATCAGAACCAAGACCGATTTCTGAAACCACAGATGCTATGACTGAACTTAGTATCACCATCGGTGTTGAATTTGAGATGGAAGAGGACGACTCTGATGACGAGGGCCACAAGACGGATTCAACCGCAAAGAAGCACCCAGCGACCGCTGCGCTAAAACCTAAAATACAAAGCAATCACCTGAAATTTTAAGTAGAATGACATTAGATAACAAATCTGGATGTTATTAAAGAAACAGAGAGGGGGGAAAAATCATGTAGAAGCGGGAAAACAAGAGGGGCAGCCAAACTTGGAACCCACTCAACGAGAGCATAAAGAGGGAAAAGTGAAATAAATATAGTTCCTTGTCCATTATCTCACTGCTTGAAACAAAAATGAATACCTTAACTAAATGCAGCTAGAATAACTAATTAATACAACTTTCAAGGCTTGATCAATCATGTTTGCAACACCTATGCAAATAAAAGCAGGGAGAGTGTTTAACAACCATCGTCATAACAAGAGACAAGCTGATCTATACTCCCACGACTTGATTACTACAACTTGATCGCTAACAATTTTCGTGGTAAATGCACTCCGCACAGCCAGTTTTACAGATCTAAACATATGTGGTTGTATTCTATGAGTAAAACACCATTTTAGGGAGCATATCCTATGAGTGGGACAAAATGCTGTGTGGTAAATGCATGAACCCTGTTGACAAGTAGAATACTTAAATTTGAAAATTTTCCAGATTTCAAAAACTTGATAAATAAAATCTTGCTAAATTAGTTCTTCATTTATGATGCCATAGAATGTCTGTAGACTTGATTAGAATTAAATTTACTATGAGAACATAAAAATATAGAATGAAGAGAGTAAAAATGAAATGTGAAGCATGGAAAATTGAAGAAACATGGTCGTCAAAATATAGCAATGAAACAACCCTAGTACTACATACACCTTAAAATGTTTTCTCATGCATCAAAACGGATTTATCTCCTCTGACAAGTCAAGTACTATGGTATGGTTGGCCCTGCAATAGGATACAGTGTGGTTCGAGAACTGTTCTATTAGTGCTATTTAGAGAAGGGTTATGTTAACATGCCCGCAATAGATTCTCTCTAAAGCAGAAGTAGAATCAGTAGCCTGGCCAAATATGCACAACATAAGCATAAAACAAGAGAAAAGAACTAACCTGATGAGATTCCAGCCGCTGATCCAGCTGCCACGAGAGACAATTTCTTCCCACCATCCCACTGGAAGACACGGCCAACACCTTTGGCTATTGAAGATCCTATCTCGACACTAGGACCCTCGGGACCTAACGAATTCCCGGTTCCCAGAGTGACAGAAGCAGCTATTGCTTTCAAGAATGGTTCAAGAGTGCCCTTCAGTTTAGACACTACACCGTCTGAAGAGTTCTTTAAAGCGCTCCGTGCGCTGTTCAAGATGCCAACTATTACGCCACCGCAGACGGGTACTAGTATCACTCTCGGCCAAACTTCCTCAATGGGCTCCTCCCTCAACCATGAGGCGCCTCGCAAAGGTATCCCGTCCCAAAAGACATCACGAATTTCATGAACCTAGCGTAAACGAGTAAAACACTAAAGGGGTGGAGTATCTCATAGGGCATTCTATTTCTACAAATTAAAATGGTAATAGTTGAATTTATTAGTGCTATAACTATCGAGTATCATGCATGAAGTATGATTCCAAAACATTCTAAGACAAAAATAGCTACAATAAATAACTCTTAGCCTAGATATTCAAAATTTCAACTATTGCATTACGTCTTGTTCCTGTTACATTTAGCTTCAACCTCTCATCTCTACCAACTTTGAGAAATCCTAGTATGAAACTGAGATCGGGATCAAACTTCAGTGACTAAACGTTGCAACTAAAACTCCGTGGAGGAATTTAAAATCCAGATCAAACTTGATTTTTATTATGAACGATCTGACGCTTGGCTTCAACCAATTCACAATAACCTCTCACGTAAATTCCTAATCATGTTGAGTGCGATAGACGTGATCAGACTCAATGAAAATACTCTGTGCGCGATAACTTTAGGTTCTAGTATAAAACTGAGACCAGGATCAAACTTCAGCAACTAAATGCTTCAACTAAAACTCTGTGCAGAGGAACTTAAAATCAAGATCAAACTTTAACTTTCTTTCGGAGGATCGGGTGCTTAACTTCAATCTCTGTGACTTACCACTGCAATACCAGCTTTTTTGGCAGAATCTAGAGCAAACTTCAAGGACCAAATTCACAATCACCTCTTACGTAAATCCCTAGTCATATTGAATACGATAGACGTGAACCTACTTTGAACACGATAATTTTAGATTTTTTTGTTAGGATGATAAGAGAGAGGGTTAGGAGGATACGGCGATGTTGAAGAAGACGACGCTGAGGCCGGTGAGGAGGCCAACGGCGCAAGCGGCGAGGGTGACGAAATCCCTTGCGGTGGCCGATCCTCCTCCTCCGCCTCCGCCTCCTCCTCCGGTGGTGGCAGCGGCGGTGGCGGTGGCGGAGGTGGTGCGTGCGAATCGCTCCCGCAAATCCGCATCCTCGTCGCTAGGGTTTGGAGGGGCGGGTGATCGGAGCTCGGCGGGGTCGCCGGAGGGGAGACACGAGAGGCGGCGTTGGCGGCGGCGGCGGAGGGGGAGGAAGGGGATCGGAGAAGGAGTGGGCATGAGGAAGAGGCGGCGATAATTGGAGGAGAATGAGGAGGTGGAGAACGCCGTTGCCATGGCCATCGCCATTGGAGGAGGGAGGAAGCAAAACGGAGAGAGAGAGAGAGAGAGAGAGAGAGAGAGAGAGAGAAAGAGTGAGGAGTCAACAATTTTTTTTTTGGAAAAAAGATAAAAGGGAAAAAAAAAAAAAAAAAAAAAAAAAAAAAACAACACCCAAAAAAAATGGAAAAAAAAAAAAAAAAAAAAAAAGGGGTGGGGGAGAGAGAGAGAGAGAGAGAGAGAGAGAGAGAGAGAGAGAGAGAGAGAGAAGGGGATAAGAGGGATACGTGGAGCGAATTAAGTGGTGCCGTACGTGGGACCCACCTGTCTCTTTGCGCGGCAAAACTTGCACCGTACAGTTTTTTTCTAATTCCCCTTTTTTTAATATTTTTTTGGATAAAAATTAAATAAATTTTATATAAACTATAAACTATTTTGAAGCTACTATCTGATATTTTTAAAATTTTTTGATTCTACTATCTAATTTTTTTAATTTAAGTTTTTAACAATATCCTATTTAACAATTTTTTCTTTTAATAAGCGCAGCTACTGCCAAGTTGGTTGGTATCCGAGATAGTCGAATCCTAGTTGATTCACATTTCAGTTAAGCTTATTTCTAAATGAAATAACGGTTAAGCGCTACCTATCTCTCTCTCAAAAAAAAAAAAAAATTAAACTATAGTTACAAAAGTTTATATAAACTAATAAACTAATATTAATTAAAACTATAAAATTAGACGATGCATTCAAAGTTTAATGATAAAATATGGTTTATTTGATTTAAATCTATTAACAGTTGCTAATTTTTTCTTTACTAAATTTATAGTTACGAAAATTACATGAAATATACAAATTTAATCTGTAAAAGAAAAACAACATATTCAAATTTTAAAATCAAAATGCTATTTAGAAACTTAAATCAACCAAATTAAAAGATTAGATACTAAAATCAAAATTTTAAAAAATTAGATAATAAATGCAAAATAATCCAAAATTAATATAAGTTCTATATATTCTTACTTTCTTTTCTTATTAACATCTCTTCTACTCCCAAAATATTAGAGAATATTTTAAACCAATCATGTTATGTTATATCAAGTAAGATTAAACAAACAAAACTAATAGAGACTATTAAGTGGAGTCCGGCTACTATACTATTATGAGTACGATCGCCATCGTACTCATAAGTTGTTTTCGATGATAGAGCTTCCGTATCGACGATCCACACCGTTAAACGTCATTTACAGCATTTAAAACTTCTAGAAATAAAATTTTATAATTTTTCGACATCATTTACCTTACAATCAAGAGATCACAAATTTGACAATTTTTAACGGCCGGTATGAAATACTTGCTAGTTTAACGGTGTAAAAGAATCGAAATTTGTTGAATTTTTGATAGAAAATTCTATTCACTACATAGATAAAGATCAATAACTCCGATCTTGAATTGAAAGATCCGAGCATCCTTTTTTAGGACGTCGTTCGATTTTGACCGTTCATTTTATGCCCACTTGATGGACTTTATTATGATTTCAAAAATTTACGAAATTTATTTTCTACAAGTTTCAAATACTCTAGATCATATTTAACGGAGTGGATCGTCGATTCGGAAGCTCCATCATCGAAAACAACTTATGAGCAGTAGAGGTCCACTACTCATAATAGTATAGTAGCCATGGCCCTATTAAGTGTTATAACTATGCAAAAATAAATAAATAAATAAATAAAATCTCAGGTCCCCTATTTCTCTGTAGTAGAAATAGATATTTTATTTGAAAAGTTCCAGGCTCAAATTTCCAATTTCAAAAATATTTGCTATAAGATTTAATGACTCTATTAACTACAAGAAAAGAACAAAAAAAATAGGAAAAAAAAAAAGAGAATTAATATTGGTTATGAGGTACATATCAGTGATAACTTCAACCTAATATACTACTAAACACTGATGTATATATGCTTTACATGTACAAAGAGTTGGATTTGATTTGATCATCTTCAAACAGTTTATAGTGCTTTGTTTTCGATTCGATTCGATTCTCTATAAATCGACTCGATAATGCCATGTACAAATTTCTCTATCCTACCAATAATCGCATCGAAACTTTGTGAGAAGGGGATTAGGTTTTTTACTCGAGTAATTACACGATTCTCGTCTGCGCGATGTTGCGTGCCAGTCAGTCAGCTTCATTATCGAAGTATATCGTTTCAGTGGCCGCGGAGTCCTCCTCTCCTGCTATTCTGTGCTGGATCTGCTGCTATAAGAATTGAAAGAAGACAAAAAGAAAAAGATTAGTACAAGAATAAGTAGACTATCCAATAACTGAAGCACAAAAATATGCAAAGATCATTTTTTTTTAATACCGAAATCCTCGGCGGCGGCGGCGTCGTCGTCGTTTTGACTGGTGAAGAATGGAGTCAAATAGTTCTTATCCAACGCGCTGAACGATGTCGTGCTGCGTCGTTTGATGGCAGATCGAAAAGCACGGAAGCGAGCAGTTGTTATTTAAAAGTTATAAAAATGACGAAGTACATGAATGGGGGTGGGGATGAGAAAGTGCGGGGACGAAAAAAAGAAACCTTTTGTGGAACTCTTTGAGTTTCATCTTAAACCTGCTCCCAGATGAAGTGCCCTCTTCGTAAGTTGGAGCGATGTAGCCGTTATTATCTTCATAAGTCTGAAATTATGGAATTAAATTGCGTAAAACTTACACATGATTGCGGCGGAGTATGAGTAATTAATATGCGTTTGAGGTAAACTGACGAGAAAACAAGATTATTATAGAAAATGGAAAGACAAGGGCAACGGAAAACACTGGAATCGAAAACTCTCACAGGTTTCAAATTAGCTTTTCCAAAAAATAATTACTCCGTAGAAGATTTTAACTGGAACTGAATCACGACTACCAAATTCTTAACACCATGCGACTGAACCCAGATTGTTTTTAACTACTTTCGAGTTATGGACTTTCACCGGATGGATTACACTCGGTGAGAATCAAATGAGCAGAGCAATCCAACTTTTAGAGAAAACGGCAAGCATTGCTATAATAGAATATAGTAACCAAGGAAATTCGTGCTATCTTCAGATAACTTGCCTCATTTGGGACACTACTGTAGCCATCACCGACAACTTCCAGAGCTTCAAGCATGGTACCTGTTGATCCTCCAATCAAAAGCACCTGCAGGACAATTGAATGGAAATGAAATGCTCAGAGGGATGTACAAACCACGCAGACACGCGTCTCAGAGTAAAAATAAAAATAAAAAGAAAAAATATATGTTATAATGCTTGGGTTCTCCACTAGAACAAGGGAAAAGAACAATACTGGATGATTCTGTGGCAGAGTCTGCTAATCAAGCGAAAAAGACACTGTTCTAGAAAACAAAGAAACTTAAATGCCAGTTTCTTAGAAAACCACTATTCTCGAACCACTCAGATGCTTGCTTTTACTCGTTGGTCTTTCCAGGTGCAAAAAACAACCATGACAAATTTCATTACAGTATTTTTAAATGTTTTCTACACCAACATCATTTAATTGAAACAGAAAGAGGAGGGGGGGGGGGGACACTTACAGTTAGAACTACTATTGCTGTGGTGGCCGTGAATATAGTCTTTCCGTGTCCTTCTGGAAGTTCATGCACTGATTGCAGGGCGAGAGCAAAAGCCATGGCGCCTCTGAGTCCTGTTGCACATAGAGAAAGAAATTGTAGCAGATATTAACAATGATTTATTAGTCTGTGAAGAATAGTTTATGTACCTACCACTGTACCAAAGTGCTTTCTGATGCTTTACAGGTATTTTTCGATTTGCTGGTCGAACCAAGTTGACCAAGTAAGCACAAGAGAACACATTTGCCGCCCTATAGAGTAGAAGCATATCATAATGGGGGGCGAAAGGAAAAAAAAAAACCTAGCAAACAAAATAATATAACAGCATAAATATAAGAAAACAGGTAAACACATGCTTTTGTGGGGACAAAAAAGATGTCATGAGTTCAATGAAGAGGCGGTCCGATGCCTGTAAGATTTGCATTGCACAGGTCGTGTTCATTGGGCCATCCTTTTTCTTTTCCGCCTAGGTGATGAAGATGTACATGGTTCTTATTCAACTATACTCTAAAAGAGTCTTACTATGGAGAATTTTGAAGAGATATCTAATTGGTAGCCTAGTTCTAGCTTTTTGATGCCCAATGAACCAACTCTAATAAAAGGGGCAAGCTATGTCAGTGGGAAATGCAGAAGTACATTATTTAAGGAAGATCAATAATCTAAATTATTTGATTATTTCAAAAAGTTATATAATGGTATGAAAGATCAACACATTCAGAGAAAAGCAGTTTGATGAGCATGAACTACTAATTAACAATGTACAAAAGTGGGTTGTTCATACCTCGCAACCACTATGAACAGCTTTTTTTTGGAGAAAAAACAAAATATTTAGTCAAGGAAAAACTGTAATACATAGGAGATATAAAAGCTGAGAAAGCTTCTTCATAATGAACATTGAGGATACTATTGAGAAGAAAATAAAGCCCAGGTGTGACCAACTATGTTCTTCCATAGCAATATCAAAACCCATGTATATAAACCTGCATCCAGAGAAAGACCAGTGAGAAATGGTAAAGGTGTCAATGAAAATATTGAAATAGACAAAACATAAACATAAATGAACAAATTGTTGATGTGCACATTTATCTTACACAAAAGTTTCTGCTAATGATGATATTAGGTGGAAAAACGCAGCAACGAAGCGCTGAGAGTTTTCTGACAAGTTGGAGAATGTGTAGTGCTTCATAAGCTGAAAAGAAAGAGCAGATGTTTGATCTACAAATGATAATCTTTAAATATCATCATCTACAATCTTTATCACATCTAGCGACATGCACTTACAATTCCCGTGAACAATATAGAGACAATACCAGACAAGCCAAGCCCTTCTGCTAACATATACCTAGAACAAACATACACAAGATGAATAAATCAGGAGTTCCTAATGCATTGAATGCAGGAGAGAGGGAATCCGAAATCTTACGAGAAGTAAGGAAAGAGGACAAATAGGCAGCACTCCAAGTTCTGGAGACTGAAGGAGATATGATGTTAGCTATTTGAAATTTGCAGCATATTTCTAGTAATTAAAATGTCAGGGAAAGGATTGCAGTACTCACTTGTCGATATCTAGTCCAGCATACTTAAAGAGCTGCTGCGTGGTTAAGGTCTCCCAAAATATACAACATAAGCTGAACAACAACAACATGCGCGCACACACACACACACAAACACACACACACAGAGGAGATTAGCAGTACGCAACAGTGCACAGCAACTTCAAGAGAAAATGGAAGAGGGATCTGATCTCCAACTACTTTTCACTGCTTTTATTAATTAACAGGATTTGTGGGATATCATGAAATTGAGAGTTGCAAAATGGGGAAAATCATATTTCTCCCAAACAGGCTCAATCTTATATAATTCAGTTGTTCACATGTATGAAGCATGAATAACATAGAAAAAGAGTTTCAAAAGATACTTTGCGTTGTTAACTAAGAAAAACTGAAGAAAAGACAACCTTTGATGAGCACCATTTACATGAGTGGTGTACTAAGCTGAGACAATGACATCACATCAAGCCATGAAATCATAAGTAAGGTTCATATGAAGTCACAAGGAAAAGACTTTCTTTTCAGACAAGAACAAGAAAACTCATGGAAAACACAGATAGCTTTTTAATCCTAAAGATCATAGACGAAAAGATGTATCAAAAGGATATTAGAGCAGAAATAAAACCAACTCCAACTCCTGCAAAAGATACAAATAAAATGATTAGTAAACCACAATTTAGTCGTCGTAACTCTTTTGAGTGCACTATTTGAGCAAAATAGGATGTAATAAATCAATAAATCAAACTCTCATTCAAATAGATATAAGTCACTGTAGAAAAATTGCTCTGTCATGGATATCTTGCGAACAAAAGAAAACAAGTAAATGTATCCAAATGTTCACCAGATAAATATTTCATGCTTATTTTTGTAGTCACGTAATCTAATTAGTAATTATACCTTTTCTTTCTAGCTTGGGCATACATGAAACAGAGATCACACAGAGCCAGAAGAATTATCATAGTTAGCAGGGAAGATATGGCTCTCTAGTTACATACCACTAGGTAAACTGCCATGGTTGGTTTGGCAGAGCAGCTGGCATTTCCTAAAAAATATAATACTTAATGCAAAATGGATAACTCAATAGAGCAGACAATAATTGACATGCCAATCTTGCACCGGAATAGAGTATAGACTTTTGCTTACTAGTTAAATATACATTATAAATGTGGGTTATACTCAATGATATAATGAACAATCGAAAACAAATGTTCTAGCAACTTATTTAGACTTTATCAATTAGCAGAAAGCCAATCTGTTTGTAGCATGAGGACCAATATTTGTGTGAACATAATAAAACAAGATTAAAAAAAAAGAGCGTAAGAGTAAATGCAGCAAAAGTTTATGCCAACCTGCAGACATCGAGCCAACAAATGTCTCGAGAAATTGCACAATGATCAGAAAAAAGTTCTGTCCTGATGAAGCATGGCTTCTCACTGATGACATTGTCCTGGAAGTGTAAATGCATTGGAACAAACGACTAGGTGCAGCAGTACAGAACAAGCTCAAGCAGTTGAAACAAACCTGTACAAGGAAATCGCCATCTGCAGTTTGCAACATAAAAAGACAAGTCATAAGTCATAAAAATCAAAGATTACCACAAAATAGCGGAATGATTAATTTCACATGAAAGAACTATAGACATACTGCATCGTTCAAAACAGATTCCCCAAAAACCAAAGCATATAGGTTCATGTCAGTGCCAAGTTCCTGCATTTACAAGGATGAGAAATCTGATTAGCCATGCAATTTGTAGAACAGGGTTTCAAAATACAAGTGTAATTACAGGAAGTGCTGGGCTTGTAAATGCAAGTGTAAATAGAGGAGGTACTCGCAAAAAAAGAAATAAAAAGATTAAAAGATTAACCGGATAACAGAAGGAAAAAAATCAAGATAGATAATTAAGTAGCATTATTAAGAGCTTCTTAAGCTTTAATGGAATTTTATGGATTCCAAAATCGTTGAGAATGCCATCACTGCATGGCAGACTTGTGCTGACACTGGCACAGATACAGATAAATATAGTGTTGCTAGAAGAAATTTAACTAAACCAACCATACAAAGCTATTCCTCCGGAAATTTCATAATAATTCTCATTGTCCAATAATATAAACAATCTTATATAGATGCATTACCAAGCTGCAAGAACCAATCTACTGTTGGAAGGATTCTGTTAGAGTTCCTCAGATTTTTTCTCTTTCCTTTTTTTTAAAAAAAAATCTTATAGCAAATCTCACTAAAACAAAGTACTGTTGCTCAGTCAAGATATTACTATCGAGATTGCTCATTATGCCTTTCCCCAATAAATATGAGAAAAAATAGTGCAAATCTAAAACTTAAAAAGTAATCGATAGAATCATCAAACTGTAGAACCAGATGTCAAACTAAATGATAGCACTCAGAAAGATGTGCCAAACCATACTTAAGTACCTGGAATATGGATAACACTGTGACAGGATCAGTTGCTGATATAAGAGCACCAAACATAAGGCATTCAACCAGTGGGAGTTTATACATAAGGAAAGTTAATCCACCTAGGTACCTGCAATAGTATTACTTAAGTAGTTCAAAGAAAAGGAAAAGGAAACTTCAATGCAATGACCAGGAAAAAAAAAATTGAAAACATGCTTACACTAGAACCCCCGTCACAACTGAGGCAATAAATGTCCCTATAATAGCAAATGTCACAATGGCTCCAAAGTTTGAAAAGAACGGTTTCTGCCAAAGTAAATGAAATCAGAGACACTAATAAAAAGAATACAGGAAGAACAGCCAGAAAGATATCCATGGTTGGAGTACTTACAGGTGCTAAGCTAAATCCAGATTGGGTAAGCTAAAGTCAAGAAAAACAAAATCAATGACCGGGTGCCATATTTAAAAAATTATAGGTTTCAAACGAAGATGATGTAAATTCCAATGGCGATGAACATGTAAAAAGGATATAATATAATCGGAGGTAATAAGAATAGGAAAAAGAACTCCTCATGAAAATTGAACCATGTCCTGAAAAGGAAGCAAAGAGTCAAATGTAATAAATAGCTCATGATAATGTTGTAAATATAGGATGTGTATCGTAAATATAGGATGTGTGTGTACATGTGCGTACGTGTGTGCACACAGATACATATCCATATGTACAAGTGCATATGTGTATATACTTAAGTGTATACATGTTTGTGTCAGGCATGAAAATACAAGCCGATTTTTCCCGAACAGATTCAGCTTGTATAGGACTTGGTTATTTCACATGGTATAAAAGCAGCTGTACCACTCCATTTTTAGTTTTGAAACCCCACCCTTCCACTCCTGATTCCACTACATAGGCGTTTTAAGAGTTGCGAGACCAAACCATACGGGGATGATTATTTCAATAAAAATATATGGTCCTGCCATCTGCTAACAGCTTAAGCATTTAGAGTTAATCGTTTCAAACAATATGTGACTTTGCGCACAAACACACACATATTGCGTCGTATATTTGCATACAAACATGAATGGAATGAGAAATAAGCAATGCAAACCTAATGTTGGTTTCTGTATTTGAAATATTAGCAAGTACTCCAACAATTAAACCTGCAATAGAAAAGTGACAAGCTTATCATCTTTTCCACTATAAGCAACATTCAAGATTAAAGAAGAACCCTGGTTACTTGACAACAGTATTGCACAAATACAAAAAATGGAAAGCTACCTCAAGCAGGGTAACCTAAAAATCCTAAAATTATGAAACTTAATCCAAATAATAATAACTATCTAAAAATCTAAAAACGTACAAAAAAAAAGTGCACGAAATTTTTATTTGCTAAGATGATGACAAATTGGACTGCACTAGAATCTATGAATGAAGAACTAATCATCGGTTGATTCCTTTTGGATGCATTCCCTTAATATGATCACGTACAGTGCACAATTTTACGAAGAATCTGCTTCAGCATCCATCAGTTAAAAAGAAAAAAGTAACCACAATTTTACGATGATGACAAATTGGACTGCACTAGAATCTATGAATGAAGAACTAATCATCGGTTGATTCCTTTTGGATGCATTCCCTTAATATGATCACGTACAGTGCACAATTTTACGAAGAATCTGCTTCAGCATCCATCAGTTAAAAAGAAAAAAGTAACCACAAGTCTCTAACCCCCCTACTTGCAACAAGGTCAATATATGGACCTCATGCACCTAATCAACGATCAATTCCTTGAATGTTTCACCTATTAGAGAATCAAAAACTAGAAATTATGCACCATTTTTAATCCATTCGCCAACATTTTGACCTCAATTTAACAAATCCCCGTGAAAAAAAAAAGCCCGCTACAGCATCTATGATCAAAAGAGTAGTAATCTCAACCTCTCTGCTTTCGAAATGGTCGACATAGACCTCAAGAACATGCTTATAAATAAGAAAAAGTGAAGAACTAATCAACGGTCAATTCCATGAAAAAGAAGCGATTAATGCACCATTTTCGATCCATTCGCCCAACATTTCGACCTCGATCGAGCAAATCCCCAAGAAAACGGAACCCCCGATACAATAAGCGAATCGAAAACGAGCGACAGTATACCTATGAGGAGGGAGGCGCTGGCCTCGGGGAGGTAGTAGAACTTGTGGCGGCGGAGGAGATGGCCGAGGACGAAGGAGAGCACGAGCATCGAGATCTGGAGCAGGATCCCCACCCCCGCCGCCTGCTGCTCCTTCCCCGGCGGCGGCGCCGGCACTCGCGCCGCCGCCCCCGGTGGAGCCGCCGCCGTAACGTTCAGCTCCATCTCCCCCCTCCCCGCCCCCCAAAACCCTAACCCTAGCTCGCCGCCGCTTCGAAACCCTAGCCGCTCCTCCTCTTCGTCGTCGTCGTCGTCTTCGAGAGTCTTCGTTTCTCGCACGCCTCGAGGGTCGGTAATCGCGTGGAAAAAAAAAAAAAAAAAAAAAAAAAAAAAAAAAAAAAAAAAAAAAGAGAGAGCGAGGAATTATTGTCGTGCGCCCGGTTCACCACGTGAGCAAAAATCGGCCAACGGTTATCGACGTTGGCGGTCCACGGATGACGTGGTGAGCCAAGTCGTGCACTTTTTTCCGCGTCGCCTTAAACATGCGCGGAGACCCCCAATTATTTTGAAGGAATTAGGACTTCTCTTTTTGCAGGTAGCCCCCTCTTAAATATTTTTTTTCGCTAATAGCTCTTTTAAATATAATTTATAGAGATGGTTCTTTTCTTGCCATGCAAGCGCCGCATAAATGAACACAACAATACGATAAACAAAAAGCTTTTTTTACAGTTAGCCCCTTAAAAAAGATTTATTTTAAAAATAACCCTAATAAATTTAAATTTACAAAAATTATCTTGGCCCTATCACGTGGACACCACGTCATCGCCACGTAAATGGGTTGGGATATTAAGTTGAACATTACAAGAAAAGGATCATTCCCGCAAATACTTTTAGACAAACATACATAGCGGCGGAATGCGCAAAATATTTTAGAAAATGCTAGTACCGAGGGAACAAACACAATCTCTACTATTAAATTTAAGAAAAAACTTCAAAAACCCCCCTTGTGGTTTCCGTTTTTTTCACTTTAGTACCCTGTGATTTAAAATGTATCAAGTTAGTACCCTGTGGTTTCTCGCTTTATCACTTTAATATCCTGTAGTTTAAAGTATATCAAATTAATACCCTATGGTTTTGCACTTTATCACTTTAGTACCGTGTGATTTTAATTTTGTATCAAGTTAGTACCCTATAGTTTTTTAAATTATAAAGTACTAAAGTGATAAAGTATGAAACCACAGGGTACTAAAGTGAAAAAGTTCAAACCACAGGATACTAAAGTGAAAAAGTTCAAACCACAAGGTACTGACTTGATACACTTAAAACCACAGGGTACTAAAGTGATAAAGTTTAAAACCACAGGATACTAACTTGATACACTTTAAACCACAGGGTACTAAAGTGATAAAATAAGAAACCACAGGATACTAACTTGATACACTCTAAACCACGGGGTACTAAAATGAAAAAATATGAAACCACACGAGTTTTTGAAGTTTTCCCTAAATTTAATTGACAAAATTTCGGAAAAGAGAAAAAAAGAAACACATAGGTGCAATTTTGATGATCATTCATAATTTGGCTACCACAATGAATAGGTAGCTTCGAATTACACACTAAATCAACCTCCGCCGCGCGCCCGCGAATAGATGATGCAGATATAATAGTGCATTCACAATGAAGTTACACCAATATGCATCTTTGAAGAGAGGTCGAAAACGGAGAGTAAAAGAAAAAAAAATCAAAGCGAATGGACGAAGCCGCCGCCGTCGTCGTCGTCGTTTACATTCTCATTTCGAGGTCGGGAGTGACGGCTTTCCTCTTCAATCTGCTCCCGGTTTCTAAATTCTTTCCGTCCTTCATCTCTAAATCCGCGACCGTGGCAATGGATTCACTCCGCTCGCCCATACTCAGGTCGCCTTCGTTGTCGCCGTCCGGATCTCTCAAACCCAAGTTCAAGTTCAAGTCGGTCCCGCCGCCCTCCTTCTCGGAACCTCGGGTTTTATCCGAAGCCTGGAAAATAGGATACCGAATTATGGAGCTAGATTGGATCCTCGGAATATATTTGTTTGGAAAAAAAAAAAAAAAAAACTGGGTAAAAACAGGTGAAAATGCCTTACTTAAAGCCCCTTACTCTTGCTTATAAAATCAAAATTTTAATCACGAAATAGCAGTGGAGTTTTAAAATAGAAAAATGAGAACTTGCGAATTTATGCGAAAAGTACAAATAAAACTTATAATTCCACGAGGAGATGCAAATTGCCAAATAAATAATCGATAACGCGAACCTCTGTTGAGGCATCGTTGGTATCGGCTTTCCCATTTGAAGGATCGGTTTCGGTAGGGGAAGGGTCGGGATCGTTGGGTTTATTCTCATCTTCGGACTTGACGGCAGTCTCTTGCTTCTGCTCTTCGATTACAGCAACCTGTAATGATAAAACGATTTAGAAAACATAAGACTAACGAACAAATGTCATCATTTTCGTCAGATGTGAAATAGCGAGAATAACCTGTGTCTACATCTTACATCTAAAACAAGTCAATATCTTTAATGCCCCTAACAACGCACCGTAGGAGTTAAGATTTTCTCCGACTCCTATATTCGCAAAATATCGAAGGACAGAGTAATGATCACAAATAGTCCTTATTGTCCAACTCATTTTAAAATGAATGTGATTTGATTTACATAGCACATCTCGATGTCGAAAGACATTTATAAAATCATTAGAAATTAGCACACAAATCACTAGTGCACGTAAAAGATGTTCATATTCTGCCATAGCAAAGGCGACTTTAGAGTTTAGACAAGAGAAAAGACCGTGAAAATGTAGTACAAAAGCTAGCCAAGTATTTCACTATATAATATCTCTGGTGCGTCAGGCTACTGCTTTCCGATGCCTCTTTTCAAATGCTTGCCAAGTCGCTACCGCATTGCGCGTTAACTATAACAAACTTAGCACGAATTCTTGTACAAATGGTATACTTCGACTACAAAAAAGGAACTAAAATAGTGCATATAATATGCTTGAAAGCACCATAAATATAACTCATGACTTGACCTGTGGAAACTCTAGTTCGACGTGTTATCAGTATTGTATTCTTGTACAAATGGTATACTTCAACTACAAAAAAGGAACTAAAATAGTGCATATAATATGCTTGAAAGCACCATAAGTATAACTCATGACTCGACCTGTGGAAACTCTAGTTCGACGTGTTATCTGTATTGTATTTGGTTGGGGATAGTGAGAATTTGCACTAAAAGTAAATAGCTTGTTAACAGGGATAATGCAATTCCATCCTACCCCTAGGAACTGTTGCTATCGCCAAAGAATATGACAACCAAACAGGATATTCAAGCCGCCAGATTTTCGGCGGGAATTTCATACGTCCCGAATTATAAGCTGTTTCTTACGTTCTTTGCAAGGGTAATTGTGGAGTAATACATCATATGATATGACTTTGACTTACACCTACTATCGCTAGCATTCGCACGCAGTGATTTAAAAGTCGATAGATATAGGAAATTTAACTACCATTGTCAAGAGTTGATCATTCAACTCTTCATCAAACTTCTTTTCGGCGAACTCCTCTTTTGTTTCATCAGGTAAATTGTCGGAAATCTTAGTTTTACAGATCAAGCTTCATGTTTTAATGTTGTTTTCGGAGGAAAAGGAGAAGAAATAGGATTAGAAGAAAAGGAAGAAAAAAAAGGGAGAAAAAGGAGAGGACGAGATTAGTTCACAATCTATTGCACCAAAATCCCAGGACAAGTGAAAAATTGACTAAGCTTCCAGTATACACAGCCAAGACCAAATTCACACTTGTACACACTAAAATCAAACCTTTTAAGAGGTGTTTGGGTCCTCGGAAAAGTGTGGAAAACTGTTTTCCTGGAATATAGTTTTTCATGGAAAACACCTTTTTCCACAGGTTTTGTTTTCCGGATAAAAATAATTCGAAAAATGAAAACACTAGTTTTTCATGAAATCTAAAAAAACAAACTTTTCCATAAATAATGCTTTTCCTATGAATCAAACGCACAGAAAATAGTTTTTCAGCCAGAAAACTATTTTTTGGGCTATTTTCCAAGGAACCAAACACCGCCGGCCCTATTCGAGTTTAGACTAATTACATAGCAAAATTGGCATCTTCCCCTCGCCCTATTCGGGGCCTGTTGATATCGAGAGCTATCTAACACTATTTGACGAATTAGAATTGGAGCGAAATTATATACCGATATGCTTTTCTGATTTCTAGTGAGACTGCAGAAAATATATCAGAATCGATTCATTGCGATATGCAATGTGATATTACGTACGAAAACAAACGGAGTTCTCTTTTTTTTTCTTTATGCATATCGTACTTTGTCACCACACTTTCTCCCACATGTAATGCTATATAGTATCTACACGCATTCCCAAACTAAGCCTAGGACACTTTTGAAAAGTGAAGCACATCAAAACCCTAGAAAAGTAATTGATTCATGACTAATTTTAAACCAAAGTTCCCAGATAAGTGGAGAAATCAAGTAAACTGATCCCAAATTTACAACCACCAATCCAACACCGAAACTGCAAAAATCACAAAACCACAACTCTCTATTCACACTTTTTCCGACTAAAAATCAAACATTTATAGTAGAATCATAGTAAAAGAAACATCTCTCTACTATTCGGACACTTCAAAAACTGAAAGAGAAAAAAAATAAAAATCAAAACCCTAAACAATTGCAGGCACCAAGTTAATCACAACAATTAAGCCCCGAATCACAAAACTAACACGAGCTCATTTGCTCAAATCCCCAAAAGAGCACAAATTCAAAACAAACAGGGGAAAACAAAAAGATGAACAAATCAATCCCAAATTTCCAAAGCAAACACAAATTCATTTGCTCAAATCCCTTAAAGAGTCAAAATCAAAGTTTGCGAAACAAACCACTCTCCTCTTAACATCTAATCAAACAGGGGAAAAAACATAGATGAACGAATAAACAAAAAAAAAAGTCCTAAGCCACTGCCACAAACCAATGCCCAAATCACCAAACCAAACACATGCCCATTCGCTCAAATCCCTTAAAGAGCACCACCCGACACTCAAAATCATAATTTGCGAAACAAACCACTCTCCACATCGGATCAAATAAGGGGGGAAATAGACGAAGACTCTTTCCAAGAGGCGAGACTCACCGGGACGTATCGGTACTTCCTCCGCGGCAGCGGCGGCTCCTCGGGCCTCGCCGCGGCGGCGGCGGCGCCGGCGCCGGCGCCGGCGGCGCCATTGCAGGGGGCCCACTTGTAGAGGATGAGGTGGGAGCGATTGGCGGAGGAGGAGGAGGAGGAGGTGGTGGTGGAGTTGGGGTTAGGGTTAGGGTTAGGGTTTGAGAGCGGTACCCACGTCTTCTTCCACTTCCTCACGGGGCCGCTGAACGCCGTCGTGGGCCCGTACCGCGTCGACGACCGGCCGAGCCGCGCCCCCACGCCCTCCATGGGAGGAGAGAGAGAGAGAGAGAGAGAGAGAGAGATAGAGAGAGCGAGGAGGAGAGAGAGGGGAAGCGCTTTTCCCTGTAGCAGAGTAAGAGAGAGAGAGAGAGAGAGAGAGAGAGAGCGCTTTTCTTTCTCAGGGGGAAAAAAAAAAAGAAAAAAAAAACTTTAATTACACAAATACAACACACAATATACTATAGTACTATATATACTATAGAACTTTTTTTTTCGAATAAATCCTTCAGAATTCATAATTTTAGAAATAGTCCAATTAAATTTTTATTTCGCCAAATAATTTTATTTCGTCCAACTCCGCATTAGTGACGATATAAAGTTATTTATCTAAATAAAAATTTGAGAGAGTTATTGACAAATTATTAATTTTTTAAATATTTATTTGAAAAAAGTCCAAAAAGTTTTATATTATAATACAATGCGAATAAATATGATAGTAGTATATTTTTAATTTGGTGAAATTACATATATCTTTTATATTTTGTCTTTTTTGAAGTATTTTCACGTAATATTTTGCTCCTATGCTTGTAAATAACGTTTATGTAAAAGAATACGAGAGAATAATTAAAAAAAGATAAAATATAAAAAAATTTGATTTCTAGAAGTTTTAAATACTATAAATAACGTTTAACGGTGTGGATCGTCGATTCGGAAGCTCTATCATTGAAAACAATTTATGAGTACGAGGGTGATCGTGCCCATAATAATATAGTAGCCGGACCATATATATATATGAGTCCGGCTCCTATACTATCAATAGTACGAAGCACTCGGTGCTACCAAGTTTTCCGCCATTAGATCCACCCCTTTGATGATTTTCATCCGTTAGATCATACTATTCAACCAACCACCCACTTAACCCTAGGGGGCTCACATCATCCTAACCGCACATCTCTCAATCCAATGGCTAAAAACTTGGTAGCACCAATGACTTGGTGCTATTAATAGCATAATAGCCTAGTTCTCTCTCTCTCTCTGTATATATATATATATATATATATATAGTATGTCTTGTGTGCTATTAGAAGCACAGAAGCCTCCGTGCTTCTAAGTCGTTTTCGATGATCGAGCTTCCGATTCGACGATATGCTCCGTTAGACTTGATCTAACGTATTTTAACTATCAAGAAAATAATTTTTGTGATTTTTCTATATTATTTTTCTAGTGATCGAAATAGTTCAAAATCAATCATTTTTAATGGTTGATATATACCGTTTGCAAGTTTAACGGTGTAGAAGTATTCAAATCAAATGAAATTTTGATAAAAAATTATGTATACTATGTATAGCAAGATCAATATGTTTGATCGAAAATTTTAATGCTATATCACAATTTTTTGTAAGATTTTTGTTTTGAACCCTTTCGATCGCTAGGAAAATGATACTGAAAAATCACAAAAATTATTTTCTAGATAGGACATCCGATTCGGGATCGATTCTATTAGACATGATCTATGCCATTGGAATTATGTCGAAACCAAATTTTATAATTTTTCGATATTATTTGTCTAATGAACAAGTAGTTTCAAAATAAATGACTGAAAATAAAAATATCATAAAAAAATGGTAATAAAATATTCAAATTTCAAATCAGTTATTGTTCTTGCTAATGATGTTATGTAGACTTTTTTTTATTAAAATTTTATATAATTTGAATTATTTTATACCGTTGAAGTTAAAAACATGCCACATCAACAGTTAATAGTTATTTATTAGACATTTTGATCACTTAATAAATAATATCGAAAAATCATAAAATTTGGCCTCTACATAATTTCAATAGCATAGATTATATTTAATAGAGCCGATCATCGAATTGAATATTCTATCATAAAAAATAATTTACAAGTACGAAGGCTTTTATACTTTCGAAGCACAGAAGACGTACTCTCTCTCCCTCTTTATATATATGCAAAACGAACGGCCCGGATCGCACCGACTCCTGTTGTAGAAAGGAAACCCTAAATCTGAAGCAATGATGATAATAGAATCCGAAAAAGATAGGCGGATATGAGGGTAATCATGCTCTGCCACGTGGCAGAATAAAAGACCCGCTGGAGAAGGAAACCTATAATCTGAAGGGAATGATAATAGAATTTCAGACCTGAAGGAGCGATGATGATCTACCACATGGCAGCATAGAACATTTATTTTGCTGCCACGTGGCAGGATAGAAGTCCCAAATAGATAGATTGTATGGATGGATACCTCTCTAATGTATAAGATAATCGCGCTATCTTTTTAAGATTCCTTGTAATCCAATGGGAATAAAAAAATATGATGGTGTTTGGCTAAACGCACTAAGTAATCTAGTTGGTAATATTAGATTAACTTGGGAATAAGATGCATCCCAAAATACTAATCTCATTCCCTTGATGGAGGGTGAGTATCCTCATATTAATGAATTAGGAAATCATAATATGTCTAATTTTTTTTCTTTCTCTCTATCCGTCGGCTAGTTTGTATTATTTTTCATTACACTCTAACCTCATATCTCTCTCTAAACTTCAACTCTTTTTCTCTCTCTAAACTAAGCTCTCTCTCCACCTATTTTTTAAAATCTCAACTCTTTTTCTCTTACCTCGACTCTATTTCTCTTTCTATTTCTTTAATTATGCTCTCTCTCTCTCTCTAAGTTATATTCTCTCTCCCCTTTTTCTAAAAAGGTATTAAAATTTTTAATAGCATTATCTAAAATTAATTAAAAAATAAATAAATAAATTGTATATTTTTTATAGTTTTAAATAAGATAACTAAATAATATGATTATGCGAACCATACACAGAAATGTTATATTCTTAGTAATAGGATGAATGGGAATAAGATTCTCGGATATCTTTTTACTCCTAGTAATCTTTCATAATGCGAACCAAACGCGCCCTATATTAAATATATTCTTATCAGATTGAAAAAGAATTATATACTAATGAATTTAATTAAAAAAAAGTAGTATTTTTATTTTTTAATATTTTTTTTTCTCTTTTTTCTTATATTGTTGGAGAGAAATTTTTTTTTAAGTTGACAAAAAATTTACCACAAAATTTGGGGGATAATTTTTTTTTTTTTTTTTAAATACAGGAGTAAATAATTAGCAATGGAGGTCTCCTAAAAAGTATATGGACTTTTTTGTAAAAAAGAATAGGGAAGGAATTGCAATAATGGGGTAACTCAGGGAGTATTCAACATAAGAGCTCTTTTGTTTATTTTATTATTATTATTATTATTATTATTATTATTATTATTATTATTATCGCCTTGGTTCGGAAATTTGGTCGAACACTCTGTGTGCAGTGGCGCGGAGCCAAATCTAGAGAGAGAGAGAGAGAGAGAGAGAGAGAGAGGGGGAGAGGTAGAGGGAGAGGAGGGAGATGAGCATCGTCCCCAAGGAGACGATCGAGGTGATCGCGCAGAGCATCGGCATCCCCAACCTCTCCCCCGATGTCGCCCTCGCACTCGCCCCCGACGTCGAGTACCGCCTCCGCGAGATCATGCAGGTCCACCAACAACCCCCGCGAAACCCCTAGGGTTTCCCCTCCTTTACCCCGTAACGTACTCGTCGTTTCTAGGGTTTTGATTTTTTTTTTTTTTTTTTGTGTGTGGTTTCCGTGCGCAGGAGGCGATCAAGTGCATGCGCCACGCCAAGCGCACGGTGCTCACCTCCGACGACGTCGACAGCGCCCTCAGCCTGAGGAACGTCGAGGTGTGTATGCGCGCTCTCTCTCTCTCTCTTCTATTGAAGCGTAAATTTACTGCTAGGGTTTCGATTTGGTGGGTTCTTTTGTTGTTTCTAGGGTTTCGGGGGTTGTGAGTTGGGTTCTTCGTCTACAGAAGGATGTTGTGAGCATCAGGGTCATGCATTAATTCCGTATCAAGAGTAGAGCAATTAGTAATATCAGCCCAAGTGTAAATATGCAGTTAGGAGATTAAAAAAAAAACAAAAAAAAAATACAAACCCTATTTTCTTAAAAAAAAATGTAGATTTAGAGCTTATGGAATTAATAAGATGAATGAAAATATGGAGAAGTGCACTTATCAGCAGAAACTGCAGGATTTAATGTTTTTTTCACTTCCTTTATGCTGGATAGTTGTATTTGTTAATTCTGTTGATAAGTTTTTATTTTATTTTTTTCCACTAAATCATATGTGAATGATAAGCTCATCCTAAAAGCGTAATCGAAATTTGCATAACTGCCACTCTTCTTAATCAGCCTGTATATGGATTCGCTTCTGGTGATCCTTTGCGCTTCAAGAGAGCTGTGGGCCATAAAGATCTCTACTACATTGACGATCGAGAAGTGGATTTCAAAGAGGTGGGAATCTCTCTTAAGATGAAGTAATCTTCATTTGCTATATACGTGCTATTTCATATATTTATTGAGATCGAGATTGTGCAGATAATTGAAGCGCCTCTACCTAAAGCGCCTCTTGATACTGCAGTTGTGGCTCACTGGCTAGCTATTGAAGGGGTGCAACCTGCAATTCCAGAAAATGCTCCTATTGAAGGTTGATTTGATATTTTGCATGCTACAAGTCAATTCTCCATTCCGTTGTTGTTCTCATTGTTATAATATATCAAAAATTTTGACGGAAGTCATGTACTCTTTTCAAGAATTACAGTTTCGTAGTTAAGCACTTAAATCCTAGATCGATTCTGATTATGGTATTCCATGGAAGAAGAAAATAAAAGTTGCGACGATAGAAATTTTTTTTATGAATATTGAGGATTTGGAGACTGGAATGATGGACTTTAGGCCTGTGAAAATCATTGAACTGTTTATGTAGTTCCCTAGTGCGTCCATTTTAGAAAAGCTTTGCATAATGGGGTTGAGGCACGGCAAGGCTGTGACAAACTTGGACCCAGGCATCATAATATCTCATGTAGAGAAAGACCTTCCTGCATGCTGGGATAAGATCACGGACATTTGACCCTTTATAGACTCTGCAGCAGCAAGATCTCGTGGATTGGCTGATTGGGCTGCTTTTTATTTATATATGCATTTGCTTTTAAACTTTTCATCTTGAGAACTTCACTATATAGTTGATACAACATAGGAAAGGTCATGGCTCACCTTTGCCATCTCCTTTTTATTCAAAAATAAATAAATAAATAAACAATCCCTTGTTTTGACATTACCAATTTTATCTGTTCTTACATAAACATGCTTCAATGTAGGAGCGTTACAGGTAAGACTGAAAATGTTATTTTCTTGACTTTGGCTTTAACTTCCAGCAATCTCAGCCCCTTCAGAAAGCAAAAAGTCTGAACATGGCAAAGAAGATGGACTTCCTGTTGACATCAAACTTCCTGTTAAACACGTTTTGTCTAGAGAACTACAGGTATTATTCTCTCTCTAGTAAATCATTGTGTTGACTGTAGTATAATCAGCTTATTGGAAAGATTACTATAGTTTGCTTCTCATAAATTGTTCATTCTTTCTTTTTCTTACTTTTTCAGCTGTACTTTGAGAAAATTACTGAGCTTACCGTGAGTAAGCCTGACTCCGCCCTGTTCAAAGAAGCGTTAGTGAGTTTGTCCACGGATTCAGGCATTCATCCGTTGGTTCCTTACTTTGCATACTTCATCGCAGATGAGGTTTGTATTATTGAATTCTTGATCAACCAAGTGCACTAACTTTTTGCAATATTTATTATAGCATAAATTATCCGGGTGGTTTCAGGTGGCCCGAAGTTTAAGTGATCTCCCCGTTTTGTTTGCTCTCATGCGCGTCGTCCAAAGCCTTCTCCAGAATCCGCACATCCACATCGAGCCTTATGTAAGCAAGTCTGCTATCTTGATTAGGATGTTCTATCTAACATTTGTTTCTTGAAATTTTGTACCATATGTTCAATTTATTTGGTTCAAAGTCATTTTTGATGTTTTTTTTTTTTTCTTTTGTTTAAGAGACAATAGATAAAATTTCTGTTTGAACCTCAGGCATTTATATACATGGAAGCTGTTTCTTTGATTCCAGACAACAACAAAATTTTCTCTTTTCCTGATGAGTATTAGCTTTCTTCAATTTCAGTTGCATCAGTTGATGCCATCAATGATCACATGCATTGTCACCAAAAAGTTGGGGCAGAGGCTTTCAGATAACCACTGGGAGCTTAGAGATTTCTCTGCAAATCTAGTCGCCTCAGTTTGTAGAAGGTGAGATATGCTGCTATCCTAGAAAATTTCAAATTTTCAGTGGACAGTTTGTATGGCGACCCCATGTAGGATTTTTGTAGTACTATATCCCTTTTTCAACTTACTGATGATCTTAAAGGGTGATTTTTTCCAACATATAGCTGTAGCCCAATGCTCAATTATTCGGGAAACTGGCAAACTTTTCAAAACTGAGGAGTAAATACGTTGATGGTGATATTTTTTGGTCTTACTTATGGATTTTGCTATGAAATTATATTTCAGATGTTTTAGGAATTCAAGGATCGGATGAGTTGGATGAGACTTCAGACTTTTAGCCCTTGTAGCTGTTTACTTGTTGTTATGTCGGGTTACTTATTTTCCTTCTTCTACAATTCCGGGGACATGATGTTGATTTGTCTATTTTCGGAGGTTCCACAACATGTTTTGTTGTTCTACCTGCAAACAATCGGAATAACTAAGTAAAATTTGTCTCAGTCGGACAAGTAAAGAGCACCAAAAAATCCTAGATCTTAAAACCTTTCCTACTTAGGTGATTATCAAGCTTCTTTTTTCAGAATGCACTAGAAATATCCACCATTTCTTTTGTGAAAGTAGCTGGAAATTTCGCTTCAAAAACTTGTCTGTCATTTCCAAGTACATAGATGCTCTAGTTATATAAAATAAACCATTTTTCTGCCATTTGGAGAAAAATCCATCCATAAGATTTTTTATAATACTATCATTTTAAAGCATGAAACAACATCTGCAGGTTTGGCCATGTGTATCACAACCTCCAATCTCGAGTGACGAGAACCCTTCTTCATACTTTTCTCGATCCGGCTAAAGCATTGACGCAACACTACGGTGCCATCCAGGGGCTCGCTGTGTTAGGGCCCACTGTGGTACTTCCCCTTCCTGTTTGTTGTCCTTCGCCGTCTCTTTTGTTTCGTTTTATTGATATCTGCAACTACAATTCCGTTCAGGTGCGCCATCTTATCCTGCCTAATCTGGAAACTTACATGCAACTGTTGGAGCCAGAGATGCAACTGGAGAAGCAGAAGAATGAGATGAAGAGGAGAGAGGCTTGGCGTGTTTTTGATGCCTTGTTGGTCAGTTTCTTAAATTTGTTGTCATCCAACTTTAGACTTCTACTACTAGTTTGTAAGTAATAATTTGTCAGTGGATTTCCATATTTCAGCGTGCATCCGGTAAGTGCTTGTATGATCGGCTCAAGTTATTTCCTGGTTTGCTCTCTCCACCGGCGCGTCCTCCTTTGAATAAATCAAGACTTGCAGTTAACTTGCCAAGTAAGTACGCCTCAAAATTCTTTTTTCTAACGATTGGTCAATATGTTTAGTATTTGTTCTTTGTGTTGAAGCCTTGGTTTCCTATATCACTAAACAGTTTTGATAATCAAATGGCGAATTTTATGTTCCGTACGGCAGAAGTTAGTGAATGAATATGCATGATTCCTGGATCTCTAGCTGCTGTTGTTATCATAGCATGTTTCTCTGCTTTGTGGTTTCTCTTTTAAGAGCACAATATGCACGGTTTACTTTATACTCGAGAGTATAATATAATATATACTGGGATAATATCTAAAGATACCCTTCAAAACTTCAAAAATATCTTATGTACCCCTGGTTGTCCAAAATGACCTTATCGGTTTTCGAAAATTCCTCCGAATATCCCTTAAAACCCTAGGGTTTACTGATAGGATTTGGTGTTTAGAAGGGTTTTTTCATTTGGGAGTAGAAGGGTTATAGTTTGAAAATTTTTATAAACTTTTCATGGTATAAAAGCAAAAGCCTCTATTATTATTATATTTTTATGTTCTAACCAAATCGAACTCTTCCCGTGAAGTGCGGAATTATACGGTTTCGAGTTCTCTTTTTACTGTCATTTTGTTGTTTTATGCCACTTTCTTACTCATCAGTTGTTAATATATTTGGCATCATTTTTGCTTTGGTTTGATACTTGGTAAGTTAAAAAAGAATGCAACCATGGTAGTAACATTCTTTTCATTCTCATCGATTCGAAAAAGCCGCGACACCAAAATCGGCGACACTGTAGCTCAACATAACATTAACATGATTTCTCTTTTCCGAATCGCAGAACCATAGGCAATGCCCAAACACAACAACCTAACATAATGTTTTCTTTTTCGTCTCCTTTTTTTTCCTTTTCTCTCATTGCCCCTGTTCAGATAAGCGCAAGCCGAGCACCAATCTCTCGCCACAGCAGCAGCCGCCGCTGAAGAAGTTTGCGGCGGATCCGACAGCGAGTTCACTGCCTCCCATACCCACACCAGCAAACTTTCAAGGGGCCACCGCAGACGGGTACCCGGGGGCCCAGCCATCCAACTCGGGGATCGCGCCCTCCTCTTCGTCGGGGCAAATGGCGAACGAGGGCATCACGGGCGCGATCAGAAGAGACAAAGGCGGCGCGGGGGGCCGACCGCTGAACGTCTCGGCAGTACTAAGCCAAGCCTGGAGGGAGGATTTGGACGCGGGGCACCTCTTCGCGTCCTTGTTCGGCTTGTTCGGCGAAGCCATAGTATCGTTCGTGCCGCTCCCGGAGATGTCGCTGTTGCCGTAGCTTACGTAATAATCTCGGCATGATTATCGTTATTAATCACGCTAACCGGTAGTAGCTTTCGCCATAATTTGATTTTATAGCATTGGACGAGGTAAGAGGTGTAAATTGCTGTTAAAATTGTTGGACTCTCAGAAACACTACTAACTTGTTCCTCAACTTACCACTGTATGAAGGTATGAGCATAATAATATGCAAGATTCATCAAACTAAAGCATAAACTTATTTCGCGGCTCTAGTTTCAAATTAGAGCTTGTTGCATTGTGCCGGCTCGAACGATAAAACCTCGTTTTCCAGATCGTAGAGCATGTGCGTGTTCTGCTGCGCCACGTTACCGAATGTCGCCGGCCCATTTGTGCCCAGGATTGTGAGGCCCCACAAACCCGGGGTTTGCGGAATCATGTAGCTCTCCGCGGGCAATTCCATGTCGGCACCGTCAAAGTGGAATGTAATGTTCGGCATCTGCGGAGGCGACGAACGGAAGGGGCTGATGTAGCAGAGATCATACGGTAGGCCGGTTTTGGTCAGGTCGACTTTCGGTAGCTACACCTGCGACTCGATCGCCTGCTTCACGAGTCGATGCTCTTCATCGGGTAAGAGCGTCATCGTCGTGCCAGAGTCGATGATCGTTCCGCCAGTTCCGTCGACGGGATTCAGCTCGAAAACGGTCGGCGGGATTGGCAACGGCGTCGCACGTCACGCTGTTCGACGGATTCGCGACGAATCGTGTGGATTGTACCGAAGACCCGCTACTAAGGTTGGCCCACAAGCCCAAGAACAGCGGGCTGGTGCTATGAGTGTCGCCGTAGGAGGTGAGGCAGTAAGAGAACTTTTTCGCGCCCAACTGCGACACCAGAGACAGTTTCCCCCTCCCGAGCCCGACGATGCCGGAGGCGTTGCTGTAGACCCCGCTGCTGTCATTGCTGCATCCGAAGCTGATACTGGGGAGCACGACGGGCGTCGACGACCCAAACGTGAACGTCTCGTTACCGAGAGTTCCCGTAGTCCATTCGCCAGTGTTGTTGCCGCTACCGTAGGCTGCGTAGTAAAAGCAGCCGTTGCCTTTCGAGCACGAGGCTTGGATGTAGTCCTCGCGAAGGGCGTCGCACAACGGACTATCGCAGGGGATCGCCGAGTAGGTGGAAGACTCGGTTGGGTCGTATTCCGGCGTGAATTGGTTGGTGCAGTACTTACAGGGCTGGCAGGCAAGCCAGATGAGGTCGCAGCCAGTATCGGCAATTCCGTTGTATGACACCGGAGGCGTGCCGATGGACAACTCCAGGGGGTATTCGTAGGAGCTCGCGTGCACCGGAGCGGTGACGTTGGCCCCAGCGGGCGAGCTCGCGACGACCTTGCGAGCGAGATCGATTCGCGCGCCGGTGAATGCATCACAAGTTATAGAAAAGAGTACAAAGGGAAAAAGAAGCATACAAAATTGTTGCGTTTGGGCCATGATGAATTTTTTTTACGACAAAACGCTATGTAAGATACATGTATATCTATATCTATATCTATGTGCATGTGTATATATAGAGGTCACACAAAAAAAAAAAAAAAATATATATATATATATATATATATATATATATATATATATATATATATATATATATATATATATATATATATATATATATATAACCTATTCTCTCTCTCTATATATATTATATATATATATATATATTATAGCACCAAGTCATTAGTCAAGTTTTTATCCAATTGGATTGAGAGATGTGCGGTTAGGATAATGTGGGCCCCCTAGGGTTAAGTGGGTGGTTGGTTGAATAGCATGATCTAACGGGTGAAAATCATCAAAGGATGGATCTAATGGAAAAAACTTGGAAGACCGAGCTTCAGACTATTAATAAGATAAGAATGACTCTATAGAACTAAGCTACTATGCTATTAATAACACCAATTCATTAGTGCTGCCACGTTTTTAGCCATTGGATTGAGAGATGTGCGGTTAGGATAATGTGGGCCCCCTAGGGTTAAGTGGGTGGTTGGTTGAATAGTATGATCTAACGGGTGAAAATCATCAAAGGGGTGGATCTAACGGCAGAAAACTTGGTAGCACCGAGTGCTTCGTAGTATTGATAGCATAGCAACTGGGGCTACTATACTCATATGAGTATAGAGCCCTTTGTACTCATAAATTTTTAACCTTCGGATGAAAAAATGTACGGTTAGGATGAGAGTGGTTATGGTTAGATTGATAGTGGGGCCCCTAGGGTTGAGTGGATGGTTGGTTGAATAGTATAATCTAACGGGTAAAAATGATTAAAGGGTAGATCTAACGGTAAAAAATTTATGAGTACAATGCTCTATACTCATAAAAATATAAGAATTTAACTATATATATATATATATATATATATATATATATATATATATATATATATGGATCTATGCTAAGTCAATGGAGTGGTTGTTTATTTGTCACAATTAAAACTAGTAAACACCATTTTTTTTTTTTTTAATCTTAATCAATAAGGTGATGTTTTCAATTGCAATATACAAAAGGTGAAGTTTAATTTAGATAAGATAAAAAAAAAATGCTTTGACCTCCTCAACTAGTAAATTTTCATTTTTCGAATCCACGCCTCATCTACTTATTATTTTTTTTTTTTATTTGAGCTAATTTACTTGGTCAAATAAAGAATTTGGTTGTATTTAATTATTTTATCAGCTATATATTTATCATCAAGCTAAAAGATGATCAAAGCTATAAAATGAAAAAGGGCTGGCCCGAAACACGGCCCGGCCCGGCCCGGCACGGCTCGCACAGTCCGGGCCGGGGGCCGTGCTGGCCTGGAGTCCAAGAACTATATAGTATGTCATATTTATCTGCAAATTACAAAATTGTTTCAAGCACTAGTTTTAAATTAGAGCTTGAGCTTGATGTATTGTACTGGCTCAAACGATAGCACTGCACCTCGTTCTCCAGATCGTAGAGTATGTGTGTATTCTGCTGCGCCAAGTTACCGAATATTACTGTACCATTGGTGCAGTACTTGCAGGGCTGGCAGGCAAGCACAAGATGAGGTCGCTGCCAATATCGGCAATTCCGTCGTATATACGACACCGCAGGGGCGCCGATGGACACCTCCGAGAGGTATTCGTAGGAGCTCGCGTGTGCCATGGCGGTGACGTTGGTCCCAGCGGATGAGCTCAGGGCGACCTTGCGAGCGAGATCGATTTGCCGCCGGTGAATTCATCACAAGTTGTAAAGAAGAGTAAAAAGGAAAAGGAAGCATACAAAATTGCTGCCTTGGGCCATGGTGAATTTCTTAGGGCAAACACTATGTAAGATGCGCGTGTGTTAAGCATAAAATATATGTATCCAAGCTATATTGAGTCGGATGTGAGTGAGCTTACCCAAGCTCGTATTCGACTTGTTAAAATATCGATCAAGCTAAAAATTTCAACTCGTGTTCGACTCGTTTATTAAACAAGCGAGCCCGATTTTGAGCCCATTTTGAGTCGAATATGAACTGATTTGTGAACAGTGAGCTGGATTGCCCGCCTTATGGTCAACTAACGGAGACGAATATATTTGCAAACTTACGCAACTTTAGATAAACAGATTCAATGACTAAAAACCTTGTTAGGAATTGTTGGGACTTATATGCAATTAACCCATATTGGTCCACGAAGTTGGTAGATCGGGTCCAAGCAACAACATTACATTACTAAATTCTCAACGGTACGTGCTGTGTCTATCATGTCGTATCGTACAAATAAAATAACGAAACGATATATACAACCCCCATATCGATGTTTTCTAATTTAGTAATTAATTTTTTTAATAAAATTCAAAAAAATTTGATAAAGATATATAATAACCAATTAGAATATTTTATTACTAAAAAAAATAAATATTCATGCCATTATATGTCGGCACTTTTGTGGCCAGCACACACAGTACCGTACCGTGTCTGTAAAATTTCGGCACGATCTCATGCCACGATACTTAAATCCTTCGCTGAAACATTATAAATTATTGTAATCAAATCGTGCAATTTAATTTGCCTGACTAAATATTTAAGTACTCCTGATATAAAAATAATAGAATATTATAATTATTATCGCATAATCAATCATAATACTATTATAAGAGTAGGGCTACTATACTATTATGAGTAGCAGAGCCCTACTACTCATAAGTTGTTTTCGATGATAGTGCTTCCGAATCGATGATCCACTCCGTTAAATATGATCTAGAATATTTAAAACTTCTAAAAAATAAATTTCGTAATTTTTCAAAATCATAATAAAGTCCATCAAATGGGCATAAAATGAACGGCCGAAATCGAACGATGTCCTAAAAATAGATGATCGGATCCTTCAATTTAAGATCGGAGTTATTGATCTTTATCTAGGCAGTGAATATAATTTTCTATCAAAAATTCAATCTATTTCAATTCTTTTACACCGTTAAACTACAAAGTATTCCATATCGGCCGTTAAAAATTGTCAATTTTGTGAGCTTTTGATCGTAAGGTAAATGATTTTGAAAAATTACGAAATTTATTTTCTAGAAGTTTTAAATACTCTAGATCATATTTAACGGAGTGGATCTTCGATTCGGAAGCTCTATCATCGAAAACAACTTATGAGTAGTAGGGCTCTACTACTCATAACAGTATAGTAGCCATACTCCTATTATAAAAGCATTTCCACAGCAACTACACATAAATATTTAAACAGCTAAATTAGATTGAAAGATTTAATTATAATAATAATTCAAAAAATTTGGACCAAAATAAATACAACACATAAAGGTTGAGGACCAAAGTGTAATTTACCGTACTACAACTCCCTTTTGTATAATTGTATCCAAACACGCGCCCACACACACTTTCTCTCTCTCTCTCTCTCTCTCTCTCTTACTTATCCTCGGAGAGGAGGCGACGGAGCTCCTCGCCATGGCGCTCCTCCTCCGCTTCTCCCCTCCGCCGCCGCCGCGTCGGATCTCCGGCGAGCATCTCCGGCGACTCCGCGGCGGAGCTCGGTGCGCAGGTGCGTGGCTTTGGTCGGGGCTTCTTTTGTTTTTAAATTTTGAATTTCACCGCAGGAGGAAGCTGTAATCGATCGAACCCAGTTGCTATTTTGGCGAAAATTTTGGTTTGCTCGTGGAAATTTTGGATTTTTAGCTGAATTTTCGGGTAAAAATGGCTGATTTCGTGATAAAGTTGGGATTTTTTTGGTTGCTTTTTCTAAGACACTAATATAGTCATATGACATTTTTTTCCCCCCCAATCTATTATTTATTCTGTTTAAGCTTTTGAATTATTAATAAGAATAATGTGGTCTCTCTCTCATTGTGTGTTTGTAGAATAATGTTTTGAAGCAATCGTAGTTCTCCAAAAACAAATTTTAAGTTATTAGAGAACGATATTTTTAGCAATTTTATGTTAAACATTCTCTTATCTCTCGGCTCGATACTTTTTTGTGATAGGCCTAAGACGTGGACTTAAATTAAATAAAACTACAGAGTACTTTGATGTGACTCGCACTCAGAGCCCTCTCCTCTGATACCATATATGAAATGATTAAATCGTTGTTCTCCATAAGATTAAGGGCCCGTTTGGTTCAACGTAAAATCATAAAAAATAATTTTCCGTGTGAAATATTTTTTTTACGTTTTGTAGTGTTTGCTTTGCAGGGGAAAAATAAAAAAAAAAGAAAGTGGTTTTCCACTGACATTTGTTTGATTTAAAGGAAAAAATGTTTGTTTCGGTGGAATGAAAAAAGTTTTACGTAGCTTAAGTTTTAGTTTTCCGCCGAAAAACAAAGGTCAATTTTTTTTCAAATCCGTAAAAATACTTTTTATGAGAAAATGTTTCTATGTCGAACCAAACAAGCAGAAAAACATTTTTCATAGCGGAAAGAATTTTTATGTTCGTTTTATGCCGAACCAAACACCCCCTAAGCTATAAAAAAAAAGGTGGTTTTAATAATAATATATTGAACAATAGGTTACTGGCATTTAGATTTGATTTGCATTTTTTTTTCTTGAGGGGTAAAGTGTATTATGAGGTAAATGATGACACTCTTGGGACCATTTTTTAAGTTGTGGTAATTATAAAAGCCAGTGTAAAAAAGCAGGTGAAAAAGTGTACAGAGCTTATCTTAACTACGGTACATTTTGATTCTTTGAAATGATTTAAATGCACCCAAACCATTTGAACTTTCGCCTATTTGCAGATAACCACTTTGAAGTAGGTGATTATCTGTAAATACGCAAAAGTTCAAACGGTTTGAGTGAATTTAACTCATTTTTGTGTGGTTTTAATGAAAAACATCTGCATATATATTTCCCCGTCGCGTAGCATTGAAAATATCATATCATGAATTGTCGCACATTTGGAAATGATGACAAAACTACAGTACATAAGGATTTGAGCTCTAGTATTGATAGCTTATTCTTAAGCATTTTGAGCCAACAGGTTTAGGCTTAACAAGTTGCTTATACTAGTGTGCAACTTTAGTTTGTGGAGATTATTAAGGTTTAAAGAGAAGTAGGAAATCACGATTGAAGTGGAACGGAACTCAATTATGGGAAAGTTCGGCTTCCAATTTAAGGACGATAATCTAGTCTTTATCAGTTACTGCTATGTTATTCGCATGTAGTTTCTGTTCCGTTTGACATGAAATAATCCTAATTATATGTTGTGAATCTCAATAATATTCTTACTTGTGTTATTAATATTACGAAATTATTTTAGCAGAGAAAGTGATGCTCATCCCATGCATGGCAGAAAGAGTGGCAAAGCCTTCTATTTTTGTTCAGCGTTCATCTGGGAAAAGCCAAATCTTTTCAAAAAGTGGCTTCAATAGTTATAATAAATTCTATGCGGCTAACTCAGAGAAGGCTCATATTGTTGGAGGGCGATTATGTGGATACTGCGATATCCTTATTAAGCACCTATCTGATCTTCAGGTATGATGGTGAGTGCCTTGCTCATTTCCAGTTCGATGCCTCCCAAATACTGAATTTGAGAGCCATTTACTTTCTTTTTTTTTCTTTTTCTGATTTGGAGAATTTGAGCCCAAATTGTGTACTATCTGGTAGAGGTGGCAAAATGTAATCTTGCCTGTTCCTACCTTGAAAATAACCGGATCTAGGCATGAAAATTTTATCTAGAAAACCATAGTGGGACAATTTATACTGGGACAATTTGTACTTTGTTTGGAATAAAAGTCTGGTTTGTGTCGGTGTCCTATAATTTGGACAAATGGATCATTGTACTGATTCCTCATAATTGTTTAACTAGTTACTTACATTAGTTTATGAGCTTAATTTACTTTCTTTGGATAATTAATCTATTTCTGCAGGGAATCGCCTTATCCATCTTTGTGCAAGCATCTATTATTGCAAGTTCATTTGAGCTGATTTTGCCTTCAAAAGCTTTGGCCGAAACATGTGAAGCTGATAACTCGTTTTTCAACATGCCTCTTCTGTTTGCAATCGCCATGATAGGGGCTACTGTTGGGGGTAAGATCTCTATGGCAAATTGTTAGCTATACAATAGGCTGGTAGAAATGGATTTGCACCGCAAGAAATTCTTATCAAAGAAGGCTTTTGCAGAATAGTCGCGGTAAATTGGCATTTTGTCGCTGTTTATATGAAGCATACTGTTGAAGATTTAGATCTATATTTGTGAGTCTGCGTTTAATATGTATATTCATTGCCCTTTTAGCTTGGCTGAAGTGCTTGGGAGAGTTATTCTCTCGCAGAATTCCACTTCTATTTGATGCCTTTCATTGAATCTCGGGTCAAATTTAGAGGACTAAATTTGTAACTAACCCTCTGAAAAAGTAATACTCTTGCAGACTTTTAAGTAGATCGCTGCCAAAATTCTCTTCTTTTCAAATCAACCGATTACTTTATCTTGTAGGATTGCTTGCACGACAAAGAAGAGGGGAACTTAAGCGGCTAAACGATCAACTACGCCAGATAAATGCAGCTCTAAGGAGACAAGCCAAGATTGAGTCTTATGCTCCTACTTTGAGCTACGCACCGGTTGGTAGTAAGATGCCAGAAACGGAAGTTATTGTCGATCCTCGGAAGGAGCAGCTAATTACTCATTTGAGGTCCGGGAAGAATTATTTAAGGAATCAATCTCTTGAAAAGGCATTTGAGGAGTTCAAAGCGGCCCTGGCGCTTGCGAGAGATCTAGGCGATCATGTCGAGGAGAAGAAAGCCGCACGAGGGTTAGGTTTGTTTCCTCTCTTATGCGTTGCTTCGTTTCTTCATGCGAATTTTTGATAAATTGAATATTAAACTGCAATAGCTGAATTAGTCGCTTACGTTTGAAATTAACTATGCTATATGGGACATTTAACTTCTCAAAATTGCATTCATGATGGTTTTGCCGAAACAAATCTTTACATTGACTTTATTCACTTCTCTCTTTCTTCTAAAGCTTTCCCAATTTTTTGGAAGTGTCGATGGAGTTCGGTTTGCTTTGCTTCTTGGTTTTGGAAGCTTCAAAGTAGAGAATTCCAACCAAATCTTTCTAACCATTCGCTTTACTAGAAGTAGATCACAAACGTCTGAAATGTTGTATTCTTTTGCTTTTTAATGCTTATCTGAATCTTAAATAAATTGGCATGTTTTGTCGTCTACGAACACCACATGACATTGGTTTGCACGAAAAATCATAGGCAGTGAGAGAAATGCATTATTAGCTACTATTCCCAAGCTGTAGATGTTTTAAACTGTATGCCCAAACTTTTTATTCTGTTTTTTTCTTTTTTGGCTGTGTATTGATTTACAATTTCCGCAAGTTTAGTAGAGCCAATTTGGGATCTGACTAGAATAATGAAGTGGAATGTAAATGGACTATATGGATTTAACGGTAATGGAAAGAGAAAAAGGTTAAATTGTGTAGGGATCATTTCATCTAGAGGTTGTTCTTATGTCGGCCCCCTTAATCTTTTTAAAGGTGAATCCAGTGAAATAGAAATTGATGGATGTCCTAAAATCAAAAAGTGTTATATTAAGTCGGGGGCTGGGCCAACATCAGTTTTGATCTTTAGTTGCAGGGTCCCCCCCATAACATAAAAGAGTGTTCCTCTTTTGGACAATCACTTTTCCAAATGAATCAACTTCAAGTTGCTGGAAGTCACCATCATGGAATTTGATTAGTTCAACATTCATAACCTAACAAATCGGTCTGACGGGAAACAGTTTACGAATAGTCTGAGGCATAGTTTGAGAGTGTGGTGTCCAAATGCGCCACACTCTATGAGTTTTTCGATCCTCTAAAGCATCGAATCGGATGTGTTTTGATGGCGCATATCCAATCTAGTCCTTAGTTCTTCTCCCGTTCATGTGCATGGTGGAGATTAGGTGAATCATATCCCACAAAACTTAATCAATTAAATAATAGATGTGGGTTATAAACTTCAAATCCACAATATTATTAGGAAACTAAGAAAGCTTAGGACTAACTCTGACGCCACCATAACGCGCAGAAGATCGATATGATAGAAAATGATTCAGAAATAGTCTTAGCAGTATTGCCTGCAAATTAGCCGTCACGGAAGCTTATCAGCTCGATTTTGCTACCGAACGTGGATGCCATTTTCTGCAAAAAAAAGTAAAATTGTTATTCATATTGAATTGCAAAGATGACAGCAACTGTATGCTCTTTTTTTTTTATTTAAAAAAAAAAAAAAAAAAACTGTTGCAGGAGCATCACTGCAGAGGCAGGGCAAGTACAAGGAAGCCATAAAATACCACTCAATGGTGTTGGATATATCGAAGAGGGCGGGAGAGGATTCCGGCGTGACCGAGGCTTATGGCGCGATCGCCGACTGCTACACCGAGCTCGGCGAACTCGAGCAAGCCGGAAGGTTCTACGACATGTACATCGCAAGATTGGAGAATGAATAGAATGACTAATCTCCCAAAGTTTTCTTGTAAATGTGTTGAGAGAGTTGATTGCTAGGGCCAAGAGTTTAAATTTTTTGTTGAATCTCTTTTGCACTTTTGAATGGCTCCACTGGTAAATTTGAATATGCATATATTTGTTGATCATTTTTGTATTATTAACATGTTAATATTGTCTCTAAACTCTTTATCTTTTCGAGCAAATCTGCGAAAGCGAAATCTCCGGCTCTGATATCATGTTTACGCGTATCTTGGTAAATCATTTTTGGTACTTATTACTTTCACTTTTTATTCCCATGATAATAATTTTAGTGTAGTTATTATCATTTTCCAAAACACTTATTAATTATTATAACATATAATAATTTTTACTATTAAAGTGTCTCTTGGGCTCTCTTATTGCATATGGGAAATGCTTTGGATTCCTACAAAGCAATCATCATAATCTTTTTATTTTATTTTCTGTTTTGTCAGAAAATATAGAAAAATATAATTCGTCCTGAGCTCCTCACCATCTGTCTAGTACAAGAAGTGGGAGGTGGAAGATCCCATTCTTTCTTCGAGATCCGTCTTGATATGTCAAAAATCTGCTAAAAATTTGCTCCTAATTCTGATCTGTTCTGAATGAAGCGATAAGTACAGGTCAGAAATATAATTATAATTAACCTGCTCTGAATTCGCTCCAATCCGACAAGAAAACGAAGCAGGAGGTGGGGGAATCCCTCCCGCCCTTGGATCCGCCCTATTTGCATCCCTACTCATATAGCGACCCTCGCGCTCCGTCCCACCGACCATTGAGATCTATTTCAACAACTAAGTTTGGTATCGAAATTCATCTAACGCTATTAGATAAAATAGAATTAGGATAAAAGTATATATGGATATGCTTCTGTGCTCTTAGATAGGACCGCAGAAAATATATCTTAATCGACTTATCGCGATATATAAAATACAATATTACGTACGAAAATAAACAGAGTACGTAAAAGTCGTAGAGACAGTTTGGTAAGCTGCGTGATTCGGAATCTTAATCGAAACTCTTTTTGATTTAAAAGGTTTTTTAATTCAAAATTTATTATTGCAAATTTATAAGAGTTCTAGAAGGAACGAGAATATCCACAAAATTATTGACGAGGCGACAGCCGCACGTGTGCGGATAGGAGGGTGGGCCCCACACGTCACCACTTTTGGCGGGGCCCGCACGTGCCAAGTGCAATTACTACTCTTCGAGAAGGAGCCCCAACAAATACTCAAGAACTTAATAAGGACTATTGTGTAAAAAAATTAAAAAAAGAATTATTTTTAAGCGCATTATATTTATTTATTTATTAGATTAAATTCATACGGATTCCTCGAAACACAGTAAATGACAAATATATCCCTACAAAGTTCAACTTTTACATATTGTTTCTATAAAAGTTCTAATATTTTTAAATATGTTCCTGTAGTTAGATAAATTTAGTTAATCATATATTAAATACTTAATCCTGATTAGTTTTTGATATTTTTACCCCTCTTAATTATATTATACTTAAGGCTTTGTTTGGTTAGGGGATAGGGATAGGAATAGGCCCTTATCCCCCCTTTTATACCCAAACGTTAATTTTTTATCCGAGAATAGTAGTTCTCGGTTATCCCCACCAACACCTCCATTTTTTATATAAAACTACCTAATATTTTTCTTATCCCCGGGAACAATCTAATTTCCATCCAAACGCTATTTTTCTTATCCCCATACTTGTACATATCCATGTAATAGCTAGTTCTTGCTTATACCCGAACCAAACGGTACCTTATAGTATTTGGAGGGACATGTTTATGATGGTAAAATTGAAAAAAATATAAATAGTTCTCTAACGATAACAAATGAGAGGGACATTTTTGCACGGACATTATATAAAAGTTAAACTTTGTAAGGATATATTTGTTATTCACTATATTTGTAGGGATCTGTATGAAATTAACCTTTTATTTTTTTATTTTGCTTGTACACTTCTTTATGATTATTTAGTCCCTTTTTAGTGCAATGAAAGGATTAGATTAATTCAAATTGTAATAATAAAATTTACTTTTTTTAAAAAATAAAATAGTTAAAGTTTAACTACAATAAATTAACAAAATTGAACAAACAAATTTGGATGGTGGAATGCACTTAAATTTAAATCTTAGAATAAATCCAAATCGTAAAGTATAATTCAAAGTTTAATCTAAGAATAAAAATCAAGGTTTTTTTTGTTTAGAAAAACTTCAAATATCACCCCTGTAGTTTCACATTTTCTTATTTTGGTACCCTGTGGTTTAAAGTGTATCGATTTAGTACCTGTGGTTTCATTTTTTTTTCTTTTTATAATCTCTTCCACTAATTTTTTTTCAATAAATCAATGACAAAATTAAAACTAAAAGGTACTAAAATGAATATTCGATAAATCTAGATGGGGTATCTGAAGTTTTTTATACATAATTTAACGAAATGTTAACGGAAGAGTTGAGGAAAAGCGAAAATGAGAAAGTGAGAAAGTGCGAAACCACAGGGTAGCATTTGAAATTTGCCCTTTTTTTTTTTTCAAATTAATACTACATGACGCAAAAATTATTACGAAATCGCTAGTTTAGTATTAATATATACGAAGAACGTAGAATGCTTCTGAAAAATAAACTTTCTGAGCCATTTACGTCTGCATTGTTCCTCATGATGGGACAGCCGAATCGGTAATCGATATTGCTAAACAAACGTTAAATTATTTAAATATTTTGAAAATTTTAATTTTATAATTTTTTCAATATTATTTGCCTACTCGTCAAGTGATTTGAAAATTAGCGACTTTGAATGATTAATGTAGGATGAATTTGAGACTTTATTACATTTACTCACTCAATAAGCCATTATTAGTGTTTACAAAGTGATTTAAACTATTAAATTTTTGATGAAATTATTACAAAATTTGAAAAAATTCCTAATTTTTAATTAAAAGTTATTTAATTTTTTTTTAAAAAAAACAAAAGTTTAGAGTATCAATCAATCCCAGGGAAAAAAAATATTTTTAAGGGCTTGTTTGGGAATATCGTATAGTTGAGGGGGTTTCTATACATTTTTACCTTATTTTTTTTCAAAATTTTTTTTTCCCACACAATTCAAATTTGTTGTGGGGAAGCGCACGTGCGAGCCGGCCGAGTCGCACGTGCGACTTTGTCATACAAGAAGGGGTCAAAATTTTCCCATTCAATTTTTTTTATATATAATTTTTATTTTTATGATTTTTTTATTATTATTATTTTTAATTGGATATGATGATTACATGAATGGTGTTTGTATCATGGCATTTTGGAGCCAATCATCATGTATTATTATTATTATTATTCATGCCCCTTTGGGTGAAATTACAATAATACCCTTCTTGGTTTGACATAGTAGTTCACAAATTTAGGGGTGATAAGCCCATTTGAACCACCCAAATGCGTAATTTGACCATTTCAATAGTAGAGCATTATTTATTTATGTTTTTTTAGGGGTTTTTTTTTTATTATTGGATTAATTTCATACAAGTCCCTATAAATATAGTAACTTACAAATATATCCCTACAAAGTTTAATTTTCATATATTGTTCCTGCAAAAGTCATAATATTTTTAAATATGTCTCTCTGGTTTGTTACCGGTAAAACACTGTTTATTTTATAAGTGAAATGACCTTTTTGCCGTCACAAATATGTCGCTCCAAAAGTCCCAACTATTAATTAAAGAGGGGTGAAATGGTCAATTCATATTATTAACTAATTAGGGTTAAGTTTCTTACCTATGGTTAACTAATTTTTCTAACGGATCCTAACGGCAGGGATATATTTGAAAACATCAGGACTTTTGTAGTAACAATATATGAAAGTGAATTTTATAGGGGTATATTTGTAGAGAGCTGTATAAAATTGGCCCTTTTTTATTAGCATTAAGTCCCCATCAATTTTTATTTTTTTACAAATAATCCTAACAAATTTATATTTACACATCTGACCATCTCATTGTCATGCGAGCGTCACATTTATATTTTTAAGTTGAATACGATGAATGAATTTTTAAGTTCAACTTAAAAATGCCACATAAGCGCTCGCGTGGTAAGGAGAGGACGATTTATGTAAATACAAATTTATTAGGATCATTTATAAATTCTTTTTAAGAAGGCTAAATACAAAAAAGCCTTTTTGAAAAAGAATATTTAATTTTTTAATAGTATTCCTTTTCTTCTTTTTTTTTTCAAATTTTATTTGTCTATTAAGAGTTTCCTTAGAACTCCTACAAAAATATTATTTAAATAGAATACCTAAACAAAATTTTCCCCTGCCGTTTCGCACATTCTCAATTTAGTGCCATATGATTTAAAATGTATCAGTTTAGTGCCATATATTTTTATTTTTTTATTTTAATTATCAATTCTACTAATTTTTTTTTTCATAAATCAGTAATAAAGTTAAAACTAAATAATACTAAAGTGAATATTTAATAAACCTAGGTAGGTATCTAAAGTTTTTTTGTATATAATTTAACAAAATATTAACGAATAAGCTGACGAAAAGAGAAAAACAAAATCACAGGATACACCCTAAACCCTAAACCCTAAAATGAGAAAGTGTGAAACCACAGAAATGGTATTTGAAGTTTAATAAAATTGTTTTAATACAACTTTGATTAAGAAGGTCACAGTGTGAACCCTCAACTAAGTTCAAATAAATTTGTTTGACCCTTTATTAGGGCCCACTCTTAAGAATAAAATAGTGTAGGGGTAATAGTGTAATTATGACTTATATGTATTTTTTGTTTTCTTGCCTTAGACTAATTCATTTTGTGATTATTTCCAGTAAATATAAAAATTATTGAACACGGTGAACTATTCGTCGTGTCCAAACACGGTAAATGGTTCATTGTGTTCAACTTATTAACCTCCACGACCATCGATACTTGCGTGGCGGTGGCGCTTGCGTTCTAGGGATAGGACCGATCTTGTAAATATAAATTTTATAGGAATATTTATAAAAAAAATTTCTAATAAGGGACTAAATGCAAAAAAATCATAAAAAATATATAAATAATTTTTTTTTTTAAAAAAAAAAACCTTGCCAACACCCCCATACCATCATCAATCATCTCAAAGGCCATGATGACCACCACCATCACCACATGACCATCACATGCCATCCATCATCCACTCATCCCACCACCATCATCATCATCATCACCTCAAAAAAATATATATAAAAAAAAAAAACAACAAAAACACCATCACCTCTCTCTCTCTCTCTCTCTCTCTCTCTCTCTCTCCATTTACTTCAATCCCCCCCAAATCCAAAGGAAGAGCTCTCTTCTCTCCTCATCAATGGACACCCCCCTCTCTCTCTCTCTCCCCCAATCTCCTTCCACAAGGTAAAAGAAACCAAAACCAAAAAAAAAAAGGGGAAAAAAAAAGCTTCTTTTTTGGTTCCTTTTTTTTAAAAAAAAAAAAAAAAAAAACCATTTCAATCTTCATGGGAGGGGAGTTTTGGGCTGTTTCAGGTGATAGGATTTGTGGGTTTGCCTCAGATTATCATCATCTAAAGCAGAAGAAGCATCTGGGATTAAAGCCTCTTTATGTTCTCCCTCCCCCACCCCTTCTTTGTCCCATTCAAAGATTGCAACTTTTTCAATACATTAATGCACACCCTCACCATTAGTTCAACAAAAACCATCTTTTTAAACCACTTTTCTTAGTTTTTTCCAACCCATTTGTGGATCCAGAGCAAGGATTCTGTGTGTATGATCCTTCATTCAGATGCCCACTTTGTAAAAATGTCACCTTTTCCTCATTCTTAGGTGAAAAAAAAAGTTCCCCCTTTTTTTTTTTCTTTTTTCCTTTCCTTTGTTTTCTTTTCCTGTGTGTTTTGTATTAGTTTGGTAAATTCATGCAATTTGTAGTTGTAGTTAGTATTTATAATGTTTGGAGCACAAACACATAGAGAACTCTCCCATGAGTTCACCCCCACATTGAGAAGAAGAAGAACATTGTGGAACTCCCCCGCCGCCGCCTCCGCATCCGCCTCCGCGGCGGCGGCGGCGGCCGCGGCCATAACCGCCACCAAAAGATCCAATTCCAATGCCCTATTATCAGTTAAATTCGAGGACCTTTACGGTTTCACCGTCGAGGGCAATGTCGACGATGTGAATGTCCTCAATGAGGTGAGTGAGAGGATAAGGCAACAGGGGAGGGTGTGGTGGGCACTCGAGGCGAGCAAGGGCGCAAATTGGTACTTGCAGCCCCGGATTTCGTCGAATTCGGAGGGGATTAGTGTGGCCTCTTTGAAGCTCTCGGTGCTCGCTAATTCGATCACGCTGAAGAGGCTCATTCGGAAGGGGATCCCGCCCGTTTTGCGGCCCAAGGTTTGGCTCTCGGTGTCTGGCGCCGCGAAGAAGCGGTCGACGGTGCCGGAGACGTATTACGATGAGCTGATACGCGCGACCGAGGGTAAGGTCACCCCCGCCACGCGGCAAATCGATCATGTGAGTTTCTTGCGAACCCACTTTGATTTGATTTCGTTCTTATTTGGAATGATCATTTCCGACGAGGCCGATATGAATCATCAATCAATAGTAACTTGTGATTATTTGGGAACTTACTATGGATTGTCGCTTGCGAAATGACGACAAATTTGATGAGATCCTTTATGCTTTTTTTTTCCTTTGAAAATGTTATGAATTTGCATGTAATTTAGATCCATTTTGCTCCTGTGAGTATAATGCTTCGTTCGCTCATTGATACGGTCGCAGGTCAAACTCCTCGCTAAACACTATTTGAACAATTAAGAAGTAAAATATAGGATCCCAAGTTTGTTAAGGAAACATAAGCGGAATGTAGATGGAATAAATGGCGCAGATCGTTTATTTCTGTAGATTTATTTCAGATCATGCTGAGCAATTAGATTAGATTATTTCTGTAGATTTACATGTCGAAATTACTTAGATTATTGATAATTATTTAACTTCATTTTCTGGGCCTTAAGATCGTGCTCAAATATGCGGTTTCGAAAATTTAGTGATGTAAAAATAATTTGTCCGGGCATCATATATCAGGGTTTAAGTTCGTAAGCTCATAAAATATCTCTTCACGTCGGATTTGTGATCCATTTCTTGCATCGGAAATAGCTCAAACTATCATCTATAAGCAATAGTTGTCTGATTTGCACGGATAACATCATCATAAAATGATCGAATGTTGCCGCGTGTTCTAAACTACTACTTTTGAGTTCATGTACATTAGAGATTTAGCGAGGCTCGGATTCTCATCAATGTGTCTCCATACTAAATGGAAATGTTCTTGTAAATTATAAAGAAAGGGCTAGGGCTTGTTATTCGACTATTAGTTATCGTTAAATCACGAAAGTTTATAATTTCTTCATTTACTAAACCCAGGATCTGCCCCGGACTTTTCCGAGTCACCCATGGTTGGACAGCGAGGACGGTCAGGCGTCTCTTCGACGAGTACTCGCCGGGTATTCTTTTCGAGACTCAGAAGTTGGATACTGCCAGGTACCAAAGCATTTCTAAATATTCGTGACTCGTATGCGGGAGCGCTGACGACAATTCATTGGCGCAGGGTTTAAATTACGTTGCTGCTCTACTACTGCTGGTAATGAAGACCGAGGAGGACGCCTTTTGGATGCTCGCCGTCCTCTTGGAAAATGTGTTGGTGAACGATTGCTACACCGATAATCTCTCGGGGTGCCATGTCGAGCAAAGGGTATTCAAAGACCTGCTTGCGAAAAAATGCCCCAGGTTTGGCTCTTTATTTTTTTAAAAAAATTCGCGTCCTTTACTACTTATTTGCGGAACGTTGGCGGGTTTGTAAATTTTACTTGCGACTAAACCATACAGGATAGCCGCTCATTTGGAAGGTTTGGACTTCGATGTATCCCTTGTAGCGACCGAATGGTTCCTGTGCCTCTTCTCTAAGAGCTTGCCTTCAGAGGTTAGACGAAACTATTCGCGGATTACATACTGTTTCAGAATCGATTTCGATTTCGATTACTACCATCTAAGATAAATGGAGCAGGTAATTTTCAATTTCGATCGGATATATAGATAAGAGACTATGTCGCAAAAAGGAAGTGCTGGTCTAGTCTTGGTAGCTATCTCCGACGACAAATTAGGCAACAAATATATCCGATCTACGTGTGTTTATCGCTTTAGCTCCGATTTCTTTCTGAAAATTACAACCTTGAATCTTTGCTCGAATAATCGCGTTCAAGTTTCCTAACGAGAGTCTCTTGAGAATTGTTTTCAGACAACTCTGCGGGTGTGGGATGTTCTTTTCAACGAGGGCGCGAAAGTTTTGTTCCATGTAGCTTTAGCAATCTTCAAGGTATTATACTATTATGCTCTTTGCTCATTTCATTAGTTACATTAAAGGGTTGTTTGGTTGCCTATAGTTACAACTGCAGTACAGTTGTAACTACAAACGGATGCAAATCCGATGTTTGATTTGATGGATTTGAATCATACTGCTGCAGCAGAGATTGCACAAGAAGGCCTAATTGCAGCAGCTGGAACTATGTCCAAATTGGCCACAGTTTCAGTTGGCAGTTGTTGATGAAAGTAACTTTAAACAAAAGACAACCTTACCTCCTTAATCATTTTTTAGATAGAAAATATATATATTTTTTTCTACTTTGGAGGTAATTTTCACCACCACATATATAAAATGACCTTAATTTTCACCGATGTTCTTAAACTAAAAACATAACCTTTAGTTCGGGTTATAGCCGGTTTTGTTGCGCGTGTTTTAAGCTTTTAGAGATGATTGCAGATGAGAGAAGAGGACTTGCTTCGCACCAATCACATCGGCGACGTAATTGACATTTTACAGACTACCACCCACCATCTATACGACCCCGACGAACTGCTCACCGTAAGCATTTAAAGTTTTCGCCAGTTGGTCGAAATCGAAGTCTATGTAATACTAATATATAGGCTAATTGCATGACAATCGACGAAACTGCAACTGAGTTCGACGTTCTTACGCGGTTCACTCGAGAATGATTTTATTTTTTGCGCCAGGTCGCGTTTGATAAGATCGGTTCCATGACGACGAACACGATAACGAAGGAAAGGAAGAAGCAGGAGCCGGCGGTCATGGCCGAGCTCGACCAACGGCTCCGAAGGCTGAATTCTATCAAGTTGGATGAATGATGAAGTCAGACATATATATCTCAACATGGGGTTTGGTTTTGTGCCACCCAACAACAACAACAACCACAACCACAACAGCAGCAGCAGCAGCAGCAGCAGCAAAAGGAGTCCTTTTTTTTTTTCTTTTTTTTTTTTTGGATCTTGAAAAACTACTACATATGGTTCAAGATTTTGAGAAAAATTTCTCTATGAATTAGGGCACAGCAATTGATTGTATCAACAAATCATGTCAATGTGTGGAAATTGTTCAGTATAAAAGATGAGCATTTTCATTTGCAGTGGAACCTTTCTTCCTCTTTTTTTATTTTAACATACATTGCAAGATTTTGTAGATTAAATGTTCAACAAGAACTTTATATAAGATAACTATGATTATAAGGTAAATCTTTTTGGATTTTAATAGTGAGTTTGCTTGAATTTACTTGAATTAAATAGTAAGTTTAGGGGATTGGACATCAAATTTTATATCTTTTTTTTTATTTTAAGTCCGGTTATTTCTGATTGGTTTAGATTTACAAATATATTAGGATTCATTATTGTAGGATTCATGTATCGCCCTTAAATATTAGCTTTTTTTAAAGTTGATTCATAATATTTATCTTTGTCGGAAAATTATGTTCTTCGCGTATCATTTTTTTCGTTCTTGTGCTTCTTTTCTGATCTGGATGCGATTTAGGCATGCGTTAATGAATCAATCTTTTAATAACAAGGTTTGTTTTTTTTCCACATTTAAATATTATTTTGACAAAAAAAAAATGTACTTATGCAAGCACTAATGCAAGCTCAAACTGCAGGAAAATGGGTTGTCATCCAAGTGATCAAAATCTTTGACCAAAATGATATCCCAATGCCCTAAGAATTTTCTTTCTCTTTCTTTCTTTCTTTCTTTCTTTCTTTCTTTCTTTCTTTCTTTTATTTCCCCCTTTGAGATAGATCTAAGAGTAGGGGAATGACTTGACCAGGCTCAATATTCATCATTTAAAAACAAAAAAAAAAAAAGAAGAAATTGTTCTGAAGCAAATAATTTAAGCTGCACTGGCACAATGTGAGAAACAGCTGCTGCATCATCAGATCTAGATAATGAACCAATACAACAAATGTGGCCTCTTATCTTATATTCAATTAGAAACCAAAGTTGACTAGGGATACACACATATATATATATATATATATATATATATATATATATATATACATATATATACTCTTTTAGTTGCATTGGTGTTGAGTGGCATAGCACTAACTCATTCCCCTTCTCTAGTGATGTATTATTATGCTGGCTTCATGTTGTCTCCACTTTTATTTACCTCCCCCCTTTCCTCGAAGCTCCGACGATCCGATTTCACGTACAGAACTGAGTCGGATAGAATAAGATGAGAGGTACTCAGAAACCCTTTGGAGATTGCGAGAGGTACTAAAGCAATTGCGTTCGATTCAGGGTACGGGGATCGAACGCAATTCAGACCACCGTGATTCCCGGTGCCTCCGAGATGTTAAACCCTTGTTTCTACCACAAGCATTAGCAACAAATGCCGGCCTAACTGTATGATTGGTTCCCGAACTCGCATAGTGAACCTATTAGGTTTTCGAATTGGCGTGTGTGCGCATAGCGCAGCTGTTGTTATCTACACTATCATTCTTGGCAAATTCTAAGCCTCATGATTGCTTCTCCATATTTGTATTCGTAACCCTCGACATAAAAATCTATTTGGCCCGACAGATGTAGGTTATGCAGAAGTGATGTTTATGTAGAGCTATTCAAAGAAGCACATCACTGAATTATGAGTCTCAGTTCCAGGAGTTTTAGATCTCCTATGTCACCCTATTCAAACCCGAAACGAAAAAAAAAAAAAAAAAAAAACACCAAAAAGAAAAAAGTAGTTAGTGGAAACCTGATTAAAAGGTAATCTCTAGGCAAACATGCATCATCATAGGCTTATATGCAATGATTCACTATCACAAAAAGATTCACCTCAATCTCATCTTTGGAAGATTCAAGTCAAATGATAACTTTGCCCAAAACCAGATTATAACATACATAGCAGCACAGGAAGGAGATAAAAAGATCTACAGGAAATTTCAAGTGATAATAAACAAACACACATAACTAAAATGTAGGGTAATTTCTTAACATCTATTTACAGCAACCGAGTCTTGGCAAGCGCTACTCATGTCGTAATGCTGTAATACGAACGACGAAGGCGCAAACAAGTCGCCAAAGTCAGCCGTCAATCCACCCACCGGACGAGCCGTGATGCGGATAAGGGTTTTGAGGCCGAGGCCTAAATCCCGGCATGGGATCGGGTGGCGGCATGCTATCCCGTCTCATCATGGCGTGCATGTCATACGTGCCGCTCACTCCCTGGTGATGATAGCCATGGTTTCCGGGCATCATATAGTTGGTCTCATCAAGGCGGGGCGCATACTTATCCATGGCCGATGTCCCTGCATTCGGTGTCGATAACGCATACGAGGAGGACGAAGATGGAAAAACACCGCTCGGCAGGCCAACCCTTGGTTCCAAACCCCCAAACGAATATCTGTTGTTCCGTTCTAGGTAATCATCTCCTTGCACAGCATGCGACCTCTGCGGCACCCTTGTATCCCCAGGGGCGTCCCCCAATCTCCCGAAGCTATTGAAATCATCGAGAAACGGGCTCCTTCGAAAGGGCTCGGCGGTGCTGCTTCCGATCGCAAAGTCTGGATACCGTTCCTCCGAAGTACGTCTCGGATAGTCTCCGATTCCAATGCCACTGGCGGACCAATTGTGGGAATTGCCACTATAAAATCCTTCATTGTTCGGTGCAGTGTACTTCCGCACTAGCTCCTCAATATTATCGTCGAGGGCGCTTGTGTTAAGCCCAGTAGTGGGCATAGTTCCGTATTCCGGGCGGGGCAAGGAGTAGCTCCCATATTGATTCAACCTCTCTAGGGGAGTTTCGATAGGTTCCAACACGCCTTGGCCCATAGGCTGGTTTCTCCCTCTAGAATCAGTGGGAGAGATGCTCATGTCCGACAACGCATCTGTATTTAAAAACTGTAGTCCCTCCGCCATTTTACTCTGCCTCCTCCTTCTCTTACGCTTCTTGCTATTTTGGGTTTCAGGTGATTTCCTCTTGTAGTGAGATCCAATATCCCTATCATTTCCTCTCTCTTCATTTCTCGCATTAGTGTCTACGCGGGATGCCCTATCATTTCCTCTCTCTTCATTTCTCGCATTAGTGTCTACGCGGGATGCCCTATCATTTCTTCTCTCTTCATTTCTCGCATTAGCGTCTACGCGGGATCCTGAACTCTTGCTGTCTTCCCTCCAAGCCTCCTTCTCTCTTGGCTTAGAATCTATGCATGTGAAGACTACGTTCTCGACATGTTCCCCACGCGTCTCTTTTTCTTTCGAATTTGCATCAATGCGGGATCCAAGGATCCTGTTGTCTTCGCCCTTGTTCGCATTTTCATTCGCGATATTGGCATCTTCCTTCTGGATCTCTCTTACTTTCGGAGTAGAATCTGTACGGGATACCGCATTTTCACTATCCTCCCTCCAAGTATCTTTCTCGGACACATTAGAATTAGAACCTTCTTGTTCATATTCCACGTCCATATGATTCTCCACACAAAGCGCTGCTTCTTCTTCCGCTAGGATTGTGTCCTCTAAGAATTCAGTTTCAATACGGGCCTCATCGAACTCTCGAGATAGGTGGCCATTTTCCGTTGCTATTTCCATGTGCCTCAATGTCCAATCCTGACGGCTCCATAGATAGAGTACCGGCGGTTTCACATTCCACTGCTCAATTTGCTTGTCTTGATCATCGACAGATCCAGGCAAATAAAATGCCTACAACACGAAAAATGGAAATTAATTTAGCCTTAGTTGAAAAGGACCATTTGATGAAGTTCATAAAAATCGCATTAAAATGGAAAAGTTTTCCTACCTTTCCCCGTAGAATTTTACCATCCTCCCATATTAAGTCGTACGGAGTCTTCTTCTTCTCTAATCTGGTGGAAACAGGAGAAGCAAAAGGCGAGGTAAAAAACACAAAAAGGTCAGGGGACTACTTCAAAATCAGAGTATAAAAAGGAAACTTCCAAGGAGAGCAAGATTACATGATACCTCTGAGTCTCCTGGGGAACAATAAGAATAAGGAGCTTTGGCTTGAAAGTTAGGGCTTTGTCGATAAATTTGTTCGCAAGGGCTGCTTTGACACCAAATGGCGGATTAAGCCCCATGATCTGCTCAAAGCAAAGAACACGAGTAAATATTTCTCATCCGAGATCTTTAAGGACTTAATGACAGAGCAGGATTCACCTTTCAAAAAGGAACAGAAAAGAAAATAAATTCCTACCAGTTGTGATCCCATGGGTAGTTCCTTTGGGTGCACCCTCATCCAGTCCCGCTTTTCGAAGTTGAAATCATTCTGCAAACCATCATTAATCATGTCAAAAGTGTTATATCCTCTTTTTTTCCCTTTCTTGCACGCATGCATATGTGCACGAGCATGTGTGGTGGCTTGGCGGCAGCAGTGAAATGTGGGTTCACGGAGGGGAGCTTAAAAAGATGCATTGATAGTTCCCGATTTACTATTTTCTCTTGTAAGTGACCATCTTCTAATGGGATTTAATAATCATTCAGGAACTGAAGTGCATTATGTGCAGAAGTTCAGGGACGTGCCAAGAGGCAATACAGGGTAGTGCAGGGATTGCCAAAACAATTTTCGGCCGTTTCTTCTTTTCTATTCTTTATTCTCCGAGAAATGGAAGTCGATATTTAACACGAAATTCTAATAGAAAGAGAAGTCTCTAGGTCCAAAACACTTCTGGAGCACTGAAAGTTTGAGCTTACCTTCGGCTGCAGAACATCGTAATTTTTGTAATTGCACCTTTTCCTGGCTGCATCGAGTTTTTCTTGCATTATTAGACTGAAGTCGTTAGCACCACAGCAGAAGTCAACAATCTGAAAGCAAATGCATACAACAGTAAAGAATCGGATAATATATATGAAAGAAAGGTGAGGCAGAGAAAAGCTTATAAAGATTTAAATATATAAGAAAAACTACGAATCCATATACATCAAGCACGCATGGTTGTGATATGTTAATATTAGTGAAACAGACATACCGTGTCGCCAGGTTGCACATACCATTGAAGCCTGTCAGCAATCTGCAGTGGGGGAGGGGGGTTGGAAGAATGGTGTTAGTGATTAAAATAATGAAGCAAAATTGACGGACCGGATAAGCAGTAGTCACTGAAGCAGTATCAAAAAAGCTAAAAATGAAACAATTACGCGGCCATGACTCGCGAACAACATCAAAATATTCACAGAAAACACTAGCAAACCTTATCCTCAGTGAATAAGAGAATAGGCAAAACTTCTATATTTCCAATTTGATGTCCAAAGGTTCATAGAAACTGAAATGGCCGTTAATAACAAATAGGAGCTCATTTCTACTCCATCCACAAAAGACTCATTGACGAAAGAGGCTGTCCAGTTACATAATTGGTGACTGAACTTGGGCCATCAAACTTGAATTTGTTGCAATTGACGTTTTCCCAAATAAGGGATCTCCAGGAGTACTAAGATTCAGGCGGCACACTCATCTCAAAGTATTAAGATTCAACTGCCGTGTCATCTCCATGGCAACTTCGTCAGCAGCCACATGATGTCCAAGAATGAAATGGCAACCGAATCCGTGCCATGTCATCACTTCATTAGAAAAATTTAAAAGGGATGACCTTATTGAAACAGAGATTAAAGCTCAGTTCATTAATCCAAAACGAATTGAATCTAGATGACCAAAGTGGAAGTCTGTCATATGTTCTTCAACAACCAGTACTCTAATTTATCCAAAATAAGCAGTTTTTTCTTTTTGCACTTCCAGACTCATTTATAGAGAGGACCAAGAAGTTAGTTTACAACAATGATCGAGAGGTCATCTGAATTTTTCCAACTGAAAATGAAAGGCAGAAAAAGTGAAAGCAGAAGCTACATGGCCGTTGATGATGATGACACTAGTGATGATGAAAACTGCCAAAGATGCACACAAGAATTAATCATAAAGTGAAATTTGAACCAGCTTCACAAACCAGATGCCAATTGCATATACCTCCTTGAGCTTGTCCGGTTTTGTAAAATGACGACCAAAGGAAGTGTAGCGCATCCCATGAATGAAAGGTGCAAGATAAACTTTGAGCTTACACTGCAAAAACAGTTTAACTATTGTAAAAGGTATAATGTACAAATCACGAAGAAAGGGGGGAAATAATAATAACGTTGCAGCTTTTGTGGTAAAATTCTTAGCTAATTTAAATGTAACATTTCTTCCCTGAAGAACAATATTTTCACAGTTATAAAGAAAAACATGATCAACACAAAAAACCAAAAATGAGATTAGGCAAGAAAATTAAGCCTATTTAAACAACAGATTACCAACAAATAAGCTACACACGTAACACCTCAAAATGAGAAAGAGAAAAACATACAAAATAGTACCAAAAAACACAAAAAAATGACTTTTTACAGAATATTATTTAGTGTAAAAAAAAAAACTATCAAAATATAAGCAATTGGAAAATAAAAGAAATATACGCACATTCCACTTAATCAACTGCTTCACAATCTCAGGCTCACACAAAGCTTTTGCATCCTCGAGGTTTCCCCCTTCATCTATTTTCTGTATTGCCGCTTGTATAGCCTACAAGTTAAAATCCAATTAGGGTGATATCGAAAAACCAAGTTTACTTTCTATTGGATCCTTCTCATGTTAAGCTAGACATTATCCTTGCAATCATTTAGATACCTCAAGAGAAACCTCAATCTTGCCGCGTGTGATAACTTTGTCAATGTGTTTTGCAGAGTATGCATAAGTTGATGGCATCGTGCGATTTGAGATGACATTGTCCAATTTTATAGAAGAGGAAACCTTTTCCATTATAGAAATGATTCTGAAACACAAAAAATCATATCAAATCATACCAGCATCATATGGCCTACGAGTTGGTAATGGTCAGAAACAAACCTTGCTGGCTCACAATTTAGGCTCAACCTAAAAGGAACAAAATAAATGCGGCACAAATTTAAGCATGCCAATAGATCCCTAGGCATGTCAAACTACAATTGCAAAGTTGGCTGACTAGTAAATTAATTACGGAATGTTGAGTTGGTTGCCGAAAGCTCCAACCAAATGCACAAAAACAAATAAAGAAGTCGATGTGCAAAAACTGACACAGTGACACTACAAATAAATAAATAAGTTAATAACTTACTTCTTTTCTGTCTCACTATCTATACCAGGAAACGAGCTGTGTATCACTTTCCCTGTAGGAGTTGAAGAAGCAGTGGGTGCAGCTAAAGTTTTTGCCTTCCCCTTCATAGGTTGTTTATCAATTTCTGAAGCAGTTCCCTCAGCTTTATCCAAGTCAGAGCGTACTTTCTCCTTCATAGGCTTTACCTTCTTGGGAGCGGCAACTGGATGCTGGGTTTTAACACTTCTTGCAATTTTGACTAATGGTTTACTTTCTGCTATAAGCTTTTCTTTCACAATTCTCGGTTTTACAGAAGCCCGATCTAAAGACAAATCATCAGAAACTGGCTTTTTCTTCTTCAACAAATTCTGGAGTTTCTGTTTCTGGACTTCTGTAGCTGTCTTCTTTTCAGGATCATCAGGAAAGACAATATGGTTTCTAACTGGAGTTCGAATATTTTCGTCCATTTTATGTTTTCTGGGAAAATAAAAAAAGCTTAGTAATAGGTATGCAAGGTGATTATGGTTTCTAATTTTAGTTTGAAGGTCTTCATCGATTTAATTTGTACGTTTACTGGCAAAAATAAAAAGAGGTTAATAATGAGACAAAGTGAAGTGAAAATGCATTTTCACAAACTAATAAAAAAAAATAAGAAAGGAGGTTAAAGCGTACAGGCAATAAATCAAAATTCTTCGATTGGGTAGTAGTTCGTCCCAAGCCCTCTGTATAATACCTTCCTCTTCATCATCTTCAAAGCAAATTTCACTGGATGAAAAGGAAGTTAGTACAAAAATGTGCAAGAGAGAAGAAAAGACGGAGTAGCTTCACCAAAGAAACATTAAGAACTGCTAACTACCTTGGTAAGCACTTTTTGTGGTACGATTTGGGACAGCGTCTGCACATTGCAAAGCGCAAGTCATCATTTTCTTTATCCTCCATTCCTTGACAGGTAACACAGAAATGTGAAGGACAAGTAAATGTCGTCCCAGAACTAATCTTTCTCTCAGATTCTGATGCTTCGGCTTCATCCTTGGGAAAGAGTTGTTTGGCAACACACTTGGGATGGTAGAAGCGTCCACAAGTGGCAATAACGCATCGAAATACCTAAAAAAGCATCAGTGGCATTAATGCATCGAAATCCTTAAAAAAATAATGGTGATGTCAAGTTAGCATGCATGCTGAAGAACAACTAGGAGCGGATACCAAACTGGGATTTATTATTTCCAAATAATAACAAATGAACTGTACACTGTAATTACTCTGAAGACTATTGCATAAGACACGTTTGGATGTCCAAATAAGTTATCCCCTGAACTTAGTAAAAGTTTCTTTGTTGCCTCAAAGCAATAGGTAAATAAGTAATTTTAGATAAATTAAGAATGAAGATGTCTATTTTGTTCCCATTGTGCCATAAAGGTATTCAAATAAAATATTTATATATAATACTCATCTAAGCCATACAAGTACTAAAATAAAGTAAATTTTCCAAAATCACACGCAACATTTTTCCCATTCATGGGATTCAAAGTTTTGGTAAAAGAGTTTTACAATTGCTTTAAAGGTCTTTTTTATCACACTATATACATAGTTAAGGAAATATACTGATATGCCAAACGTGATGATGCAGCTCAGCTTACTTAGGTTCTCTTAGGTACATGCAGGCAAGGCAATTTACTCTTAGTTTTAATCAGAGGTACTGCATATTAGAATTCAGATAAGTTGGATCAAGTCTTAGTAAAATTGAGTTGAACAGGGCAATGTACATTTCATATATAACGGGACCATAATTCGGACGAGTTTAGTCTTTCAATTTGGAAGATCATAGAATTAACTTCAACAACATACTTTAATATTGCCCTTTTCAAGCATCATTGAATTGATTGGGGATTCTATTGTATTTCACATCTCTAAATAAGAGCCCTACAAAGGTTAGTACAAATCTGGGTTCAACATTCTGAATATCAAAAAACTAAAAAGTCACGTTGTAGTCAGTAGATGGGTTCAAAGAGGGTCGAATAGTTAAGGACTTCCTTTTGGGGCCAAGTGTTTCCATATATCTAAGAAAGGAGGGATCCAAGAATGCAAACAAGCTATGATTCCTCTCTTCCCAACTTACTTGTTATTATTATATTATAATAATTGTCTACAACCTAATTTCCTCTTTTCTATATTTAGTTCCAGGTTATTATTATTATAGTCCTGTATAGCCAACTTATACTAGCCTTCACAACCGCCGATTATCTTGCTACATTTCACTTCATGTTCTTCACCTTTCTAAGCACGGTGATTTAGTCGGTGCAAAGATGAGAAAAAAACAAAACTCTTTGCATCCTCCCTCAGTTTCGTAGGTACATCGTAACAGGAAGACCACGTACACGCTATATGCGAAAGCTAAATGTAAGAAATACATGTTAAACAATGACTCTGATCTTGTCAAAGAAAGAGAAGAACAAAAGAAAAAAGATAAACAGGAAGATAATGTGTTGTTTGAATGTTATAACACAAAGCTTTCTCAAAGTGATAGAATACTAAAATTAGAAACTTTTCAAAGGTACATGAGCTGACAATAAGATAGACGGGTGCAAATTTGAGCTACACTATTATACCTCAGCAGTACCGACTTCTTTATTAGAGGACCCCAATTTTCCACAAGCAAAGCACTGGTGCTCCTTCAATCCACAATTCTTGCATAGAAAGTTTTGGATTGCCTGCAATTGCATGAATGATAGAAAGGATAATTAATTTTCACATACATAGCTTCCAAAGGAACCAAACAACAAAAATCTAGTAACAAGCTCAATGTAGTAGTACCTCTACTTGTGCCCTTGTGTAGCCAAGCGATTTACAAAATGAGTCTTCACCATCTCTCCTGGTGGCATGGAAGGACCTCATGCATTTACCTTCACAACTGCATGAAAATTTTCAAGTATAAGTTATTCCAAAAGGGAACACAGAGTGCGTATACCACCTTTTTGTACATATCCTCATGAAACAAAGATAACAATAAGACTCCATAGAAAATCAGATAAAACTAATCCTTGCATGAAAATGTATATCTATGCAAAGATTAAGTACAAACTTAAATAAACTAATGATGCTAAGAAAGAGCTAAAACAGAAACCAATTCCTAGATGCACCTGAAAGAAATAGATATGGAAATGCATATGAAGGAACATAGTTTTTTGGAAGGTAAACAGTCACTAATTGATGTACAGAATCTCAGAATGTACAGAAATACAGAGAGGTTCAGCTAAAACACAGTGGTTAATTTGTGCCTCCATGTAAAAACCAGTACATAATTCACCTAGGAGTACTAAGTATAGACAGCAATAAAGCAACAGAAGAACACATAAAAGGCAGACAAAGATATTTTGCAAAACTATTTTTGTATATACACCCTTGTGAGTATGTAAAATTGTGTCAATACCCCTGCAACATTAGTATTTGCAGGTATACCCCTGAAAACCTTGCTTAGTTGGATGGCTGTCCCGCCTGGGGGCATCTAAGCAAAAAACTCTTTCTGGCTTGATACCCCTGGTTTCTTTATAGATAACCCTGGTAGCGCATGCAGACAAATAAGCAAGGTTTTTGAGTTTGTGCAATTAATACAAACCATGCAGGGGTATCCACATAATTCTGCACATTAGCAGGGTTATTATTGACACAAAAAAAAGAGAAAAAAACCTTTCTGAAATAAGCGGCAGCTAAACCAATCTGTTATAATACACCACATTACACAATCAATTAAAAATTTGTTACCAAGCACATTTAGGATGGTGTTTAAGTGGTTACCTTAATGTCGTTCAATTAACATCATAGGGGTAAAGGTGGACACCACAATTTCACAGGCCTCATATATTACGACTTGACAGTTCATCCTACCTATTGATCAGCCTTTCCAGATCACGCATAATAATTTTTTTAACTCAGTCGCAGTAGCTAAAACATTAGTAAGAGAATTAAATTCAAATATAAAAAGGAAATTAGAAACAGGGGAAAAGGCCACTATGGAAATTGCTAGGAGAAATACATAGGTGTTTCTGTACAATCTTTATTAGGTAAAATTGCATAATCATTCATAACAACCATATGGATGCTTCCTAAGCCATTTATAAAGAAAAATGTATTCTTCCATTTAGACTATCATTTAACGTTCTCTTTAATGAACAGTAGAAACTTAAAAGTCCATTCCCATCTTTCATATTTATGAATTATAACTGTCAAGTTAGGTCCTAAATTTGCACTATCAATTTGTAAATCCCATTATACCAAAGTCTCATTTAGTGGGTTATGGGTCAGCGTAATTTAACCACACATGCACAAGCACAAATATAAATGAAGAGAAGTGAGGAATAAAAAATGCATACCATAAAAGGTCGCCACCATTGTCACAAATAGCACAAACTGAATCAAAAAGATCAGAATCTTCATCAGACTCATCCCCACTATCATCTTCCATGATCTCATCAACCTCATCTTCATCAGCAATAAAAGATTGCGTAGCATCTTGACCCTGAGAGAGCATTACGTCTGTAAATGCTACTAAACTAATTTTCTATCGGTGTATACATACAGAACAGTGTATTCTACGGTCCTAAAGAACATCTTTAAGCAGCAGAAACCACAAACCTCGCCAAATTTCTTTCTGGGCTTGTCCGTAAGGAACCCCATTAGAAGCTGTTAAAGAAAAATAGTCATCAGAAGTACGACCACTAGAGAGAGAAAGCACTAAGTTGAGTTCTAACAACAGCAAGATAAGGCAATAAGGGCAATATATCGTTCTTCAGCAATCTAATTTATCTCCAATCAATGCTCATCCAGTCTAATATCTTTTTCCAAACAATATCCAACTTTATTAACAATAAGCACTTCTCGGGTCTAACTTTATACTTTGTTGCATCACTTTTAACAACAGTTAAACAGCTTATATATATATATATATATATATATATATATATATATATATATATATATATATATATATTCAAACCAACAGATCTTGAACAACAAGACAACTCATACTGCAGATTTTCCTAAAGTCTCATCTCTCTCAGCAAAAAGCTTGATGAGCGAAAGATGATCCCTCAAGTCATCCTCCGAAGGTCTAACTTCAAATTTCCTACAAAACAGATAACACGTTCGTGATTATCAAAATATAGCAAAGCTTTAGAAAGAAGACACGAAAACCCTAGAAGAAAGACAGTAGCAAGTTACACGTAAACTTTGCGCAGATGATCCCACAGGCTCTTCTCCGACGACTCCGGATTCTTCCTGAGAAAGTGGAGCATCTGCACGGTGACCATGATAGTCCGGAAACTCTCCTCGTAGCTGTTCCGCGGCTTCAAGAGAGTCATCCATCTGCCGTCCTCCTTCGAGAGCACCGATATTTCAGGTTGCTTCACATCTTGAAACCCTAGCTTCCACGCACTGACCTGCTTATACACCTTCTGAAGCCCTCCGTCGGTAGTGCCATGCAAGAAAACCTCATTTTCCGACTCATTAGGTTTCTCCCCATCGTCGAAGTGGAGAGGCAACACCGCGAACGATATGGGCGACTCGTCCCCATCAACAAAGTAGTAATTTGTCACCGCCTCCAGCACGATCTCCTCCTCATCATCCGAGAAAGGCATAATTTACCCCAGAAATCCAGAAACTGAGGCAATGGGACACAAACAATTGTGAAATCTCTTAGAAATCCAAGATCTTATCAGTTCGTTCGCCAAATTTCGATTGCTCCAAACAGATTACGCAAAACCCTAAGACAAATTTACCCCCATAACTAGACCCAATCCACCAACTACACCAAACTGCGGGATCTAATTCTACAATACACTGCTTTAAAAAGTAAAATTTAACTAAATTTTGCACGTAAACAGCGATTAAAATTCCCAATTACAAAACAAAGATTGATCTTTTATTCCAAAAAATCAACGAAAATCACCGGAAATGGGCAAAAATTTCAAAAGGGGGAAGCATGAAGAGAAAACCCGTACCGATCGCGGAGAGAGAACACGCGGATCCTGAAAATTGAAGAGGTTGGGGGGGGGAGGAAATCGAAGGAGAAATTGGTAGTAATCGATCGGACTATGGAGGCGAACACCCCAAACCCTAGATTTCGTGTTTCCGTTTTAGGGAAAGAAGCGTGCGGGGAAAATTAGCACGTGGGAGACGCTACGGTGTAAATTTGCATAACGACCCCCTACCTATAGGATATTTTGAGATAGATACTTAATCATTTAATTATATATTTTTTGAGGTGAAAAATTGAATGGGAACCCCTCAACTATATGCAAATTTGAAAACGACCACTCAATTTTTTGAAAATGATCCTGTAGAATTTCACATTTGGCAAAATAATCCTTCCAAATTTTATTTGTAAAACTAACATTTCTTTCGCCACGCGAGCGTCACATCAGCCATTCCTCACAAAGCTTTGTATAAATTTTTTTAAAAGACGGTGAATAGTTCACCGTCTTTAGCACAAATCCTCTTTCCAACTCACTTTCCTGTGCCCTCGAGAAGGCGGTGAACTATTCACCGCCTTCTCAAGGGTATAGAAAAAAAAATTGGAAATGGTGAAATTGGAAAGGAGGTCTTAAAAAGAAAAGCGGTGGATTTTGCACTAAAGGCGACGGCGGTGAACCATTCACCGCCTTCACCACAGAATCACAAAGACGGTGAACGATTCACCGTCTTTGTGAGGAAGCCCACGTGACGATGGTCATTTTGCCAATTATAAAATTGTACAGAGAGAGAGAGAAAACAAGAAAATAAAAAACTAAGATAGAGGGTGGAAATGAGCTTTACATGGGCCGGATAATGGATTCATGGGCCGGGCCTAATTCAATGTTAAGCAAATTATTCCAATTGCCCTTTTTACGCAGCTGAATTATTTAGAGTTTTAAGTCCGGCCCAATAAACATTTGCGTGACGGCCTCATACTACGCAAAAGTAAAGAGTCAATCAAATGGGCCAACACGGAGCCCGGACAAAACAATAGTTCGAGTAACTTAAAAGAATGTTTAAGTATCCTCAAACAACAAAACAATAGTTCGAGTAAAGAGTATATAACATGTCTATGCCAAAATTAACTTACAACCATTTGCTTCTAATATATATAGATATCTCGGCAGTGATACAAACTGGGAAGAGAAAGGGAAAAACAAAAAAAAAACAATTATTCTAGCATCAAAATCTTCCGCCGTGTAAGAAGATGTGAATAAGAGGGCGACTGCAGTGCAGAAGATTCAATTTTAGGCGGCGGGTTGGTGAAGTTCCTTTCTCCGCGCAGTAGATAACAGCAGCTCCTTCTGAGCCTGCAATTTGAAAGAAACTCATTATATTGAATTTTCCTCCAATAAACTTGCTTGAAGTACCATGAAATTCATCATCCATCTAATGTAAAACAACTAAAGCAAATCTTCGGCTTGGTTTGCTTGAAGCATAAAAAGTTGTACGAAACAACATATGCAGTTTGTCATCTATCTTATGTAAATGCACTCAAGAAAATCTCCAGCTTTGTTTGCTTGAAGAAACGTGTAATTTATCATCCATCTTATGTAAATGAAAATGTAGGAAACAACATATATGATCTGAGCAAAGTGACAGTAGGAATTAAAAATCAAAGCATCAAATCAAAAATCGAAGAATCAAATCAATGTCCCCAAGAACAATCATTTCCCACGTTTTAATCCATCCAGAGAAACCAATCAATGTCCCAAAGGACCACCAGTTTTACAGATAATTAGTTGTATTCAAATAGAGTCTTTGTTTGGGATTAAATGTCCAAAGCAAGGATTTAAGTGCCGCGGCACGGGATCGTGCCGGAAACTTGTCGGTACGGTACGGCACGGTGCGTGCCGAGCCGTGCCGATGCGTACCGGTAAGAAAAATTATTGTGTGCTGACACATAATAGCATGAAATATTTATTTTCTTTAGCAACAAAATATTCTAACTATTTATTATGTCTTTTTATCACATCTTTTGAACTTTATTTTGAAAATTACTTACTAATTTAAAGAATAGAGGGTTTTGAGCAGTGCCATCGGCACGGGATCTGTATCGTGCCGATATCTTGTTGGCACGGTACAGCACGGCAGATACGGCCCGTGCCGGCGGGCACTTAAAACCTTGGTCCAAAGACATCATTTTCAACGTTTTCTCAGAAAGATGCTGTAAATTTTTTTTCTCACAACTTATGCAACAACCAATCAGAAATAAAATACCCAATGCCAGACCTTGTGCAAGTAAAGAACGAAAAAAAGAGAATTGTCGGCAAATTTCCAATTATCTTCTGGCATTCTATGGTCCTACTGATTAGGGTTCCAACATAGACATGTATCATACTCAGCTTGAATTTCAAAAGATGCAAACTTGGCACGTGAAAAATCCATAAGAAAAGTTTCTGAATGTGCAAGAGATTTCGCTTTGATCGAACTAAACCATAAATTAAACTATCCTTTGGTTGTATGAATTCCTATGAGCTAAAATCATGCAGTATTAACAAATTCATATTGGTCTTATACCTTTTTATCTATTTTATTTTTCAACCTATCTTTAGGTTTGTTTATGCTTTTTATTTTTCAACTTATCTTTAGTTTTATTTTTGTGTTTTTCCTTTCTAGATTTATTTATTTGTTTATGAGAAAATAGATGCGGCGGAAGAAACCAACCAAATAACCCAGATCAATGGAGTTAGGAATAAATCTTTTGTAAAAATAGAGTTTTAGCAATAATTTGCCTGAGTAGTGAGCATGGATTATATTCAGCTATTTACAAACGAATCTTCGCAATCCGAATATTAAAATCAAGCAAAATATAAAATAACTTTTACCCAGGAATCCTTCTTGGGGGGGGGGAAAGAAAAAAATCCAAATAAATGTCTTAATTGAAAAAAAACTTGTTAAAAAAAATATAAATAGATCATAGATTGTGAGTAAAAATAAGTGGAGGCTCAGACGAAAGCTGTATTTAATTAGGAGCTTGCACTCCTATGAACCAAGAGGACCGTCGAAGCCAAATTTCTTTCATCTATCATCATTGCCAAGAAAATACATTAACAAAATTAGTACTAAATACAGTGTTAAAGAGAAATTATAATTAAAAAGTCAATAAGCAATGATAAAAGCAAACAGCAGAATCAATTATAATATAATGGTTCATGAAAAATGAGGGGAGGGGGGGAGGGGTTGAGGAGAAAGGAAAAATATTGAAAGAATCATTTTAAAAATGCACAAAAAAGTAAGGCTCAGTTAAGTACGATTGGCAGTACTGCTCATGAGTAAACGGTAGTAGTAAGAACAACAAACCACACACTGTAGGCAGGAAGTGCGGAACAACAAAGGATAAGAATGGTAGGGAAATGGCTGCTGAGCAGTAAATTACCGTTGGAGAGAAATGTGTGCAATCTAGACCCTTGATTTGTGGGTTTTATACAACAAACCAAGAGCCCAGATGATTGGAAACATCAGGTGCACCAAGCTGTTAAACCGCAAGCAAAGGCTCATATGATTAGGAATACCTATTCGGAGCACCGCGTTGGGATTGTTTACGCCTTGTTTAGAGAGAAACACTTGATCACCATTCATCAATCAGTAGGGAATCCAAGGAAATTGTTGATTAACCTAGCAACAGGTAGCGCATCTCCAGGCGTGTAAGGAACGAGAGATTCCAAATCCATGGCATCGATGCTCTCGCAAAGTGTCTGGGGGCGGGCACAGAAGAGGTGCTTCCGGTCTGCAAGTTCCTCCGCTAACTCGCTCTGATGGTTGTCCATCAAATCCTCATTCACCACCACAATTAATGGCTTACCCAACCGCAATGTCTCGAATATGCTCCCTGAACCTGAAAAGCAGAAAAAGAAAAGATAAGAATGTTGGGGAATTCTAGTAGCATGGTTTGAAGAAAAATCTGTATTATCAGCCCAGGTATTGACAATAAGATGGAATTAAATTGCAATCTTTCACCGCATTACATTGTGGCCTGCCAACAAAATAACATATGGTAGGGGCAAACACTTGTCTTCCTTTCTAGGAGATGCAAAATATTACATGAGTACAGCAGAAAATGGGAAAAAAAAAAAAAAAAAGAACTTCCATTCGTTCGTCAAATCATGTTTGTAAATATATTTAAAAGATCGAAACTTAAGAACAGAAACATTAGCTAGAGAAATGTAAGCTAATCCATTTCATCTCCAACTAATATTGTTCAAAGTGCATCTAAAAATCACAAGCACGCTAAAGGAGGTAAAAATGCTACCTATAAATTTTGCAAGGATGTCCAATAAAGCAAAAAAAAAAAAAAAAAATGTAGACCTGCGTGGCTGATGATAAGAGATGCTGATCGCAGAAAATCAACAATGCTTGGTGAGAAAGTGAAATAATCCACAGCGATCGATCCATCTTCTGCTGCAACCTGTATTTCAGTAAACCTATGAGACCACTTGTTTCATATATAGCATTAGAACCACAACATAATAATAATAATGGTAAATATTCGTGGTGGAAATAAGACATATATGTTCTCTAACTCGAAGGATTGGCAATAGGGATGTAAATGAATATGGATACCCGACTTTAACCCAAATCCAAACCCGACGGATATGGATTTTATCCAAGGTAAATGGATATGGATTTGGATATGGATATTAAAAATAAAAACCCGACGGATATGAATTTGGATATGGATATTGACCACCGATCGAACTCGAACCGAATCCAAACCCGAACCCGAACACGAACAAAAATATGATATAATATATAGAAAAAATTCAAGCTTTAGATCTGAATCTAAAGGCCAAAAAAAATACTTAAACTTTTGTAATCTAAACCAAAATACATATATATATATATATATATAATTGGTAAATATTATTTTCGGGTTCGAGTTTTCGGGTTTAGAATCGAGTTCGGGTTTTCGGATTTTTGGTTGGGTTCGGGTTTTTGGTCGGTTCGGGTTCGGGTTCGGGTTCAGGTTTCGGGTTTTTGCTCGGGTTTGGGTTTGGATGTGGATTTTTAAAATCCATCGGGTTCGGGTTCGGGTTCGGATTTCGGGTTTGGTAGTCCGGTTCGGGTTCGGATTTTTAAAAACCCGACCCCAATCCGACAGGTTGACATCCCTAATTGGCAATGACTTATATGTGAGAGCCATGACATGATGGGTTTGCAAGTTTCAACCCTAACTTCACATATCCAAATTCTTTCAAGAATCATTCTTTCACACATGGTGCCTCGATCGCAACATATTCCGCCGAAACACAGATCAACATTACAAATTTACAATAACCCTAATAACACACTTACATAGCTTCTAATCACACATTTTCTCGAACATTACATCTACTATCTCGTTTTATATTTAATTTAATAGGGGGGGTGCAAAGGAGGAACCTTCGAAGGGATATAGGTTCCGCGGCCCATTTGGATGAGGAGATGGGTGATCCCCTTTCGCCTCAGAGCTTCTTTGACCTTCTCTGAATCTACGGCTTCGACGAGGGCGTCGAAGCAGGTCGTCCCCACTGTCACGAACACAATCCTCCTCCTCCCAGATTCTCCACCGCCGCCACCGCCGCCGCCGCCCATGTCTCGTACCGCAACGAGCGTAGCCCCAATTCACAGCAATACGACCTCGATCTCCAAATTATCTGGAGAATTAGCCGGTAATTCGGATTAAGTATGAAACCCTAATCAAATCGACAGCAAAAGAAGTAGGGGGAATTAGGGATGGGAGCGATCAAAAGATCCAAAAAAAAAAAAAAAGCGAAACACCTCGTGGCTATTTCTCTTCTCAGCGGGACTCGTCGATTTTTTTTTTTTTTTTTTTTTTTTTTTTTTGGGCGACTGGCCGAGGCGAGGTTCTGTGAAGAAAATTTTCTTTGGGGTTTTTTTTTTTGTAATTTATCTCTTATATGACTATCTGCGCCTCATAATCTTTCCTCCTTGTTCCGACGTCCTCGCTGTCAGACTCACAAGATGTGACGAGACTGCCTCGCAACCCGTCATCCATTGTTCATATAATTCCTATATATTTTTACCATTTTACCTCTTATATATTAGATCATGGCGTATTTGAAATATTTAAAAAATAAACTTTGTAAATTTTTTATATTATTTATCTAGCAATCGAAAGGGTTCAAAATCATTTTGGTCGCTCAAAATACGCATAATTTAACAGACACCCATCCATCTTATCAATAATTTTTTGCATAAAAAAATTAGTGCCCATACTGTCAAATTTTTTACAGATAATTAACCTGCAGGTATCCATGATCATGAATAGATAAAATGCTGGGTCAATTTGGGATCAATAAAGAAAAAAGAGTTGCATTTTTTTTTTTTTGAGAAAATAGAAAGATGCCACCGCTTCATTCATCGGACCAATAATTGTGCTGACAAAGAAATGGGCAAACTGTGCCTCGAGAAAAAAAAAAAAAAAAAAAAAAAAAAAAAACTTGAGTATTTTTTCTATTTCTTTTTTATGATAAAATTAAAACTTGAGCATTTCTAATTACTTAATTTTCCTTTACATGAATCAACATCACAACATTTGTAGAGTTCATTAGAGAGCCCTTAGCTAGTTTCAGTAATTTACTAATGAACAATTATATATAGAACATGCACCAGTATAATTAAAATGATCATCTTGATCATCAACAATCGATTGGCGAGCAATCGCTAAATGAAAATCACATAGCGTAGGCTCTCGTGCAAGACGAAGTCGTCGCTCATGTCGGACGATCTTACGAGCCTTGTAGGCGTCTGCGTGCCTGCAACCGCATCTTCCTCAGCCTGATCGATATTGTCGACTACGCATGATAGCAACGAAAGAGGCATCGTCGCCACCGCGAGCAGCGCAGAGAGTGTGCTACTGAGGCCCCTATTTCTTCGAGCACCATTCGTTGCTCCGTCGACCCCTCCTCCTCCCCCGATAGAGCTCTCGTCGACGACTCGCGAACTCCTCTTTCTGTGCCCATGCATGCTTCCTCTCTCCCTCTCTCTCTCTCTCTCTCTCCAAAGGATTATGAACTAAGAAAGGGATTAATGGAATGGAAACATATAAGAGTGGGTTTAATTGCCTTTTGTTGTGTTTTGTGAGGTCATATATATATAAGATTGCTTTATATATATATATATATATATAGAGAGAGAGAGAGAGAGAGAGAGAGAGAGAGAGAGAGAGAGAGAGAGAGAGAGAGAGAGAGAGAGAGAGAGAGAGAGAGAGAGTTGAGCTTATGTGCTTTTAAAAGTACAGAAGTATCTGTGCTGCATGGATCTTGAGACGATCCTACGGCTAAAAAATTATGAGCACAGATAGTTGTTATACTTTCAAAAGCACAAGAGCTCTCTTGCTCTCTATATGTATATATATAAATAGGGGCAATTGCTTATATACCCCTGAAAAGTTTTCGATTTTTCGATTTACCCCTATTAGAAGGTTAATATTGAAAATACCCCTCCTACGTTCCAACCTATTTCTAATATACCCTTAGAGTTAAAATCTCTTAAGTAACTCTGTTATTTCTGTAAAATTACTATTTTGCCCTTTTCAAAATAGTATTTCGACTTTTGGTCTTTTCCAATATACCCCTCTACCGTCACCAACCTTTCTTATTTGCCCTTAAGTTAAGGGCAAAATTGGTATTTTAATTTTTTTTAACAGTGGTAGATATTTAACTCACGTTTAACCCAGATTAACTTAATATGAGATAACTGCGGGGGTATTTTGCAATAACGGTGGAACGTATGAGGGGCATTTTAGAAAGAAAAAAAAAGTAGGTGTAGATCGGATATTTTCGTACGCATGAAGGGTATATAGGCAATTATCCCAAATGTATATGGACTATTCTGTTTTTTTTGGAGAGATAGATAACACACTACCCGTCTCGTTTATTTCATTTAGAAATAAACTTAGCTAGAAATATGAATCAATTAGGATTCAAATTTGGGTCTCGGGAATCAACAACTAAACCTTTTACCACTTGCTCTAGAAACAGTCGGTATATATATGGGCTATTCTTACTAGAAAGGTTGGTGTGTGAACTAAGAAGAAAAGCAAGGGAGTAGTTGTTTTGTGTATTGCTACTAAAGCTTCTTCTAGAGAGAGAGAGAACAAGAGAAGTTTGAAGAGGGTTGCATTGTTGTGCATGTTTGATTGGGCTAAAGCTTTGAAGCTTCCTCCTTCAATTGGTCCATCCAAAAGAAGGGGACAACACTTTGTGTGATGAATTATTATATTGATATATATATTAATTAGTTTGGTCCCACTTTGATCCAATTAGGTAGTCATTTCTTTTCCGTAATTAAGGTCAGAGATTCCAGCCTTGCGTGCGCGCGTGCTGTTTAAATTTAAAGCTCGTGTCTCTGGCTTCGTAGACGAACAAATTTAAAAGAAAGAAATAAAGAATATTGAACAAGAAGGCTTAAATGTTCTTATTTTATTCATCGTCTTAGGCATCTTTTTTTGAGAGATATGTAACACGCTACCCGCTTCACTTATTTTATTTAGAAATAAATTTAGCTAGAAATGTAAATCAACTAGGATTCGAACTTGGGTCTCGAATACCAGTCACCAATCCCTTTACCACTTTCTCTAGGGACGGTTGGTAGGTATATTATTATTATGAATATAATTTGTGAGGTTACTAATCTCAGGCCAAAGAATATTCAAAGTCATGTGCTAATGCTTCTAGTCTCTTCTTCATGCTAAGAAAAGTGAGCTCCTTTATTGAGAATCTCCATTAATGAAAAGATAAAGCAAATTTTTAAGAAAAAATTACAAGAGATAATACTAATGTAATCACATTGGGCAAAAGCAAATGGAATCACCCTAACACTTATTAGTGGTCAAAACTCAAAACATATATAAAAACAAAAAAGAAAGGGGCATTTGCCCACTTAAAAGCAAAAGAGCTTCCAAAAAAAGGTTGGGCCAAAAGGAGGGATTATTAGGAGGGGAAATTGAGATTGTGGCTCAAGTGCTTCCACACAAAGCATTTGGGGGGATAAAAAGGATTGGGAGAGTGAGAGCCACTCATTATCATACTCTTCTAAAGCCTTTTGAAGCACTTTATTAATGGTCATGATTATTATTATTATTCCAATTAATTCTCTCCTGCTTTTGGGTGCACCAAATTAAGATGCCCCACAATAGAATCAAAATAAGAGTTGAGCTGAAATGCTATCACGATACATATACACTACAAAAAAATATTATATTTAAGGACACTCTTTTTTATATTTTACGATGCTTAAAAGCGTCCCAATATATTCTAACGTCACTTTTGAAAGCGTCGGCAAATGAAGAGTCACCACGCATATATTTACGCTTATACCAAGCGTCGGTAAGATATATTCTGATGCTTTAAAGCGTCGAAAAATTAAAAATAATAGTAAAATTTATCATCATTTAATAAATTATTTGATATCATATAACGACGCTTTTTGAAGCGTCGGTATTTTCTATATTGTAAAAACACTTAGAGACGCTTCCCCTGAGCGTCGTCTAAAAAGCGTCCTTATATTAATTTTTTTTTGTAGTGAATATACTTTTTTCCTCCTTACTTATTGCATATTAATTAGTAGTCAAATTTTAGTAGTTTGTTCTAATTTGTGGCTCAAACTTTTAAAATTATTACAATCAATTTCCACACTCCGATTTACTTGGCTAAATATTGATGCATCGCTGATGTAAAAAAAAATCTTAATTATTAGCGTATCATCAATTACAATACTGCCACATTACTCTGCATTAACGATCGATACGTCAGTATATAGTCATCTAAATTATGTTATAGGAGTTAATTATAACAATTCTGAAAGCTTGAATCAGAAATTACAACAAGTTTTACCACCAAACTGTCACCCACTTATGATATGCAGACAAAATGTGCAATTTACCCCATATTAAAAATTTTCCATTAGTACTCTTTATGATAGTTTACTTAACCATCTACTCTTACCCAAATCAAGCAAGCAAAATCCACACTTTTTGGAGAGTGTTGAATTAGTTCAACAAAAACTTTGATGAAGCCATGGAAATAGTTGTATCTATCTAGAAGAACTAATCATATACTTATATTATCAGGAGAACTTCAAAAACCCCCTCTGAGGTTTCACACTTTTTCATTTTAGTACCCTGTGGTTTAAAGTGTATCAAGTTAGTACCCTGCGGTTTCTCACTTCATCACTTTAGTACCCTGTGGTTTAAAATGTATTAAGTTAGTGCCCTGTGGTTTTGAACTTTATCACTTTACTACCATATGGTTTCACACTTTATCACTTTAGTACCCTGTAGTTTAAAAAACCACAGAGTACTAACTTGATACAAAATTAAAACCACGGAGTACTAAAGTGATCAAAGTGCAAAACCACAGAGTACTATTTTGATACTCTTTAAACCACATGATACTAAAGTGATAAAATGAGAAACCACAGGGTACTAACTTGATACATTTTAAACCATAGGATACTAAAGTGAAAAAAATTAAAACCACAAGGGGGGTATTTCAAGTTTTCCCTATATTATATATATATATAGAACTAGGCTACTATACTATTAATAGCACCAAGTCATTGGTGCTACCAAGTTTTTAACCGTTGGATTGAAAGATGTGCGGTTAGGATGATGTGGACCCCCTAGGGTTAAGTGGATGGTTGGTTGAATAGTATGATCTAACGGGTGAAAATCATCAAAGAGGTGGATCTAATGATGGAAAACTTGGTAGCACCGAGTTCTTCGTGCTATTGATAGCATAGCAGCCGGACTATATATATATATATATATATATATATATATATATATATATATATATATATATATATATATATATATATATATATATATATATATATATATATATATATATATATATATATATATATATATATATATAAAGAATACCAAGATCTTTTGACCTGAACAAATAAGAAGTAAATGCACAAAGCAAAGAGACCACTAATTATGCAGTGTATCCATTTCCTCCTGCAGAAAACATATATAGAAAACATATCCCTACAATTCAAAACAACCCCATCTTCCCTACCAAACACTCCTCTTTAAAAACCCTAAACCCCTCTCCCCTTCTCCCCTTCTCCATCATCCACAGCAAACCCTAATTATTACAATGGCAAGCCAATTCAAAGTTGTGTTGATCTTCACCATGGCTGTATCTTCTATCCATTCCTCCTCCGCTGCGCAGCAAACCTGCTCTTCCTACACCTTCTCTAACAACAAGGCTTTCAACTCGTGCACCGAACTCCCCCATCTTGGGGCCTCGCTTTACTACACCCTCTCCCCTTCGTCCGACGCCATCAATATCGCATTCAAAGCTCCGCAATCCTCCGATGGGTGGGTCGCCTGGGCCCTAAACCCTAAGAGCACGGCGATGGTTGGTTCCCAAGCCATCGTCGCCTTCTTCCACTCCAATGGTAATCTGAAACCCAAACTATATAACATAGTGGATACACTGAATCTAGTCTCGTTTGTCATACGACAACGATCATATTTAATGCATTTACTCACTCGTATATAAAATCGTCATATATATATATATATATATATATATATATATATATATATATATATATATATATATATATATAAAGCTAAAATTCTTATCTTTATTAATAGCGTCAAGTCATTAGTCTTTCTCAAATTTTTGGCCATTGGATTGAGAGATGTGTGGTTAGGATGATGTGGGCCCAAGAGTTAAGTGAGTGGTTGGTTGAATAGTATGATCTAACGGGTGAAAATCATCAAAGGGGTGGATCTAACGGTGGAAAACTTGGTAGCACCAAATGCGTAGTCTTATCGATAGTATCCCGGACTACATATATATATATATATATATATATATATATATATATATATATATATATATATATATATATATATATATATCGCATGCATATCGATTCTCATCATTAGTTAAGACAATTCCAAGGCTGTTTCCTATCAGATCAATCTTTTCGACAACAGGTAGCATGATTGCGTACCCGACGCAGCTCGACAGCTACGCGCCCTCGATGGCCCCCGAAGATCTGAGCTTTCCGGTCTCTGACGTGGCGGCAGAGTACGTGAAGAATGAGATGATCATCTACGCCACATTGAAGCAGCTCCCAGGAGGGACTAGCAGAAAGTTCAACCATGTTTGGCAGGAAGGGAGCAGTGTGGCAAATGATGTCCCTCAAGCTCACTCCACTAGTGGCGACAACATTGAATCCCTAGGAACCATTGATTTCCAGTGAGTTATAAGCTTCACAGCTATATTAGTATTAGTGAGGAGGATAAGTGCCAATACCTTTCATTTTCTGGAGGTTTAGGGCACAGTTGTAACACACTTTGTCAGGCTACAACTTCCATTTCATGTATACAATTCACTATATGGATGGTCTAGATATTACATACATATATATGTTTCGCTACAACACCTTATTTTAAGATTTCTCTTTATCATCATTTACAATCAATTCATCTACTGCTCAAGAGACAAGACTCAAAAACAATCATGTTCTTAAAACAGCCAGGCCATGGTAAAAAAAATCCTAGGTAGTCCCAAATTAAGCAAGAACTGGAAAAATCTGCACCAGAGTAAAACATGTATTCAAATAAGGAAATTAACCTGCACAATGAGCTAGCTAAGATCGAATGAGCTATACATAAACCTAATAAACAGAAACCTGCAATGAGAACTAAGACCGAGTAACGTCGACGAAGTAAGATTGCGCATTCGTCTGTACGTACCTTCTCAATTGTTTTTCACAAAAACTATTCTTCATACATGCGATAGTTAACTTGCGTCGATCGGATACCATTAATTACATACATATCTTCGAGTAAATCTAAATATATATATGTCATTTCCTGATCACCCTAACAGTTATAGTCCGTAAAGTATGTAGTAGACAATAATATCAAAAAATCGTATAAATTATTTTCTAAAACTTCAAATATGCTAGATCTAGTCTAACGGAACTGATCGTCGATTCAAAAATTCCATCATCTAAAACGGCTCAGGACCACGGAGGCCTCCGTACTCCTGAGAACACAACAGTCCTGCTCTATATATATATATAGGGTAAATTGCACTGTTGCCCCTTGAACTTTTGGCGGAGTTTTACTTTACCCCCCAAACTCTTAAAACGGTCATTTACCCCCCTATACTTTAATATTGCATCTTGTTGCCCCTTCCGTCAGTTAAAGTTAACGGAGCTGAACGGGAGTTGACGGAAGGGTTAGGGTTTGGTTGAAAATCTACCGCCAAAACTGTCCCTTGTTCCAATCAACTTACTTTTATTCCTTAAAAAGACAGTTTTAGCGGTAGATTTCCCGTCAAAACCTAACCCTTCTGTCAACTCCCGTTCAGCTCCGTTAACTTTAACTGACAGAAGGGGCAACAAGATGCAATATTACAGTATAGGGGGGTAAATGACCGTTTCCAGAGCTTGGGGGTAAAGTGAAACTCGCCAAAAGTTCGGGGGCAACAGTACAATTTACCCTATATATATATATATTAAAAGAATCTAATATATTATTTATTATATATTTATTTTTTTTTTGTCAACTTGTGTTTTATTAAAGCTGCGATAACACAATAAAAATTTTTTTAAAAAAAAATCAGAAGTGCTATTTGCTTGTTCGTGGTGATCACTCCATTGCTTACAAAATACCCGTCTAAACAATTTTAAAATTGACGAAGACAAAGTTCTGATATTCTTAAATCACTATTAAATTAATAGTGATTTAATTATACTCAAAAATATAGTAATATTTTTCATAGTGACATCACGTCCTAACTTTGGAATTTGAAAACACTATTAATTTGGTTTTAATAGTGATTTAATTTGATTTAATAGTGTTTTCTATTCTATTTATTAAATTGCTATTCTATATTTGAGTTTTACACGTTTGGAATTTAGAAACACTATTAATTTGTTTTTTAATAGTACTTTCTAATCTATTTACTAAATTATTATTCTATATTTGAGTTTGACAGATGACAAATATATGGAAAGTCACGTGCCAATTTCTTACAAAGGATTTACAAAGGGTTCTACTTTAGTATATAGTAATTTAATAAATAGATTAGGAAGCCACGTGTCAATTTCTTACAAAGAGTTCTACTTTAATATAGCTTTTAAAATAATAGGATAAACTACAAATACCACCCCTATGGCTCTATGGTTCCACCCTTTCTCACTTTAGTATCCTATATTTTAAAGTGTATCAAATTAGTGTCCACTTTTTCTAATATTTTATTAAATTATATATAAAAAACTTCAGATACTCCACGTAGGTTTATCCAATATTCACTTTATCATTTAGTTTTAATTTTGTCAGTTATTTAACGAAAAGAAATTAATAAAATCGGTAATAAAAAGATAAAAATAAAATTATATGATATTAAATTAATACACTTTGACCTATAAGGTACTAAAGTGAGAACGTGTTAAACTATAGGGGTGGTATTTGAAATTTTTCTATAATAATATAGAAAAAACTTCAAAGATTCCTATGTGGTTTCGTACTTTTTTATTTTAGTACTCTATGGTTTTAAATGTATCAATTTAGTACCTTGTGGTTTAGCGTTTTCTTATTTTACTACCCTGAGGTTTAAAGTGTATCAAATCAGTACTCTATGATTTTATTTTTGTATCAAGTTAGTACCCTGTAATTTTATTTTTCTCTTAATGAAATATTAAACCACCAGGTACTAAAGTGAGAAAGTGCCGAACCACATGGTACTAATTTGATACACTTTAAACCACGCGGTACTAAAGTGAGAAAGTATGAAACCATATGGTACTAACTTGATACGCTTTAAACTATAGAGTACTAAAGTGAGAAAGAGTGAAAGCACAATAGAATTTTTTGAAGTTTTCTCATAATAATATAATAAGGGATAATTGCCTATATACTCCTCATATGTTTAAAAATATGGGCAATTGCTTATATATTCCTGAAAAGTTCCCGATTTTTTGATTTATCCCTCTTAGAAGGCTAATATTGAAAATACCCCTCCTACGTTCCAACCTATTTGTAATATATCCTTAGAGTTAAAATCTGTTAAGTAACTCTGTTATCTTTGTAAAATTACTATTTTGCCATTTTCAAATATACCCTTCTACCATCACTGTCTTTCTTATTTGCCCTTAAAGTCAAGGGCACAAAAATATTTCGACTTTTGATTTTTTCCAATATACCCCTCTACCGTCACCATCCTTTTTTATTTGCCCTTAAGTTAAGGATAAAATTGGTATTTTAATTTTTTTTAACTGTGGTAGATATTTAACTCACGTTTAACTCAGATTAACTTAACAGGAGATAACTGCAGGGGTATTTTGCAATAACGGTGGAACGTATAAGGGGCATTTTAGAAAGAAAAAAAAGAAATAAGGGTAGATCGGATATTTTCAGACGCATGAGAGGTATATAGGCAATTATCCCTTAAAAGTATTCAATTTACCCTCTTTTTTTTTCTTTTTAAAATACCTCTCATATGTTCCACCGTTATTGCAAAATACCCCTGTAATTATTTCTTATTAAGTTAACTTGGGTTAAACGTGAGTTAAATATCTACCACAGTTAAAAAAATTAAAATGTCAATTTTGCTCTTAACTTAAGAGCAAATAAAAAATGTTGGTGACGGTTGAGGGGTATATTGAAAAAGATCAAAAGTCAAAATATTTTTTGTGCCCCTAACTGTAAGCGCAAATAAGAAAGACTATAATGCCAGAAGGATATATTTGAAAGGATAAAATAATAATTTTACAAAAATAACATAGTTAATTAACATATTTTAATTTTAAAGGTATATTAGAAATAAATTGGAACAGAGCAAAAGTATTTTCAATATTAACTTTCTAAGGCTTAGTTTGGTATTGAGGCCTATCTAATGTTATTAGATAAAATGGAGTTATAGAAAAAGCATATAGGGATATGCTTCTGCGTTTTCCGGTGGGAACGCAGAAAATATATCGTAACCGACTCATCGCGATATACGGAACGCAATATTATGTACGAAAACAAACGGAATATTTTTCCAACGTACTTTCTCACCACACGTAACGCAGTCTTCCCGCAATACCAAACGAAGCCTAAGACGGATAAATCGAAAAGTTGAAAATTTTTGGAGGGTATATAATTAATTGAAAGGGCAAAACAGTAATTTACAAAAATAACAGAGTTAATTAATATATTTTAATTTTAAGAATATATTAAAAATAAGTTGAAACAGAGCAAAAGTATTTTTAATATTAACCTTTTAAGATGAATAAATTAAAAAATTGGAAACATTTCGAGGGTATATAAGTAATTTTCTCATATAATAAAATAAAATAAAATAAAATAACGTGGGAGAGGCGTTGAACATACGAGCCCTTGAACATTTCCCTCTCTCTCTCTCTCTCTCTCTCTCTCTCACGATCACCTCCTCCTCCTCCTCCATTCCCCTTGTCCCCGATCCCTTCAAAACCCCCAAATCCCTAATCCCCAATCCCAACGACGAGGAGGAAGAGGAGGAGGAGGAGGAGGAGGAGGGAGGAGCACGAAGACGATGATGGCTTGGTCAATCCCCATCCCGATCTCTGCGATTAGGGTTTGGTGATCGCATACTAAATCGCCTTCATCGTCGTCTTCGGAGGTGGGGAGGGAGATGTCGAATCATTTGCACGGGGAGTTCAACCAGAGGATCGACTACGTGTTCAAGGTGGTGCTGATCGGGGACTCGGCGGTGGGGAAGTCCCAGCTCCTCGCCCGCTTCGCCCGCAACGAGTTCAGCCTCGACTCCAAGGCCACCATCGGCGTCGAGTTCCAGACCCGCACCCTCCTCATCGACCACAAGACCGTCAAGGCCCAGATCTGGGACACCGCCGGCCAGGAAAGGTCCCAAATCCCCCCATCAATCCCCTCTTCATCCTCTCTTCCCCTTTCTCTATTTCGATTTCGATTCTCTTCTATCTATGATGTAAAAGTTAGTCGTAAAATCGATTATTTGCAAGTTTGGAGTTTGGTGAAAGCATCGGATTATTTGGAAGAAAATTTGGTATAGATGTCGGAATCTCTAGTGTGTGCAACAATGGATCTGATCTGATGAAGTGATGATAGTCGTAACGTTTGATTAAACTCGGGATCGTTGAAAAGTTTGGAGCTTGGTCACAAAAAAAAGAAAAAAGAAAAAAGAGAGGAGAATTTGGGGAGAAAAAGATAAATTCTGTAGTGGTTTGATTAATAAATTAAAGTTAGCTAAATATCCCAGGAAACGAAATTAGCATAATGGAAAATTGCCAATTTCTATCATAAATTTATGTATGAATTTATCGCATGGATCTGGCTTATAGAGAGGGTGCAGCAACGGATCTGATAGGTCGGTAACTCACTGCAGTTGGAACTCATGGGTTCCTTTTGCCTATCTGATATCTTACCAGCCAATTAATTTGTTCTATTACATCGGATGATTGTGTCTGATTCTATAGAATGGTTATAAAGAAGCCATTGTTTGTAGTTCAAAGTGTTCAACAGCTAGTAACTGCATATGTGGAATCATAATGTCATCAATGAAGATGTTAAGATGGATTGAAAAGATAATTTAGGAAATTATTGTTGCCTAACATAAGTCAGATGCTGGACGCATAGGTAAACGAAGTTGCAGAAAAAGGGACTGAGGAGAAGATTTTGACATACTCCATGGAGGCGAGAGACTTACCAGTCGAAGTGACTTGTATAAATAGAAGATGCCTTTAGATGATGGGAAAGGAACAAAATTGATGTGGGTGGAAATCACGAGGATGGACATGATAGAACCTCGTTTGACAAAAAGGATATTTTCTTAAATAGAGTTAAGGGAGGACTATGGTCCCACTTGGCTGGCCAAAATACTTGGGAGTGAGGCAATTATTATATGCTTAAATAGTAATTGTGATATCAGTTCTCGAAATCTAAGTAATAATTAATAGCTGCCTTTTTCATTTCGCTAGTTAAGCTTCATTTCCAATTGAAATGTTGTTTTGGATGATTTGAGCTAGAAATCCATACTATTTTAAGATCTTGGAACAACTGTATCTCAATTTTCATCTTTTATTTCCCTCTGCTTTCTGTTCTGGCATGATTCGAAGGATTTATATGAGGATGTGTATAGCATAATGATCTTCTATAACCATATCAGAGTTTCATGATGAATCACGTGCTCTTTGATTGTGCTCTTTTCTGTTAGTAGGGTATTAATGGAAGTTGTGCTTGGGTGGTTCTAATGCCTTGTTGCTCTTATGAAGGGTGCAGTTTTCTTTTTTTTCGTTTTTCTTTATTTTGAAAAATGCTTTCCCTAGCAACATGCTTGTTGGAATCTGTATAGCAACATGCATATAAATAGTCTCTTTGCGATTTCATGTCTTTTTCTTGAGGAAAGCTTTTAGACGAATAGAAAATATTAATGCTCATTAGCGAGCCTTTCAAATTTGGTTCACAGCAGGAGTATCTGATGGCAACATGATTTCCTTCTCGAACGTTATGTTGATTTCTATTCAAGAGACTTACAACTTCTTTTGTTCTCATGCTAATGCAAATCCCAAGTGTGCCCCATTTGACTTCAAGTCTATTTTTTGTTTGATTTTGGTTAGTCTCACATTTTTATTCAATTTATATTCTTTGCTAGTTCCCGGCGGAGATTTTAGTTTTATCTTGGAAGATATGAGATAGATTCCCTTTCTGATGATTAAGATAGGGCTAAATAGGCTAGATATTAAATCAAATCCCTAAATTTAGGTATATTTCTGGGGATTAAATTAGGTCCTTCGTTATGAATAAAGCCCATCAAGCTCCATTGTAATCAGAGAGAGATTTTGGATTAATGGAGGATAGGCTTCGCCCCATCTCCTATGCCTGTATGGTTGTCGAATAGGCTTATGTAGCCACCTTGTTCTCCCTCCACTTATTTTCTTCACCCTCTCCTTTTCCTACATACTACAGTAACTGCTATTATAGTACCCTGCTGCAGTTATTGCTGCTATAGTAACTGCGCAAATAGCCACAACACGTAAGAATGATACTCCCAAATGGAGCCTATGACATCTGATTGAAAGACCCAATGCTGACAATAGACGTGGCAAGAGATGCCTGTGCCTGCAGGTACTTGCAAGTTATTCACAAATTTGCTGGTATGGTTAAAAACTTTTCTACCCCGAAAATCTGCTGTCCAACAGGCAAGTACTCATAAATTTTCGGGTTTCCTGGTTGGGTCGTGGGTACGTGGGGGTACCCACGATCTTTTGTAACTTGTATTCGTATTTTTCAAACCCACGGTCAGCCGGTCAGGGTATTTGCTACCAAAAAATAGCCAGTAAATTTTACCCATGCCCTTTGGACCTGCGAGCACCGTTGTCTGCCTGCAGGTCGCCCGATCCGCCCATTTGCCAGGTCTAGCTGACATATCCCTAGTTTCAATATTGCAGATTTCACTAGTCGTCCCATACGGTTGGGATGTCAATCCTAATCTTTTTGAGAGTTGATTACATCTGCTTAGTCGCAGAACCTTTTGCATTGCCATGTTGTCCAACTAACAAAATTTTGTGACGGCAATGTCGATTAGGCGCATGGATGAATACCAGTTTTTATGTAGAGCGAGAATTGAGAATTGGGACGGCTGGATTTTTCTTTTTCTTTGTTTTATATATCGATAATTTGCTGATGAAATTGAGAATCGCAATAAACTTTCACCTTCTTGTTTTGCCGATCTGTACGTAGTCGGTGAATATGCTTCCTCCACGGACAATTTGGGAATGCTCCTATTGCTAGTCTAAATCTATGTAAGAAGTCAAGCAGTGTATTCTATCACTATGTTAAGAGACAGTGAGGGTTTATCATGCATGATCAGGATTCCAGTGGCTATTGTACCTCTTCCTTCAGATTTGGTGCCGCAAGATAACATTGCTGATTGCTCTTATTATAAACTCAAACAGTTCTCGCGTTAGTTTTGAATGATGTGATGATGCTGACGATGACGACGACGATGGTTTATGATAGGTACCGAGCGGTGACAAGCGCGTACTACCGAGGCGCAGTGGGGGCGATGCTCGTCTACGACATCACCAAGCGCCAGTCGTTCGACCACGTGGCGCGGTGGCTTGAGGAGCTGCGGGGCCACGCGGACAAGAACATCGTCATCATGCTCGTCGGCAACAAGTCCGACCTCGGCACCCTGCGCGCGGTCCCCACCGAGGACGCCAAAGAATTCGCCCAGCGCGAGAACCTCTTCTTCATGGAGACCTCCGCCCTCGAGGCAACCAACGTCGAGACCGCCTTTATGACCGTCCTCACCGAGATCTACCGGATTATCAGCAAAAAAGCCCTTATAGCCAATGACGAGCCCGAATCGGGGGGGAATTCGAGCTTACTTAAAGGGACCAAGATCGCCGTCCCCGGCCAGGAGCCCGCCGCTGGAACCAAATCTATGTGCTGTTCTTAGTAGGCGGGCGGCTTTTTCGTCCTCTGATTGTTTACGCTCTCCCGAGCCCTCTCGTAGATCACCCTCTTTTTGTTTCCTTTCTGAAAGGGAAAAACAAAAAAAAGAAAGAAGAAGAAAACGAAACCAAGCATTTTCTTTTTGCAGTAGATTCGAACACGAGAGTTACTCAAATTGTTGTGAAACCTGTGATCGATTTTTCTTTCTTTTTTTTTTTTGGTTTCTTCGACACCGTTTCCTGTAACTTAATTCGATTTCGAAACTGTGAGAACCATGAAGCAGTGGTTGTTCTTTCTGGTTGTTAGTTCTATCATATATACAGACATGATGAAAATTTTGCGCCGCCTTTCGGCCTGCTTGTTCTCATCTTCAGTTGCATCCTTTTCTGACTCTTTTTCACCTGTTTTTCGCTTGTCTCAGTCCTGATACTGTTTGGAGGTGTTATCGGGTCGGGTTGAATTAGGTTCGGGTATTACCGATACCGACACCCCACCAATCCATGATGATGATAATAAGTAGAGAAGCTGTTTCAAAAGGCGGGTTACTGCACTACTTGTGCATTGGTACAACTCTTTCCTAGATTTTAGTTCTCATTATATTTTTTTTCTGGATAACTAAAATAATTCTCAGGAATTATTTTAATTTGGCCACTAAGGTCTCAAAATTTTGATCTTACTACCCAATCTTTTAATTAGTTTGTTTTGAGTTGGTCAACGACATTTTGGACTTCAAATTATAAGTAAATTACTTATTTTAATGAATTTATAGCTACGAGAACTAACTAAAGCTGTAAAAATAAACGACAAATTCAAATTTAAAATTAAAGACTCATTAACTGACTCGAATCAGACAAATTGAAATGCTGGATAGTGGAATAAAAAATAGTGCACAGTTCAGTTAAGTTTTACGTTTTTTTATTTTTCGGGTAAACTTTAAATATCTCATTTTAGTACCTTATGGTTTAAAGTGTATTAATTTAGTACCCTGTGATTTTATTTTATTTTTTTCATCACCTTCTCTGTTAATATTTTGTAAAATTATATACCAAAAACTTCGGATACCCCATCTAGGTTTATCGAATATTCACTTAAGTATCTTTTAATTTTAACTTTATCACTGACTTAACGGAAAAAAATTAGTGGAGGGAATAATAAAAAAAATAAAATTACAAGGTCTTAAATTGATACATTTTAAAACAGTGCGCAACTACGGAGATGAAGGTTTTTTTTTTTTATTCTTACAATAGCAAATACCTCTACTATATGAAATTTTAAAATAGAACTCTCAACATTCCTTGCATAATATATTATTATTATTATTATTATTATTATTATTTAAGCTATTCTAATTAGTAAATCGAAATTTTTGTCAAATTTAATAGCGTTTTAACTGTTAGTTATAAATTACTCTAATTTATTGGCTACAAAAGTGATTAACAATTATTAATGAATTTGTGGTTGCATTAATTAAGCTATCATATATTCATATGTTAGTTATCCTAATTTCATTTACTAAAAAATAATAAAAGTGCCTTAATAAAATTAGAAATCAGTTTGACAAAATTTTTTTAACTCTATTTAAATTAGATATTAAAATAATCGATCCAAACAATAAATAATTAATTAATTTTGAGGGCCTTACTTCAGAGAAGCCAATAGTTGAGGGGTTCCCATGCATTTTTCTAAAACTAATACCATTCGTTTGATTTCACACTTTTCCACTTTAGTACCCTATGATTTAAAACAAGATTATATTCATAAGCAGATCTATCCGTGCCGCATCGCTAACAAAATAACGGCACGATACAAACCCAGTACCGATGACACAGTTTAAAATTCTCTATTCTTTAAATTAGTAAGTAATTCCCTCAATAAAATTTAAAAGATGTAATAAAAAAACATAATAAATAGTTAGAATATTTTGTTGCTAAAGAAAATAAATATTTCATGCATTTCGCACTAAGACGGCACGCGCAAGACGCACCGTGTCTTACGTGAGTTTCCGACGACCGTGCCACCGCATTTAAATTTTTGGTTTAAAATATATCAATTTAGTATCATATAATTTTACACTTTTTTATTTTAGTACCCTGTAATTTACCGTGCATCAATTTAATACCATATGGTTTTATTTTTCTTTTTTACGACTTGTCCGTTAATATTTTGTTAAATTATAAGAAAAAAACTTGGATACCCTACATAGGTTTATCAAATATTTACTTTAGTATCATTTAGTTTTAACTTTATTACCGATTTTTTTTCTCAAGATTTATCGAATATTCACTTTAGTATTCTTTAATTTTAACTTTTTCACATATTTAACGAAAAAAAATAATAAAATGGATGATAAAAAGAAAAAAAATAAAACCACATGGTACTAACTTGATAAAGTTTAAATCATAGGGTACTAAAGTGAGAAAGTGCGAAACTACATACACTTTAAATTAAAAACTTGATACACTTTTAAACTATAGGATACTAAAGTGAGGAAATATGAATCTATCGGGGGGGTATTTGAAGTTTAACCAAAATAATATTAATAATTAATAATTATAATTATGCTCTCTATCGTTTATATATTTATATGTATCTATAAATATCTCTCTCTCTCTCTCTCTCTAGGATTAGTATTTCTCCCGCGACGACGACGACGACGACGACGACGAAGAGACTCGAAGAGGGAAAACCCTAATTAGGGTTTGGAGCTGCTTCGATCCCTGGAATTGGGGCTCGATTATCGGAGTCGGGGGGGCAATTTCCGCCCCAAAAATTTGGCATCGGATTCGTAGAATCTAGGATGCGAATGGATCGAGAGGAGGTACCTGATGCGGCGGCGGGGAAGGGCGGCGGCGGCGGCGGCGGCGGCGGCGGCGGGGGAAGCGCGGCGTGCAGAAGCTGTTCAAGGCGGCGTTCAGGCGCGGCGACGCGTCGGCGGCGCGCGTCACGGCGTGGGGGGCGGGGACGAGCCGGAGTCGGCGCGGTCGGGCTCCAGCTCCGGCTCCGGCTCCGGCTCCGGCGGGGCGGCGCGGCGCCACCGCAGGGCGAGCCACGACGACGATCGCTCCTCCGAGCGCTACAGCGGCGAGCTCGAGGGTACGCACCCATGGCGCATCCGCATAGCAATTCGCTTTTATGCGGGCGCTCGTCTCTACGTCTCCGTATAGTAGTGTTTCTCCTCCTTTTTTCTTTTTTTTTCCCCCTTTTTTCGCTTATATTATTTGCGTAATTAATTATAGAAGGGCATTAAGATTATTATTATTATTATTATTATTATTATTATTATTATTATTATTATTATTATTATTATTATTATATTATTATTATTATTATTATTATTTAACTTTTAGTACTAATTTTTGAATTGAAGATTTTATACTTTAATTTAGCTTAAAAATTTTATTAACTTTAATGACTCAATTAGTTATTAGCATTTAATTAATCCAGTTTAATTCGCTATAAAGTAGGTTAATCTATCAAATTTGATGAACATGTCAATCAATTTGGTTAATTTTTTTTTTTAAAATTTATTAGGCTAACATCAATTGATTCTCTAAAAAAAAATTTAAAGTTGATTGATATAGCCCCTTAACTTTAATTTTTTTTTTTTTAAAATCGGTTACTTTTTTTAACTTTTAATTTTTGGAAATTGAATGGTTTCAATCAAACAAATTGAAATTTTTTTTTTTTTTCAATTTTATCAGTAATTTAATCTATTTTAGTAATTTTCATTATTTTCGAACAAATAAAATTGGACCTGCTAATACTAATAGAATCATTAAATTTAACAAAAATTTCAATTTCAAACTATGAATTTCAATTTACAAATTTCGATTTGCACCATTAATCCTACCTGCATGAATGGTACATATTGAGGGTAAATTGCATTAAACTTACTTTAATAAAACTTATCTGAACCATAGAGAGCATTAATTTTTATTTTACTGTCCAATTTTTTAATTTGTTTGATCTGAGTTAGTTAATAATACTCCAATTTCAAATTTTAAACTAATGATTTACTTTAATGTATTTACAGTTGCGTATATTATATTTAATATACTAACTGAATCTGTAAAGATAAATAACGCATTCAAAATTTAAAGTGCCGAAGACCGTCTCAAATCAAACAAAATTTGAAAGATTGAATAACTAAATCAAAATAGTTCATGATTTAGATAAGTTTTGTACATTTTTACCTATATTTTAGACGTGCCATGCATACACATTAGTCTCCACCTATAAACAGAGCATTTTAGTGACTCGGTCTATATAAATACACACAATAGTTTCTGCAAATATGAAATGAAGTAGGTGGTGTGTCTCTATCCTGCTGTTTATGAAAATTTAGTTATTATTCATGTCCACATTTATGATCAAGTATTTTGACCTAGTTTTGGATTCACTTGCGCACATGTATTCTTCCAGGCCTAGTTTATTTTAAGGATTATAATGTTCCCTGCTTTTTATATATATCTATTGCAAGTAGTAGTTAATGTAATAACACGCAGATAATAAAGCCTAGGGATGCTATACTCTTACGAGTATGGACCTTTTTGTATTCATAAATTTTCGGCTGTCGGATGAAGAGATGTGCGGTTAGAATGATAATGATCCCTTATGGTTGAGCGGGGTGGTTGGTTAATTAGTATGATCTAGTAGTTGAAAATGATAAAAAGGGTAGACGTAATGGCCGAGAACTTATGAATATGAAGAGACCTATACTCATAAGAGTATAGTAGCTGAACTCCCGATAATAATATGTTTATTGCTTAGTTGATTTCTTTATATTTAAACTGCTTTGTGAAGATATGGTAATTGCTGGCACAAATGATATAAGCCTATTATACAAAGTAATCTCAAACTAGAACTTTTGATAATCTCAAATTTTTATTTTATCTTCCTACTGAGGGATAGTTTTTCGTTTGATTAGTTTTTCCCTCCCATATAATAATTCCTTATCTTATATAAATTTATCCTGCATCATACTCTGATTTGCTCTTAGGGCATGTTTGGTTCACCTATTTTACACTATGGAATCGGAATGGAATTCATTAATTCCGATGGCTGCCATTTGTTTTATAGGAATCGGATTCCGATTCCCATTCAACTTCGGAATGGGAATGACCAAATCCATTTATGATCCAATCCGGCTTTGAATCTCGGATTGGCTCATCCTAAAGTAAACTATTCAAAATCCTCTTTCATCAGCACCTACCTCCTCTCCCTTCATCACTTTCCTCTTTTTTAATCAAAACCCTCTCTCAAAAATTTTAAAATTTCATTCCGATTTCCATTCCAATAATGAACCAAATATTTTTGAATGATTCGATATTCCATTTTTCATTCCAAAGCAATCCAATTTTATTTTTCATTTCTATTCCAATCATGAACCAAACATGCCCTCAATTTAATTTTTAGTGCAATTTTCTAGCATCTTATGTTTATTCTACAAAAATAATAGCAATTTGGCTCATAAAGAATGATCTGCATTTAATTCAAAAATATTGATGTACGCAATTGCATTGTAACCTATTTTTAATCTAAACTATAGGTCGAATAAGCGTCGGAATCTCTAATTCTCAGATCCAAGGAAGTGTAATTAACCTTTCATTAATTGTTAATAACTAATTACTTAGTCAACTACAACTGCATCAAACTGGTAGTTAATTGTTCTAATGACCAACTTAAACTAATGGTGGAATAAAAAGCTTTTATTAGATGTTCTACAGAGTCATCTCATCTCAGTTTAATCTAACAGTGACAAATTTTGGCTTTTGGAATAACCCTTTTTCACCCCCCTTTACTTCATGTGAAAAAGGTTCAAATGGCTCAAAGCTGCTGCTCGCGCAGCGGAATGCGAAGATCCAGTATGCGAACGAGCCGTATCCGTGGGAGAGGAAGATGCGGGAGCTCCTGCCGCTGCCGAGCTCGAGCAGCTTCCTCTCGCTGCTGCTCCTCCCGAAAGCTTCTGATGCATCCGCGTCGCACTACAACTCGCTGGAGGATACATTGGCACGGGCCGATACATGGCTCACGGCGTCGCAGGCGTCCGGGGTGCCCATCGTGTTCATGAATGTTCAAACCGAGGCCCTGCTCACAAAGGTAAATTTTTCGTTCTTCGAGCCCTCATTCTAATGTAAAGTTTGGATCCTCACATCGCGCGATAGTTCAGATAAGATTTGTAAGTTTGTATCTAAAAAGAAGAGCACTTGTGAATCGATCAAATGCTGATCTGAAGAGCCGTAGTTGCTTCTTGTTCTTTCTTGTTCGTAGATCTCCGGAGAGACCGCGTCGTCGACGGTGAACATGGGATCGCCGGCCGATCTGGCGAACATGGCGAACGTGAGCCTCTACGGGTTCGAGGACTACCATGGGGTCGACATCGGGGTGGTGCGGGCGGTGCGGCTGTGGTACACGCCCGTCGCCGGCGAGACCGAGCTGGAGATCACGCTGCAGCAGGGCGACACCAGGCTCGGCTTCGCCATCAGCCGCACCGACGAGGTACGCATTTACCGCCTTTTCGTGCAGAAATTTCCGAAAAACTCTTGTGCATGCCAACATCTGTTAGATGTTTGGTGAAAACCAGGCTCGATTATTACTGATGTGTTGATAAATTTATATAATATTTTTCAATTCTGATTTAGAATTGCGCTTTAAAAGCATCCGCTTCTATACTTGGAAAGATCTAAGATATCCAAATCACCTGGGCCTTGATATTTATTTATTTTGTCTATTTATTTTTCGAATTTTTTCCTTTCTAATTTTATGATTATTTATTATTTTTTATTATTATTGGGCTAAATTACAAAAAATCTTCTGCAAATATCTCCGTTTTCACTTTTTCTCTCTAACTTTTAAAACTCTATATTTTGCAGATTCCACTACCATTCCGTCAATTTTTTATAATTTATATCGAAAATATCGTTCAAAATAATAGAAATAATATATTAAATTTTTTTATATATAAAAAAAGCTAAGTGTAATTTAATCATTTTGGCCTCTCCATTAACACTGCAGTACCTTTCTGAAAATATTTCTGAAATTTTAAAGGGACAAAATATAAGTTTTTGAAAGATAGAAAGAAAAAGTAAAAACGCAGATATTTATAGAAGATTTTCTGTAATTTAGTCTTAATTATTGTGATAATTAAATTAAACAAAACGGGAGATGAATCCATATTAGAGATGTCAACGGATCGGATTCGGTTCAAATTTTTAAAATCTCGAATCCGACTCCAAATCCGAGACCCGAACCCGAAACAAAAAATTTGAACTCGAAACAATTTTTTTTTTTAATATTTCAAAATATATTATATTAAATCTAAATTTTTAAAATACAAATTCAAATATAACATCAAATATATATATATATATATATATATATATATATATATATATATATATATATATATATATATATATATATATATATATATATATATATATATATATAATCTAAGGGCCACATCATCCACTTAACCCAAGGAGGCCCACATCATCCTAACCACACATCTATCAATCTAAGGGCTAAAAACTTACAAGCACCAAATGACTTTGTACTTTTAAAAACATAGGAGATCAATTCATATATATATATATATATATATATATATATATATATATATATATATATATATATATATAGAAAGAGAGAGAGAGAGAGAGAGTTGAGCTAGAATACTCTCAAAAGCACCGGTGCTTTTGACTTTTTAGCTATTGGATAGAGATGTAGGGTTGAGATGATGGTGGTAGGTGGTGGTAGGTGGAATATTGTTTCACCCAAAGGTTAGTAGCAATCAAGGAGTAGATCCAAGGACTAGAAACTCAAAAGCACTAAAGGGGTGGTGCTTTTGAGAGTATTCTAGCTCAATTCTATATGTATATATATATATATAAAATAAATTTGGGTTTGGGTCGGGTACAATCAAAATTTATATTTGAATTCATATTCGTTGGGTTTTTATTTTTAATATCCATATCCGAATCCATATCTATATTCATCGGATATATCCGTTTTATTCGGGTTCGGGTTCGAATAAAATTTCGGGTATCCATACCCATTGACATTCCTAATCCGTATGCTAGGGTTTCATCTACGTGTCGTCGGTGGCGGAGGAGGAGGAAGCGGCGGCGGCGGCGGCGCGGTCGGGGCTCGGGGAGCTTTTCCGGGAAGCGCGGGGGGCGTCGAAGCTGCTGGTGATCTCGCGCGTGGGGGGCGCGAAGGTGCTTCCGTGGATGGTCTCAACGTGCGGCGACGTCAAGTGCTTCGACACCGTCTCCCTCAGCCAGAAGCTCTCCCTCCACCTCCACGCCCTCCTCCCCATCCGCCTCCACTTCCTCCTCTGGGCCCCACCTCCCCCTTCCCCTCCCCCGCCCCCCCCTCCGGCGCCGGCGCCGGAGGAGGAGACGGTATTAGGGTTAGGGTTAGGGTTAGGGTTGGAGAGGGACGCGGTGGGGGACGCCTCGTTCAGGTTCCAGAACATCTCACTCCCGGATAGCTGGGTCTAGTAGAGAGAGATGACACCCCTGGAAACAAACACCATCCATTTGCGCGGGTACCCTTCCCACTTCAAATAATAATAATAATAATAATAATAATAATTTCGTGCAGGTCTCTACAAATATAGCGAATGATAAATATATTTTTACAAAGTTCAGCTTTCATATCTTAGCCATACAAAAGTCCCGGTGTTCAGAATCCGTTAGAAAATTTTAGTTAATCGTAAGTTAAATACTTAATCTTAGTTGGTTTTTGATATTTCTACCCCGCTTGTATTATACTGCTATGCCTTTTAGAGGAATATAGGCAAAATTGAAAATATAAACGGTTATCTATCTAAGGATTCTCTAACGGTAACAAATCAAAAGGACGTATTCGAAAATATTAGAATTTTTGCAGGAATAATATATGAAAGTTGAGTTTTGTAGGAATATATTTATCATTCACTATATTTATAAGGATCTCTCTGAAATTAACTCAAAAAAAAAAAATACTGAGACACACTCAACTGTAGCATATTGTGAAATAGGTCCCTCAATCTCTGATCAAATTCATAAACGGGTTTCATGAAATTTGATGATTTTAATCTTTTTTCGGCAAATAAAACTTAGAAGAATCAGTAACTAGGTAGCTGCAAAAAAAGAAGAAGAAGAAAATTTTGACTTTACTAACTAGAAAAATGTCAAATTAAAAATAAATAAATAAATAAAGTTGAGGGACCTATTTTAGAATAGCCTATAGGTGAGGGGGGTCTCGGCCTCTTATTATGACCAAATAATTGAGGTGTTCATATATATATATATACTCCTTGTTGGAAAATAAAGTTTTGTACAAAAGAAGATAAAAATGGGAAGTGAAAAATCTTGGATTTTGAAAGGGTATACCTGCAATTATCTGATGAAAAGTATAGTATTGCTATTATTGTTATTATTATCTGCATAAAAAGCTGGAGAGTTGATGGTTGATGTGTGTGCATGTGAAGATCTGTTTTTGAATATTTACCCTTGTTAAAATTTAGTCCCAGGTTTTCCAAATTTGGGCTTTGGTTGAGATTGTGGGGGAGATTGCATTACGTGCGATTGAAAAAATATTCTGTTGTACTTTCTGCATATCGCGATGAGTCGGTTACGATATATATTTCTGCGGTTCCATCGGAGAATTCCATTTTATCTAACAGTGTTAAATAGACCTCAATACTTAGAACTTGTTGTTTGTTCCTCTGCTCTCCGCTGGACCGCCGCTTAAATTGTAGAGAGGATTCATTCATTCAACAAAGAGCGTGCGGGTTTGTTTTACTGGGATCGGATGTGGTCAGAACTTCGCTAGTCAGGGCTGATGCTCACCGACCGTATGCTTTCAAATCGCTCTCTGCGTCTTATCCGTAAGTTTGTCTGCCGGTCGGTCGGTCGGTCTCCTGCGAACGTCTGCACTCACAGTTCGAGCGAACGTCTGCACTCACAGTTCGACGGGCTGAGGGTCGGTCGGTCTCCTGCGAACAACGTCTGCACTCGCAGTTCGACGGGGTGAGGGGCTTCGGCGTCGGAGATCTTGTCGTCCTGCAGGCCAAAGTATCAATCAAGCGCGAACCTGAATCCGGCCTGAAAACTTCTCGAATCTTCCGCCCCAAGACACTCGCAGGCCGGCCTGAAAACTTCTCGAAGCTTCCGAACACTTGCAGGCCGGCCCGAAAACTTCTTGAAGCTTCCGACCCAAGACACTCGCAGGCCGGCCCACGAGAGGCCATCCCAATATATGCAAAAATAAGAAGACGAAGAAGAAGAAGAATAAAAACCCCATATCCGAGGCTTAGAGATATCAACGGGTCAGATTCGGGATGGAATTTAAAAAAATGAATCCGAACCCTGAACCTAAATCCGAACCCGAGTTTGACGGATTTTAAAAATTTATATACAAATTCGAATCTAACCAAAAATTCAAAATTCAAATCTAAATTCAAAATAATTATTTCTCTTTACAATATTTCAAAAAATGCTATATTAAATCTAAATTTTTTAAACACAAATTCAAATATAATATTATATATATATATATATATATATATATATATATATATATATAGAGTCCTACTATACTTTTATGAGTATAGAGGCTCTTGTACTCATAAGTTTTTGACCATTTGATCCCCCTTAATTATTTTTATCCGTTAGATTATACTATTCAACCAACCACCCACTCAACCCGGGGGCCCACTATCAACCTAACCGTAATCACTCTTATCCTAGCCTCACATTTTTTCATCTCAACGGCCAAAAAGTTATGAGTACGCTCCAATACTCATAATAGTATAGTAGCATGGCCTATATATATATATATATATATATATATATATATATATATATATATATATATATATATATATATATATATAAAAGTCCCGCTACTATACTCTATTATAGGTTTTTTTTGTACTTATAGGTTTTACCACAGGTTTGGATCGGTACGGTCAAAATCTATAACCGAATTAAAATTTCTTGAATTTTTGTTATATATATATATATATATATATATATATATATATATATATATATATATATATATATATATATATATATATATATATATTCAAAACTATATCTACTCCACATCAAATAAATCCGCTGAGTTCGGATTCGGATCCTGACAATCTCTCATCAGGCATCCGCACCCGCTAACATCCCTAATCGACGCGCCAAAACCTCTCTCTCTCTCTCTCTCTATCCCCTTCGCCATTGTCATCGTCGTGTTCCCCAATGGTAATCGCTCTCTCTCTCTCTCTCTCTCTCTCTCTCTCTCTTCTCCTCTCTCTCTCATGGGGAAGTAGGGTTTATGTTCATGTAGGTGGATCACGAGTTTGCCTTGTGAATCTAGCTCGATGAGCGGCATCGGATTTTATAGTTTCTAAGCTAGAATTTCTTGTTCTCAGTGTCGGTTCTACACCTTCGATTGATTCAGATCATTAGGGTTTTTTCCCCCTTTGTGTGTGTGTGTGTGTGTGTGTGTGTGTGTGTGTGTGTGTGTGTGTGTTAGCTCCATTTTTTTTCTGAATCCAGTGGTGAAGGGTTCCTTTATATGTGAGCTTCAGGATCGCTTGATGTTAATTAGTGTTCTCAAAATTGTTGGGAGGTGGACCACTTGTTGATCTAAGTGCACACTATCTAAATTATTTGTGTAGAAAAAAAAAGAAAAAAAAATGTAATTGGGGCACTGATTCGAACGGAGCAAGGCAACAACTAGAGGCATTCTCGTTGTTTAGTGTTTACATAGTGCAAATCAATACATTACGATCGCTGTGCGTGTTGTGTTGGATTCTTTTTGTTTGGGTTTTTAATTTCATGGAGTTAATAATCCTACCTGTGAACAAAACAGAGCAACTTGATTGATTTTCTTTCTCTTTGTTTTTTTTGTTGTTGTTTTTTGGTTTTTTAAATGTCCAACGGCACAAGTGATTATCTTTCGATCGACATCGCTAGTGTGGTTGTTCGAGCAGGATGCATTGTCACAGAACCACTTCAGTGCTGAAACACTCATAGAAAGAAATTTTATTACGTACCGTATTATCTTATTGGTTGAGGGCAACGAGCACCAAGCGAGTGTCTTGCTTACGTAGTTTTTGAACTTTTCAGAAATGTAGAACTCTTGCAAATAATTCGGGCCAACTTTATGTTTGTACACGTAGTTTCTTTTCTTCCACGTGATATTCGCGTCATTCACTTGCATTTTGATGTTTACCTTGGTCAATCTTGCATATTTTGCAAACTTGTAAACTCTTTAGTGTGGAATTACGTACAAAGATTTAAACATGTTATAAGAGGGAGATTGGATTGTATGCGCCTAGTTATTTTTTCTAATGTTATCTAATCTTCAGTATCAGTGTTTTAATCGTTGGAAAAGTTGTTCATATTTCTTCTGAAGGAAATGTAGGAAATCACCCGTTAGCTGTTATGAAGTTCGATAACATTTATGTACAGTTGTTTGGAATTTTCCATCTGAAGAACATAAATTAGTATTCTTGAAGGTTTAACTGCTGTATATTTTTTGGTGCTTTATGTTGCTAGCACCTGGCTAATGGCCACCTTGAGGATCTTTTATCTCCGGTTTGTCACTTTGTTCTGTGTCCTCTGTGTTATCTGGAACTGATAACTCTGCCTCTTTGCATAGTCGAAGAAAAGAGGGCTTTCATTGGAGGAGAAACGTGAACAAATGCTTCAAATATTTTATGAGTCTCAGGACTTCTTTCTCGTGAGTTCTCCAGTCGATTATTTCTTAATCTTATTGCTTTCTTTAAATGTAGTATTTTGCATTCTTGGTTTTGCTACAATAGGTTAGCTAACCTATGTTATTTTATGCCTAGTGGCACCACTTCAAATGCATGTGATGTGCATATTGTTAGCTATTTCCATGACAAGAGAAAGCGTGTTATAACAATCTGATTGAAGTTAATACCAGTAAAACGTACACGCAATATCTTGCTAATCCATGTTCTTCATCATAAAAATGTTTGTGTAATGAACTGATTATTTGCAAGTTGTCTTAAGTCACCGTGTTTCCCTGAGGACTAATGTTGGCCAATTTTGCTAAACTAGCTCTTCAACTCCTTATGGAAGCTAGTTGCCGTGATGTTTTTCTTGCACAACTGAGATCCTTGGCTCTTTGAAGTTAGTGCAGCTGATATGAAATTGAGATATCTTTCGCAAAGTTTAAAATGGTAGTAAACTAGAAAGGGGGAAAATATGCATAGGGAATATAATTGTCACGAGTAGAGACATCAAGATTGATAAAATAATTATCCTTAGTGGTCAAGTACTTTCTTTCACTATCTTTGATTTATTATGTTCCATGATATGATTCCTTCAAAAAGTGGTTGTACGTTTGGGGCAAGTATTTTTGTCAATTGTTCATTTTCATAATTGCATAATCTGGTCCTTTTTGTTGTTTAACAAGAAAGATAAATTGACTAGTACGCCATGCATATAGTTAGATTAGAACAGGTAACGGAGGATTGCCCTTGTGATTGTCTTATACCTCCAAGGGTGAAAGGGAAATTTATAAGACAAGATTAAGACTAGTGATGTTTTATGGATAAAAAATTGAGCAACTAGGAAAGCACTGTATGCCAAAAAAGGTGCGAAACTAAGATGAGGATGTTGCGTAAATATGTGGGGTCAATACAAAAGTCATAAAAGAATGATTCTATCTAGAACACAAATTAGGTGAAGTCCTTAATGAAGATAAGTTACATAAAAATTATGTGAAATTGCAAACAGAGCTCAGGTAATGCACAACAGAAAATGAGATGAGCTAATTCAACTATAAGGTGCTCAAAGAGGGCAGAAAGACCAGAATCAGCATTAGAAGAAATAGCTAGAAGACATTACACAGTTGATTTAACATAGAATCTTACCAAAAACTGAACTGGTTGGAGAAGTAGGATTGATTATAGAAGACTTTTAACGCTTGGACTAGTAGTTGTTCTATTTTTGTGCACCCTTGAATACAAACTTAACTCTAAACACTTGCAGGTACATATAAAAGAATAAAATTAATTTATTCAACTTTTTTTTAACCATTAATGCCATAGGAATAATTTTCTTCACGCAGAAAGGAACTTTTTATGATTGATTTCTTATCTAAATTTTGGGTTGTCTCTCCTCCAATAGTTATATCATAATACGTACTGTATTATTCTTATGTTGTATCACATATTTAACTTCTCTACAATCCGAAAAGAAAGATATTGTTTCTTTGATCTGCTTTAAGTGCAAATACAAACATGCTTCTTTCTTCTTTAATTCAGCTTAAAGAGTTGGAGAAACTGGGGCCCAAGAAAGGTGTGATTAGCCAGTCTGTCAAGGATGTTGTCCAGAGTTTAGTGGATGATGACCTTGTTTTGAAGGATAAAATAGGCACTTCTGTGAGTTTAGCTTTGTTTATATTGTGTTCAATCTGCATTTCTACTATCTCTTTTGACAGCCTATGATCAATGTTGCCACTTCTGTGAACATTAGTTTACGACATATTGTTTAATTCTAATTATTTGACTAGTTTAATCCTTCTCTATTGAACCATCACATGGAAGCTTTTTAATTCAAATTTCTAAGGTACAAAATATAGTGTGTATGATCATTCTCTGGTAGCCTTTTTTCTTTTAATGTTCTTTTGTTTTATCATGTTGCAAAACTTACTAGCATTGACTTGCAGGTCTATTTTTGGAGTCTCCCTAGTTGTGCTGGAAATCAGGTATTACTTTCAATTTTTTAAAGTTTGAATATTCATACCTCTTTTCCATTTTGAAGGTCTTATTCATCCTTTTGCATTTTATTTTTGAAGTTGAGGAGCGCTCGCAACAAGCTGGAATCTGATATTTCGAGCAGTAGGAAGAGATTCAAGGAACTCATTGAACAGAGGGACAACTTGAAGAAAGGCAGGGAGGAATCTGTAAGTCTACCTGACGGACATATTAAGTTGCAATTTGGATTAATTCTGTAGGGAATTCGTAAGACTGTAGTCCTCAATTTCTGTCTACATATTTTCGCAGGATGAGAGAGAGGCTGCCTTGGAAGAGCTAAAGGCTGTTGAATTACAACATAAGAAGTTGAACGTAACTAGCTATAAATACTCTATCCTCCGACTTTGAAAGTACGAAAATTTACTAGAGCTGAAAACAATGTTGCTTTATAGGAAGAACTGGCCTGCTATGCTGACAATGACCCTGCCGCACTAGAAGCACTGAGTAAGAGATCTGTTGTTTATATCTTGTATTGCTTGTACATCTATCACTTGTAGTTGCTTGCATCTGAATATGTATTTTGTGCCTCACTTTTTGATGTCCTTTAATTTCTTCTTGGCGGAGCCAGTTTATGCAGCTCTCTAAATCTAGGGTTTTCTTTTTTTATTTTTGATTGGCAGAAAATGCAATCGAGATTGCCCATTCGGCGGCTAACAGATGGACAGGTTTCTTTCTTACTTGTTAACTCTTATATTGTGGACTTCTCTATCTGCATTCTTCATTTTATGTAATATGAGGCTGAAGCTTCTCACTCGGCATTTCAGACAACATTTTCACCCTACAGCAATGGTGTTCAACCACCTTTCCGCAAGCTAAAGAGCAACTTGACAACATGTACAAGGAGGTAGACAATTCTTTCCTTTTCACCTTACCCCCACACTTATATATGTATAATGCTCTTTTCAAACCTGGGACATGCACACATACAAATCTACTGTTTTAAAGAAGTGATAGATTCTCTCTCTCTCTGCAAATATGTGGATGGCTAATTTTCTCTCATCGCATCTCGGAGCGTTTATTTCCGTCTTGAGATTATTCGAGTAAATTGTGCTATACTAAGTTATCATTTAATGCTTCGACTCTGCTTTTGTTTAGCATAAGACAAGTCTCGGGGTACTCGTTCTCTGCATGATAAAGAAGAGAATATATACCAATCAGTATCGAAACAGATTAGTTATTAGCATGATCTCATGTTGTTCGTCTTTAGAACATCAATTCTGCCGATCTTATGGACTAGAAACTCACTTTTTTTCTTTTTTTGGATAAACAAAATAAGTTTATTTTTAATCCAATGCGAATCCCTTCGACAATGCAGGCGGGCCTAACTGAAGATTTCGAGTATCTACAGTAATGGATGGTCTACATAAACTCCACGGAGAAAGGATTAGTTACTCAGATATGTGTCTTCCTGCTTCTCCTGTAAATAAGTGAATGTATGCTTTGCAATGTCCACTCTGGTATGTTTGAACTTTCTGAATCTTAAATTTTATAAATTTTCCGCATCATTTGGCTAGTATTCAAGTGGTTCAAAAATGAACCATTTTTAACGGCTAATATTAGATGAATTTTTACAACACTCGGATCACCAGGTAATTGATGTCGCAAAATCATGAAATTCGGTTTCTGCGATGTAAATCATGTCTAATGGAGCCGATCGTGAATTCGGATGCTTCGTTTACATAAGATGGATAGCATGCTTTTGGGCTCTTGTTTGTGATCAAAATTCGGCAACAAAGCCCAAACTGGCCCAGGTTGGGGTATTTCCACTCTTCCTAGTTCCTAATCTCTCTAACATAAACACTACATAACAAGTCATTTTAATATGCTTGCATATTTAAAAATCAATATCAAAAATATACTTGAAAATAGATCATAAGAACCATCCAATGCACATTGAGAATTGCATTTAATTCACTTTATTATAATTGTCAACGCTCCCGTGAATATATATATATATATATATATATATATATATATATATATATATATATAGAGAGAGAGAGAGAGAGAGAGAGAGAGTTGAGTTAGAATACTCCTAAAAGCACCTGGGAGTGGTGCTTTTGAGTTTGTAGCCTTTGGATGGAGAGATATAGGGTTGGTATAATAGTGGTAGGTGGAATAGTGTTTGATCCAATAACTATTAGTAATCAAGGAATAGATCCAAGGGCTAAAAACTTAGAAGCACCAAGGGCTTGGTGCTTCTAAAAGTATTCTAGCTCCACTCTATATATATATATATAGAGAGAGAGAGAGAGAGAGAGAGAGAGTCCGGCTACTATACTTTTATGAGTATAGAGCTTCTTATAATACTCATAAGTTTTTGACCGTTTGATCAATTCTTTAGTTATTTTTATCCGTTAGATTATACTATTCAACCAACCACCTATTCAACCCTAGAGGACCTACTATCAATCTAGCCGTAACCACTTTTATCCTAACCGCACATTTTTTTATCTGAATGACCGAAAAGTTATGACTACAAAGAGTTCTATACTCATAGGAGTATAGTAGCCCCAGCCTATATATATAGTTGAACTGGAATACTATCGGTAGCAAACGAGCTCTGTTGCCATCCATTTATTTTCGATGATGGAGTCTTCAAATCGACAATCGGTACTATTAAATATGATTTATACCATTTGAAGTATTTATATTGTTTACTTGTTCATCAAATGGACACAAAAATAAACGGCTGAAAATGAGAATTCTTTAAAAAGTGATGGTAGGAGTTATAAATAGTTTAAATAGTTCACTTGTTGTTGTTCACTTGTTTTTTTTTTTCGATATTGTTCACTTGTTCTAAATTGTTTGAAATTTTTTTTAACTAAAATTCAATTGATTTTGGATATCTTTATGCTGTTAAACGAGAAAACGTCTTATATCAATCATTAAAATTATAAATTTTGAAACCCTTTGATCATTAAGCTAATGGTGTCGAAAAGATTTAAAATTTAGTTTCTAGACACTTTAAGTGGTATAGATCATATTCAACGGTACCGATTGTCGATTTAGAGGTTCAATCATCGAAAATAAATGGGTGGCAACGGAGCTCGTTTGCTACCGATAGCATTCCCTCTCAAATAACTCTCTCTCTCTCTCTCTCTCTCTCTCTCTCTCTCTCTCTCTCTCTCTCTCTCTATATATATATATGCATTCCTGAGTTGACTTGCTCATATTTCATTATACAATTAAGCATTAAGAAATTATATAAGGTAAATTAACATGATTGGGTCCTAATAAACTCAAATTTTTACGACATTAATTTTAATCGGTTGCGTGGGGATAACTAGCTACCATTTGTGATGGGGTTTGATGTTTTTTTAAAGCTTTAAAAAAGTCAACTTCATCATTAACTAATTAGTTTTTTCCCTTAATAAACTAGCTTCAATTATGGAGAAGGTAGTGGATTTAATAATTAACTAATGCAATTAATGTATATATATATGTTGTGTTGAGGCCTAAATTAAAGATGTCATTTTCAGCTTTAAGTAGGAGATTGTTCTTAATTTGTACTAAGCCAAGATTTTGGAAAACCACACATTATTATTTTATTATAACATATAACATAAAAATATTTCAACATGTAAATAATTAACTTAAAAGTTGAAACACTATATTTTTTTTATACTTTCATAACTATTTATTTTTATCCATAAAAGTTGAAGGTAATTAAAGAAATAGGATCTTAGTATATATTCATTCTTAGAACAAGAGTTCACAGGAAACTGCAAACAAACATAAGATAATGAAAAAAAAAAAGAAAAAGAAAAAAAAAACTAAATAAACCAACTACTGCATTACTCTTCCAAGTTCCAACACAAAACAACACAAAATGTCACCTCAACCAATCAATGAATCTAGCTAAGGTCAGAAACATATATCCCCCAAGCAAATCTAACACATGCATATATATATATAGGAGGAAAAACAAAAACAAAAACAAAAAAGAAAAAAAAAAGAAAAAAAAAAAGGGAAGAGGGAAATTAATTGTAAATATCATAATTAAATTCTTTCTCTCCAGCTTCAAACTCCTAAATTAATTAGCCCTTTTTTTCTCTTCTTTAATTTCTCTTGAAATAGAAGCTAGGGACTTTAATTATAATTAACTGCTAAACCATTTTAGCTTGACCAATACAACACCCTCCATGTAATTAAAAAGGTAGGTTAACTAACCCCAGGAGAAAGTATATATATATATATATATATATATATATATATATATATATATATATATATATATATATATATATATATATATATATATATATATATATATATATATATATATATATATATATATATATATATATATATATATATATACCCTCCTAGCTAATTAATATATAACTACACATTTACATCTCTAAAATGGATGTGATGTAGCTTAATTGATTGATCTCTAAATTAAAGACCCTCTCCTCCACTAATTACTAACTGTTTCATGTAATGTATTCAAGCAGAAGCAGTATATTTAAGTGAGGTCTCAAGCTAGGGTTTAGTTAATTTCTACACCCCTTCCTGTTTCGGCCTGGCGGTCCACAGCGAGCTGAGGGCGCGGAGGCGGTGGAAGTACTCCGCGATGGCTAGGAAGCATCGCGCCGCTTGGTGGACTGTCAGGATTTGGTGGAGCCTGTGCAGTGTCTGCAGCCTCAAACTATCACCCTGAAATTTCATAAAAATCAAATTACTATTTGTCAATTCTAAAACGAACGGCTAGAGCTTGCTATCTTCCTCGATCTCTAGTTCAGAAAGAAGAAGAAGAAGAGTACATATTTCATAATTCATATGTACAAATCAAAACTTTTGATCACACTTCAATACCATGCCTATTTCATGTATAGTACTTTATCAAAGAAATAGTATATATATATATAGAAATAGCATATATTTATATATATTTTTGAACTTGATAGAGTGTATATAGACATATATATATAGATATATCTATCTATATGTTGAATTTAAATTTTTGAAAAAAAAAAACAAAAGAAAAGGAAAAGTGTTTCTAGCTATGTGCTAGTTAATTATTACATGGATATTATATATCTATATATCAGTACCATGAATTAAACTATACTTAGTAAAGAAGCTATATTAAGTACTAAATAAAGTACTATAGGATACATATATATGTAGAGTTAGGCTGGAATACTTGTAAAAATCGACAGTCCAGTTTACTTCCACGCCATTAATTCCTGTTGATAGGGCATGCGAATTGACAATCAACACCATCAAACTTGATCAAGCTTGATCATATACGCTATTTGAATTTTTTAGATCCTAAATTTCACAAACTTAGATCGTAGTTAACTGTACCAATCGTTGATTTGGATGTCCCATGACCGAAAATCAATTAATGATGCAAAAGCAAATGGTGATCTATAGTTTACTTCCAAAAGCATCCTAGCTTAATTGAGTTGTACATATCTATAGTGTGAATAAGTATGAAAGGTGGATGAAATATCCACCTCAAATTAACTATACATGAGACTTAGATGCATATGCTGCTCCAAATATGCAATCCATGAATCTTCTAGAGTGATGGGTATAGATTGATAGAAGTGTTGCAACTAAGTTTGGCTTCTCCTCTTGACTTTGCTACTGCTATGAGAATATGTTATTTTCTTCTACCTACTTCTGCAGTTGATTTGTCTCTTAATTAACCAGAATTAAACTTAGTAAATAATAAATGTTGAAGATTGAATGATCGTCGACGCGCGCAAATCATGTATCTCAATGTTACGTACGGAAATCGAATAGTCTCACTATTCAACCTATTTGTTTTTCAGTTAGTTGACCTAAAATCCACCAAATGCATGCATTAGTTAATTAGTTAAGTTTCTGATGATCAAGAACCTAATGTAGTGTTCATTCAAAAGGTGCATGCTTATTCTAATTCATTAATCTAGCTACCAAATGCATGCACTAGAACTTTTGAATAGTATAAGTCAAAGATATATATGCTTGATCAATTGTAAAACTAATATTATTGCATGCATGCATCTAGTTTTCTGTACGTATTATTTGATCAATTTGCTATGATAATTAAATGCACCCTTAATTTGTTGATACTAGGATTAATTAGCTACATGAATATATATATATATATATGTAGAGTCCTATCAAGTCGTTTTGAATGATCGACACTCCAAATTGATAATCGGCACTGTTGAAATTGATCTACACTATAAGAAATATTTAAAAGCCGAATTTTGTAATTTTTAAAAATCATTATCAAATCTATCCAAGAGTCGAAAAATGGACGGTCGAAAATAAATAACCTTCTTAAAATAAAGGTTAGACTTTTTCAAATCATGATCAGAGTTATCAAATATTATCTAAATAGTATAAAAAAATTTTATCAAACATTCAAACAGTTTAAATTGCTTTATACCGTTAAACAAGCAAACGGCTCATATAGGCCGTCAAAAATTGTCGATTTTACGATCCTTTGATCACCATGTAAATGATTTTTAAAATTTCTGAAATTTAGTTTCTAAATATTTCAAATACTCTAGATCAACTTTAATGGTTCCAATTATCGATTCGACATCTCTATCATCAAGAACGACTTGATAGGACGATGGTCTCCATCCTATTAATTAATAGGATAGTAGCTAGATTATATATATAGAGAGAGAGAGAATTAGGCCGGAATGCTATCAATAGTATCAAATTGTTGGTGCTATTAGTTTTTTAGTCATTGGATTGAAAAATGTGCAGTTAGGATGATGTGGACCCCTAGGGTTGAGTGGATGGTTGGTTAAATAGTATAATCTAACGGGTAAAAATAATCAAAGAGGTTAATCTAACGGCAGAAAACTTGATAGTACCATTAAGTGCTTGATACTATCGATAGCATAGCAGCCGAACTCTCTCTCTCTCTCTCTCTCTCTCTCTCTCTCTCTCTCCCTCTATATATATATATATATATATATATATATATATATATATATATATATATATATATATATATATATATATATATATATATATATATATATATATATAGGCTGAGGCTACTGTACTATTATGAGTATTGGATACCTACTACTCATAAGTTTTTAGCCGTTCAGATAAAAAATGAGTGATTAGGATGAGAGTGGTTTCGGTTAGGTTGATAGTGGGCCCCAGGGTTGAGTGGGTGGTCGGTTGAATAATATAATCTAACGGGTGAAATTAATTAAAGGGTAGATCTAATGGCAAAAAACTTATGAGTACAAGAGGCTCTATACTCATAAAAGTATAGTAGCCGGACTCTATATATATATATATATAGTCTTTTATTTTTGATGATAGAGCCTCCAAATCGACGATCGGCATTATTGAACATGATATATACCATTTTAAGTATCTAGAAACTAAATTTTAAATCTTTTTGACATCATTGACCTAATAATCAAAAGGTCTCAAAAATTATAATTTTAATGGTTAAAACAAGATCTATACTCTTGATCTTGATTACAAGATATATTCTATCATCACTTTTTAAAGAATATCTATTTTCAATCGCTCATTTTTGTGTCAACTTGATGACAAGAGGATAATATTGAAAAAGTACGAAATTTGATTTTTTTAGATGCTTCAAGCGGTGTAAATCATGTTTAACAGTGCCGATCGTTGATTTGGAGGCTCCATTATCAAAAACAAATAGATGACAACGGAGCCCGTTTACTTACTAATAGCATATATTCCAGTCATCTCTCTCTCTCTCTCTCTCTATATATATATATAGAGAGAGAGAGAGAGAGAGAGAGAGAGAATTGAGCTCCTATGCTTTTAAAAGTATCAAGTCATTGGTGCTTGTAAGTTTTTAGCCCTTGGATTAATAGATGTGCAGTTAGGATGATGTGGGCCCCCTTGGGTTAAAAAATGATCAAAGGTGTAGATCTAACGGTAAAAAATTCACAAGCACGAAGTGCTTTGTGCTTTTACAAGCACTATAGCCAGACTCATATATATATATATAGGCTCCTATGCTTTCGAAAGTACGGAGACCTCCGTGCTTGTAAGTTGTTTTCGATGATGGGACATCCGATTCGGCGATCGGTTCCATTAAACTTGATCTACGTTATTGGAACTATCTAGAAACCAAATTTCATAATTGTTTGATTTTATTTGTCTAGTGAACGAGTAGCCTCAAAATGAACGGCCAAAAATGAAAATCTAAAAAAAAACAGTGATAAAGGATTTAAATTTCAAATCGAAAGTATTAATCTTGCTATTGATGCTAAGTAGAATTTTCTATTAAATTTTTATGTAATTTGGATACTTACTACACCGTTGAACTTAAAAACATACCACATCGGCCGTTAAAATAGTTATTTTTGAGACCTTTTGATGATCGCTTGGAAAATAATGTCAAAAATTATAAAAATTGGTTTCTAAATAGTTCTAATATGGTAGATTATACTTAACGGAGCCGATCGTCGAATCGGATATATATCCTATCATCGAAAACAACTTACAAGCACGGAGATCTCCGTACTTTCGAAAATACAGGAGACGTACTCTTTATATATATATGGGTGGCAACGAAGCCCGTTTGCTATCGATAGTATTCTAGCTCAAAAACTTCATAATGTTAAACATAAAAGTATAAATAAAATATTATTCTCTATCAGCTTAAGCTTTTTTTTTTTGAGAAAAGGTAGCATGCTACCGCTTCATTCATAAAGAGGATGAATTTAGCAAAGGGGAGAAGCAACTGGGCTTCTTCGATCGGTCAAAAAAAAAAAAATAATAATAATAAACGGTGGTTGTTTCGTATAAATTAATATGGCATCAGAACAAAAAGTCCTGAGTTCGAGCTACGTACGTCAGGCTCCTAGCTAGTATTGTTGATTCTCTCCTATTTATTAACTTTAGTTTACGTCATGATTTACCAACTTAAATCTTTTTAGAAAATAACGGTTGTTTCCTATAATTCAACAGTCGACAGAGACTAGCTAGTAGTGCACAATCGTACGTGTTGATCGAGTTTTAATCCTTACTTGTCGAACGAAGGCTTCGAGAGATGCGAGCTTGTCCAAGGCGAGCGACAGATGCGCGGTGTAGGTGGCCATGTCGGGCGGAGAACTCATTACTTCCGAGGAGATGGTATCGGAAAGCGATTGCTGAACAGCTTCGAGCCCTCGGTTCAGCGCGTCCTCCGACTCCTGCACGGATTGCTGCAGGCTGTAAATCCCCAGCATCTGCGGCTCCGACAACGGCTCAAGGTATTTTCGGACAACCTGATCACGCACATAAAACCACAACAATCAGTCACAATATATAAGAGCAAAAAATTAGTACTCAGTATATATATGTATTGCATAAACACATATACGAGATACAAGATACAGACACGAGACACACGTACGTTATAGATACGTCGATATAGAAAATCTCCTCTCAACATTATCAAAGAAGCATATCTTAGAAGGATCAAATCCTTGTCTACATGTTTAAAAGTATATATATTCAACATGTAATATATATATATATATAGACATGTTTAGAGTATATCATAGATTATGTTGTATAACAAATAGAAAGATCTTCAAATATAGTTTTTATACTTTTGTAGATAATTAACATGAGTTTAAATGGCTACTTCTAAAAGTACGTAGTTTGGACATAATTTTCATTTTATGTATATGGACATGATCACTTCTTTAATCATTTGATTCTTTGAACTTTTCATTTTATAGGTATATACATGAATATTGTTCGTACATTTTCTTTATTATCTTCGAGAGAATTAAACAAAAAGATCATATGAGAGAGAGAATGACTATATATATTAATTGCCCATAACACCTCTGATCTATTAATTTACCCTATTTGCACTACTTCTTTTTACATTGAATTAAACTTTTACATTTCCTCGAGTCTAAAAAGATGTGATTTTGTGATGCTAATACTTTAAATTAATATTGCCAAAACAGCTAGCTAGTGGTGTTTTCATGCCAAAATAAGTAGGATATAAATAGAGAGAGAGAGAGAGAGAGAGAGAGAGAGAGAGAGAGTTGTACTGTAATATTATTAATAATATGATATTATCCACTTTATGACCGTTGGATGTCTAGAGTTGAGCGGGTAGTTGGAGTAATAGTTATAATCTAATGGTGAAAAAGTGAAAAGCATGTACTAATAATAGTATCTTAGTTGAATTCTCATTCTCTCTCTCTCTCTCTCTCTCTCTCTCTCTATATATATATATATATATATATATATAGAGTCTATTACTATTATGAGTACGATCGCCTCGTACTCATAAGTTGTTTTCGATGATAGAGCTTCCGAATCGACGATCCACACCGTTAAACGTTATCTAGAACATTTAAAACTTCTAGAAATAAAATTTTATAATTTTTCGATATCATTTACCCTACGATCAAAAGCTCACAAATTTGACAATTTTTAATGGCCGGTATGAAATACTTCCTAGTTCAACGGTGTAAAAGAATCGAAATTTATTGAATTTTTGATAGAAAATTCTATTCACTACATAGATAAAGATCAATAACTCCGATCTTGAATTGAAGGATCTGATCATCCTTTTTTAGGATGTCGTTCGATTTTGACCGTTCATTTTATACCCGCTTGATGGACCTTATAATGATTTCGAAAAATTACGAAATTTATTTTCTAGAAGTTTCAAATACTCTAGATCATGTTTAACGGTGTGGATCGCCGATTCGAAAATCCCAACATCGAAAACAACTTATGAGTAGTAGGAGCTCTATACTCATAATAGTATAGTAGCCCTACTCTATATATATATATATATATATATATTTGTTATATGTTGAATTTGGTGACAAGTAGTTATTTCACATGATATCAGACTTATAATATCCTGACTTAACTTTTAAAGACGAACTGTTATTTCGCATGATAAATGTATGTCCTTCTCCCTATTAAATGAGGTGTCCAATTCAGAAAGAAAAGAAGTTATATATATAGAACTAGGCAGGAATACTATTAATAGCACTAAGCTATTGGTGCTATTGATTTTTTACTCCTTGGATTGAGAAATGGATGGTTAGGATGATGTGGGCCCCCTAGGGTTGAGTAAGTGGTTGGTTTAATAGTATAATCTAACGGATAAATATAATCTAAGGGTTAAATCTAACGGTAGAAAATTTGATAGCACAAAATCCTTGGTGCTATCGATAGTACCCCAGCCGGACTCATATAGACCTAGGCTGGAACAACGAAACTATATATTGTTGGTCTAGTCAATACGAAGAACCCAAAAAAAAAGTGAGTGAGAGAGAGAGAGAGAGAGAGAGAGAGAGAGAGAGAGAGAGAGAGATCACCTACGTATGCAAAGCTCATCCCATACTTCATATCTGAGGTTAGTTTGATTCTATAATTCCTATTAATCCAAAGTAGGAGACAACTCAACTTTTTATAGAATATTTGAATCCAAGACCACAACCCCCCATTATTGGAAAACCATCTCCATCATGTATCTAACCCCCCCATACCCATACCTCCTCCACCTACTCTACCACATTTATTCTTCATAACTTCTTTTTTTTCCTCTTTTCCTTTTCTTTTCCTTTTTATATATGTATATACACCCCGAAACGTAACTACATATATATATATATATATATATATATATATATATATATATATATATATATATATATATATATATATATATATATATATATATATATATATATATAAGTACTATCTTGGAAGTACGGAGGGCTCCGCTTTCTACGTCGTTTCGATGTTGTGGGCTTTCGAATTGTCGATCGACTCGTTAAACTTGATCTAGAGTATTTGAAGTACCTAGAAAATAAATTTTGCGATTTTTCGATATTATTTGCCTAGTGAACGAAGGGCTAAAAATCAACTGAAAATAAAAATCTTACAAAACGCGATAATATGGCATTAAAAATTTAGATCAAAGATATTGATCTTGTTTTATATAGTATAAAGAATTTTATATCAAAATCTCACGTAATTTGGATATTTCTACACCGTTAAACTTTCATACGGCTCCCTATGACCATTAAAATTATTTGATTTTGTGCTCCTTCGATCACTAGGCAAATGATATCGAAACATCATAAAATTTATTTTCTAGATACTTTAAATACTCTAGATAAAGTTTAACGGAGCCGATCGACGATTCGAAAATCGCAATGCGACGCTAACGTGAAGGCTCAAGTCTGATATAGTAGCCTCACACTATATATATATATATATATATATATATATATATATATATATATATATATATATATATATATATATATGCATATATGATTAATTCTATCAACTGGGACCTTTCACCGGATTAGCTAATCCATCATTTATCACCACCTAAAGTGTTCAACCAATGCCAACATAACTTGTCGGATTAATATCGATCGATGCTCTTCTCGATCTCTCTATACATGTAACGATCTACAAAGTTATATATAATTGAATCCACGACCGCGAATTTTTTTTTTACTTTTGACTAATTCTAAGCTCCAAATTAATAACACGAGAAACTAATTAATTGGTACTAGGATTGTACTTCATGTTACACTTTTTCTTATATCGTACTTATTGAGCTAGAGCTATATATTTAAGAGTTGCACTTAATGAATGAACTGAGGCTTATTAATTATTTGGGAAATTTTATACAAGTCCATATAGCTTTTTCTTCTTCTCCTCTTTTTTTTTTTTTTTTTTTTTTTTTTTTTTTTTTTTTTTTGACCTTTTCACTGAGAAAGACATCATATGTATTTAATTATATAAAGATTTGGAGGACCCCTACATGACCTTTCATGTATATATGAGATTGTAACTTAATTGATTTATTACACTTATATAAACGAGAGAAATAAATTAAGCTTAATTAATTTCTTCTTCTTAATTTGCTGGGGTGATCGTGTTCTAGGACAGATATATAAGGTGTGTATATATATATATATATATAGAGTAGGGCTACTATACTATTATGAGTATAGAGCCCCTACTACTCATAAGTTGTTTTTGATGTTGGGATTTTCGAATCGGCGATCCACACCGTTAAACATGATCTAGAGTATTTGAAACTTCTAGAAAATAAATTTCGTAATTTTTGAAATCATTATAAGGTCCATCAAGCGGGTATAAAATGAACGGTCAAAATCGAACGACATCCTAAAAAAGGATGATCGGATCCTTCAATTCAAGATCGGAGTTATTGATCTTTATCTATGTAGTGAATAGAATTTTCTATCAAAAATTCAACAAATTCCGATTCTTTTACACCGTTGAACTAGGAAGTAATTCCATACCGGCCATTAAAAATTGTCAATTTTGTGAGCTTTTGATCGTAGGGTAAATGATATCGAAAAATTATAAAATTTTATTTTTAGAAGTTTTAAATGCTCTAGATAACGTTTAACGGTGTGGATCGTCGATTCGGAAGCTCTATCATCGAAAACAACTTATGAGTACGAGGGCGATCGTACTCATAATAGTATAGTAGCCGGACTCTATATATATATATGATTTCGAATTTGGTTTTATATAAACTTAAAAAAGAGTACAAAGGGTCCTCCAAATAAACTTAAAATCTAGTTTAATTAAAATTCTCTTCTTCATCATCTTTTTTTTAAAAAAAAAAAAAGTAACAGTTGCATGCAAGCATATATATACTTCATGGAACATCTTCATATCTTTTTTTATTTTTGTTCTTGAGATATATATTTTGGTATATAAATGAATTAGAGATGCATGAGGGGGTACGTAATATGAACCTTGATGAGCTCGGAGGGGCGGAAGTCGCCGATCCAAACGAAGCAGCGCTCGGCGGGGGTCTTCCACGTGCCCGACATGAGGTGGAAGGCGTCCGCTCTGACGATGACGCCTTTCAGGCCCATCAGCACGTCGTAGTGCGAGACCGCAGCCTCGACGAACATCTGCATCTGCCCGTCCGACAAGTTCGATTCCACCGCAGCCCGCAGCTGAAGCATCAGCTTGTGATGCTCCTCCAGCCATCTCCTGTACTCCGCGTCGAACATCGCCGCCTCTGATCGATCGACGAGACCGACGAAAATTATTGACCAAAGGATTGATTGATTCGTAATGCGATCCGATCGATCGCTCGATCGCATCGCATCGCATCGATTGAGCTTCTTTTAGCTAGGGTTTTACTTAAAGTCGTACCTGAGCTGGTGCCAGTGCAACTACTAGTACTATTTGCAAGTCCTTGGTCTCCGACGACGGCCGCTACGCCGCTCAAGAGCATGCCCTATTAATCCATGAAGACAATGTTGATTGATTATTCTTTTATGATCAGGTTAATTATGATCATATATATATATATATATATAGAGTTGAGCTAGAATACTCTCAAAAGCACCAAAGGCTTGGTGCTTTTGAGTTTTTAGCCATTGGTTGGAGAGATGTAGGGTTGAGATGATGGTGGTAGGTGGTAATAAATGGTGGTAGGTGGTGGTAGGTGGAATAGTGTTTGATCCAAGGGGTATTAGTAAATAAAAAGAGATTCATGTTTAGAACCCAAAAGCATTTGTACGCTGGCAGATTCTAGCTTAACTTATATATATATATATATATATATATATATATATATATATATATATATATATATATATATATATATATATATATATATATATATATAACATGCATGCATGCATGCATAAGGGGGGAAAAATAAAAATTATGAATACTACACATATAAGTATGTATGTATCATGTATACATATATGTTTGAGAGTTAAAATCCAATAATATATATTATTATACATATAATATGTACCTGAGTAGATCTTGCTCTTTGGAGATCTTGTTCAAGCTGGATTAACCTAACCCTACTTGACTCTAGCTGTTGAATGTAGGCCTGTTGAATATACATGCATATATATATGTAAAGTGAGAAATGAGAAATATATATGTTTATATCTATAACACTAAGGAAAATGATAAATAAATATACATATATATGTATGTATGCATGAAAACATCAAAACACACAAGAATAAAGTGTATGTGCATGTCTCTTTTAATTGGTAAATATTGTTGACTAATTAATTACTAATTAAATAATTAATTAATTAATTAATTAATTAATTAATGGACCTTCTTCCTTAGCCTGCTTTTCCTGGCTGCCTCTCTATTCTGTGCAAGCCTTCTTAGAATCTGCACATACACAAGATGAGAATGAGTCAGATTAAACCATGCATGCATGCCATAGAAGATCACAACAAGGAGTTTTTTGGTTTATATTAATTAAGCTGCAACAAATTAATTTCTTTTCATTATTATATATCATCTTTTTATTATAAAAGAGAAAGAAAAAACATAAATAGGAGTTTAATTAATACATGCATATATTGTTTGTATATATATATATATTAATTAGTAGTGCTACTCACTTTGGGATCAGGTGTCTTGGGACCTTCATGCTCTGAACTAGATGTTGTTGTGCCCTTTCCATTTCCTGATCCCCTCTGCCCCCCACCAATTAAAAGAACAACAATAATTAAAATTAAAAATAATAATAATAATAATAATAATAAAAGTTAGTTGTTGTGGTAATAGTAGTAGTAATAATAATAATAAGAGAGAGAGAGAGAGAGAGAGAGAGAGAGAGAGAGAGAGAGAGAGAAAGACCTTGATTGATGTTTTGGTTATCTCTTTACTTTGGTGATCAGGATGGGGGATTGAGGGATCACTTTTCTCTTTGCCTGTTAATTCCATGGACTTGTTTAATGGTTTCTTAGAAGAGCCTCCATCTGGGATCATAGTCATAGCACCCTACACACACACACATATATATATATATATATATATATATATATATATATATATATATATATATATATATATATATATATATATATATATATATATATATATATAGAAGTTAAGAAAAGTACTACAGTTTTTGATTTTAATTAACATGTACATAGAAGAAAAGAAGAAGAAGAAGAGTTTCTAGATGGTCATAAATTACAGCAAGTGCTAGGAACAAAGGAAATGACCCACAATTAGAAATTAATGGGGGGTGTTGAATTATAATAAAAAGTTTTAGAAATGTAACATGTGGTCAGTGTACCTTTGAAGATGGATCCACTACATGCATGGGCTCAGAAGGGAAAATATTCAAAGTCTCTGCAACACACATGCATGAACATCATTAGCTCTCCTCAAGGTGCAATATGCAACTAATTTTATATATACATATATACATATATATACACCTTCAAATTAATTTAGCATGCATGTATATATAAACATGTAGTACTCATGTAACAAACTTTTACTCAATATATAACAAAAGTATATATATATATACATATTAATTTGCACCTCCTTTATATATAAGTGCATGTTGTAGTGGGGGCAAGAGATAGAGTAGATAAGAGTTGGGTTAAAAAGGAAATTAAGTTTAAAGAAGAATTAATTAATTGCACCTTCTTTTTAGAACAACTAGTTATAAATTTAAAGAACAATTTAATTAGAAATCCAGATTATAAAAAAAAAAAAAAAGTAACAAGAAGATATGCATGCCTCAAGAATTAATTGTGGAAAATTAAGAACCAACACTACTGTTCTAAAGAGGGGGGGGATCGAGAGAGGCGTACGCCGTTGCGCTTGAACAAGTGATGATTGATCATTGCCATCCAGATAGAAGAAGAGGGCTTGATCCAATTCCGCCAAATCATACACTGCTGAATCCTTGCTCCTGATTTAATTTTTTAGAGTAAGAGGAAATTAAAAAAAAAATTAAGAATCATGAGGAAATTATACAAATAATTAAGAACCCTAGCTACATGAATTTGGTTGAGCAAATATATACTAACTCTAATCCCTACAATTCAAGGGGATCGACTCCTTAAAATTTTCTCAGGAAAACAATATGGCCTAGTATTAATTTGTTCTTTTAATTCTTCCTATACCCTCTCTTTAAGTGCCAAAAAAGAAAGGGGAAAAGGAAAGGAAAGGAGAGGAAAGGAAAGGAGAAGAACAAGTATCAAAATAGGTCTTGAAGACTACTTTGAAAACAATATGTACATCGAATTCCACTGTGTCGATTGCGACACCGCTTTATTTCCCATGACCATACCTTGATGATCTATTATCCATCAAAAACACTACCACAAGTCATGATCTAGCTAGCTAGAATCAGAAAGGAAAATCTATATCATGGGTTTAATCCTTCAATAAATTAACTTCGATCCAATCCAGTCTCGCTCGATCGGTGTTACCGTACATGGACGAAGAGGGACCGATCATCCCGGAAGAAGAAGAACAACAACTACGGAGTACTTGTTGTTGTAGCAGTTGTTGTTGTTGTTGTTGTTGTTGTTGTTCCCCTTCCTTTGAGCTCCCTCTACAATTATCTCCCATGCAACTACTACTACTACTACAACTACTACTGCTGCTGCTCCTCCTCTCCGCAACAACTCGACGATCGCTTTCGCTTTCTCCTTCAATCCTTGTTGAACTCGTTCATGAGAGATAGAAGCGGCCATTAATGGCGAACCCGATTTCCGTTACGCTCCATCTATATATGCGTCTAAAATCGCAATTAAAAGCTATAAAGAGCCGCCTCCTCTCTTCTGTTCGACGTGTCGATCCTTCCGAGCCCTTCCTCAACCCTCCCTCTGACCAAGAGGAGCCGCAACAAGTTATCCATCTACTTAAATAATTACTTCTCTATTCTTTTTCTCCCTTTTTTGTTCATCTATTTCCTTTTCTTAATTAGCATATAGCTATAGCTAGTTCTTTAATTTTCTTTAGGGTGGAGGATATATACAATTGTTATTGTATGAACCTGGCCTATGGACTCGGTCGCGATACCCGTACTACTTGCCTCGATGGAGATGGAGATTAAGATTAAGAGAAAATTAATGTTATGTACAACAGTCACAACCATTTTACATGCATGTTAAATAAGAAATCGATGAAATTGGTGAACACACACACATATATATGCATGGTGGGCCTACAAAGTACAAACTCATTTTCACAATTGTAGTACTCTAAAGTATATTGTAGTTACGTACATCATTAATCTCTTTGGAGAGAATTAATATAGGGAAATAATATATAGGGCTAGCTAGCTCCCTCAATCGATCGTCAGTAGTGTTGGGCAAATTAAGCACATGAAGTAACGTGTGAAGGTATGTTGGATCGATCGTAAATACAGATGTGAAGTTGGGTGGACGAGTCATGTTCGCAGTGGCGTGAGATTGGTTAGACCGAGTCACAATCGAGACCTGTGGACACTGTATCTATACACTTTAAGTGAATCAATCGTCAGTAGATCGATCGATGACATGGTAAACTAGGTCCAGGCATGAAATTTCTCGTGTCGTATGTGGGTAAGATTACCCTCCACACGACACACGATCAGAATGGTAAATGCAAGAGAGTAGAGTTAATCTTGTTCAATTAATAATTAACTACCACGGTAATTAATTACCCTGACTAAACCCGGATTTTTCTTGCGAAATGACTTTTAGAAATGCCACCCCCTTGGCTGGCTACGTGCCTACATGCATGCAAGGGTGTGGAAACCATCTCCTTCCGAAGGCTCACACTTGGTTACTATGTAGTTCACGTCGCGACAACGGTAGCAGCAGTACTGGCGCGAAACGAGCGTACGTACGTGTCTGCCATTCACGCCGATAGCCATACGCACGCAGCGTGGTGCTCGTGCTCGCTGCCTGACAAAGTAACCAACCGAGAGAGAAACCGACAAGGTTAAAGGCGACCGTGAGATACATGAGGGATACGAGAAGGATATGAACTAGATCACATCATATATACGCAAGTACGTACGTACGTAGCTCTTTCGAATACTAGAATGTAGGAAATCGATCGATCGATCGATCACATTCTCATTAATTTCTCCTATTAAAAAGTAAAATATGTCAACAATAGATTACTGTAACGAGAATTATGACCTTCAATTACGTACTTCGATCCAACTCGAAGAACCCTAGAAGGTGACATGACTATAAGTTAACCAAATATGCATGTACTACACTTGAGCTAATTAAAAAGCTTCATATATATACCTAAACTATATATTGACCTTCATATATGTGTAGGGTACATATATAACTTGACATTAATTATTAATTATCATAAAGTAATATATAAGTGATTACTAGAAGGAGATAATATAATTAATTAAAGCTAGCATTTGGATGCAGAGTTTTGTATCTTTAATTCTTTGTCTTTGCCAAGGGGTTACCTAATTAGTTAAATTAATTGACTAATTAAGGGGAGATCATGACATAGCAATATTTAAATGAAACTCTCTCTCTCTATATATATATAGTCAATAATTAACAACTTCTTCTCCTCTAATTTTCCCATTAATCATTAATTAATTGGAGGCAAAAATTATAGCAATTAACTTAATTTGATTGCCACATCACATTACACAACATGATTTAATTAATTAAGTCATTAGAATACAGTAATGCCGATTACTGAACCAACATATTTGAATTTGGACATACAGTTGTACAAATACATATTTATATATGTAGCTCTATATATGTATATAAATTAAGTTGGTATTTATATGCGTTACATAATCAGTAAACATATATAAGTAAAAAAAAAAATTATATATATATATATATATATATATATATACGTACTCTATATAATATGCAAATTAATCATCAACTTGGAGCATTGGATTAATCTCATTAATTTACTTGCAACTAAATGGGAATTAATGGACATAATATTACTCTTAATTTAAATATTATAATTAATAACAAGGCTTTAATTGTACAAATTTTAGTTAATTAATTAGAAGTGAAAATCATTAGGGTTTTTTTTTTCTTTTTTCTTTTTTTAACACCACCAACCAAAAGAAATCTTATACTCTGACAGATGATGACGTCATCGTTACGTTTCCCCGTCCTATCACATCTTGCCACGTGTGTTGAAAAACATGGTTCCTATTTATTTTATTTTATTTTTCCAGGGAACACAAGAGTGGGCCCCGCACTCTTTGCCCTAAACAAAGACCAAAGTGTGAACATGCGCTAGGCCGAATCAAAAAAAAAAAGAAAAAAAAAGAAAAAAAGAAAAAGAAAAAAAAAGGGTAATAATCCAATATACCATATAAATTATGACTATTTATTTTTGTAAATAAATGGTTAAAATTAATGTAATATAATTCTATAGCCGACCTATTATATATTCAGGTATCTATTTAAAGAGTATTTTGATTTTAAAAAAATATTTTGGTCTTCAAAATTAATTTTATTCGGCTAAGAATATTATAATCTTTTCAAATAACTACAACAATGGTTGAAATTCAAATTACAACTAAACTATAAATTTAAATGCAAATTAAGCAACGTAAAAAACATAATTATAAATCAAATTCAACTTTTAATTATAATTAAAGCACAAATTTAAAATAAAACTTTCAGTTCAAATTCAAAATTTTAAATAATATAATCAAAAATTAAAATTTAGCTTTCAGATCGATTAAAAGTATAATGTGGATTCAAAATTTAAAAGTTTAATATAAATTTTGAAATTAAAATTTTATATTACAATTAATACCAACTTAAAAACTTATATTTAAATTCAATATTTTTTTTTGAGTTGGATACTTAACAAATTAGGTATTATCTAATTTGGTAAGTAATCTAAACTAAATAAGATACTTAATATTAGAGGATGCTAACAAATTTTAATTAGTATATACTACTATTTTTTTCAATATTATCATATTAATTAATTCAAATCGGTAACATGTTTAATATTGGATTACTTTATGTAAAATCCAACTATACACTTTACTAATTAAGAGTTTGATTTTAAAAATAACAAAACTAATTAAATCTCTCTATAAAAAAAACATAAATAAAAATAATTTAACGTCTCCCGAACTTTCGTAAGTATACTAAACTAATCCATTTAGTCATTAATTTGATGTGATTAGCAAAAATGACGTGTCGCACGAGATTAGTATTTTTTTAATTTTTTGCGAAAACCATTAAAAGTCAAGAGTTATTTTCACCTGAAAATTAAACCATATAAATTATTAAAATAATCTATGATTTGGAAATAAAAAAAAAATGTAGTCCCATCTTATCAAATAAAGTTTTAATTCGTGTCTTTAGTTCATAAATTGTGACAATGTGCTTGAGAGCTACATACTTTGGATGCTTCTAGAGAAATTTTTGAGCTATTTATTCTTTTTTTTTTAAAAAAATTTCAAATATATATTATCGCTGTAGTTTCACACTTTCTCACTTTATTATTATCTTATGATTTAAAGTGTATTAATTTAATGTCCTGTAATTTAATTTTTATCAATATTTTTATTATCGATTTCATTAATTTTTTTTATTAAATCGATTTACAAAGTTAAAACTAAAGGGTACTAAAGTGAATATTCGATAAACTTATGTCGAGTATCGAAGTGTTTTGTGTATAATTTAACGAAATATTAATGGAGAAACTCACAAAAAAATAAAAATAAAACCACGAGACACTAATTTAATATGCTTTAAACTACATGTATATGTAATTTACCTTTTTTAATATATAATAGAAAACTCTCTCATTGGCTTATAGTGAATCCGGAAAAAGGGCCCACCAAATCTACCTGGTTTGCAGCTTTGACAAAGCCAATTAAACAAGTTAAATTAGTCATACACCATTAAGTTGATATATATATATATATATATATATATATATATATATATATATATATATATTATAGGGTGCATGTATGTGATGTCGAGGTCCGGGGTCGGGTGAAGGACGCACAATCAAACTATTCTGTAAAGACTCTGTAAGTGTTCCGTTTTTATTCGAGTCATTATCTATGTCAAAAATTTAAAACCATGATTAAAATAAGGCATATATATATACGCGCGGTTACAATACAGCTTTTGCAGAGTACGTAGTACATTAGGTTCGAATGAAGAACATGCTATCAAACTATTCTGTAAAGACTATATATATGCTCGCTACGAATCTCGCAATTTTATTTGCATTATTATCCATGTTGGAAATAAAAAATCGCGATTAAGGCTCCGCGCGCACGGTTACAATAGCGCATCAACAGAATATATATATAGTATGACCGACCGTCTCTAGAGCAAATGGCAAAGAGCTTGATGGTTGGTACTCGAGACCCAAGTTCAAATCCTAGTTGACTCACATTTCAAACTAAATTTATTTTTAAATGAAATAAATGAAACGGATGGCGTGCTTTACCTATCTCTCTCTCTCTCTCTCTCTCTCTCTCTCTCTCTCTCTCAAAAAAAAAAACAAAATATAAGCTTTTTTGAGGGGTAGGTACGTAGCATCTTCTACCCGCTTCGTTTATTTCATTTAGAAATAAACTTAGTTAGAAATGTGAATCAACTAGGATTCGATCTTGGGACCTCGGGTATCAACCACCAAGTCTTTTGTCACTTGCTCTAGGGACAGTCGGTCAATAGCGTAAACTATTAGAGAACGATATTTCTAATATATATATATATAGAGAGAGAGAGAGAGAGAGAGAGAGAGAGAGAGAGAGAGTCCGACTATTATATTCTTATGAGTACGATCGCTCTCGTACTCATAAGTCGTTTTCGATGATAGAACTTCTGAATCGACGATCCGCTCTAAAAATCAAGTTTCATAATTTTTTCAACATTATTTACATTACGATCAAAAACAACCAAAATTAATAATTTTTAACAGTTGGAATGAAATACTTGCTAGTTTAAAAGAATCAGAATAAGTTGAATTTTTGATAGAAAATTCTATTCACTGCCTAGATAAAGGTCAATAACTCTGATCTTAAATTGCAGAGTCCGATCATCCAGTTTTAAAACGTTCATTTGATTTTGATCGTTCATTTTATGCTCGCTTGATGGACTTTATTATGATTTTAAAAAATTACGAAATTTATTTTTTAATTAAAAATTTCAAATACTCTAAATCATATTCAACACGTACTCTAGCTGTGTGTAATAATAATTAGATGTAACCTAAGCAAGTATAAATGATAAATGCTTTGATATTACCTTTTCTAATATATATATGTAAGGTCACAATTACATAAATGCAAAAGTAATGAGTTTTTCAAACAATAACAATTCTCTTCCACAAACTACTAATTAAGAAATTGTGGATCATATCTAAGGATTTATATATTTAGGTTTAAGGCCTCTGGAAATCGAGTTTTCGTGTTCCCGGTCTATGGACCGCGGTCCATCGAATAATCTCTCATGTTTTAGACAATAAACACTGCAAAAAAAATCGTGTATTTAAGGACATTTTAAATGATATTTAGCGACGCTTTAAAGCGTCGGCAAAAATAATCCCGACGCTTGTAAAAGCGTGGTGTAAAGAGTCGTTAAATAAATATGTCGGGATAAATATATCGACGTTTTAATATAGCGTCGGAAAATTTATATAAATATTTGATAAAAATATGTTTATTAGCGACGCTTAATCATATTAATAAACGCTAAATATTAAATACGTTAGAAGAAACCGTCGTTTAAAAAACGTCTAAAATATATTTTGTTGTAGTAAAATATAAAAAAAAAACAAAAAAAAAAAAAAAAGGCAAAAAAAAAAAAAAAAAGAAAAAAAAGATATGTCCTTATCAACAAAAACTAATATTTCTAATTTGCTACACCAAACCATAAATAATATATAACCCTCACAGAGGTGGGTTTTGAAACCTAACAAATGCATATATATATATATATATATATATATATATATATATATATATATATATATATATATATATATATATATATATATATATATATATATATATATATATATATATATATATATATTCAATTGTAACACGCAAGTTTATAAATAATAATAATAATGATAATGATATATAATAGTACAAAAATAAGAATAAAATCAAAATTATTTTAAGAAAACACCTTCCAATAAATTTTTTTTTATTAGAAAAAAAAAAAAAAAAGAGAGAAAGAGAGGCCCAATTCATGCTTTGTATAACCCCTTTGACATTTGTGACAACAAAAGGAATGAAAAAAAAATATACATAATAACATAAGAATAATTATTTAACATATTAAATATATATATATTAAAAGACATAAGCTTATATAGCTTTCATGCATGTGTCTTAATTATATTCCAAAATTGACCCTATAATTATTAATTAAAATATTAGGGGGTGAATAAATTAATTAACCTAGGGTAAAAATGTATGAAGGACCCCTCGAACACGCGCTATTTGAAAATAGTCCCCTCAACTTTTCATTTTTTTATTGGCACCTCTTTGACTTTTTCTTTTTTTTTATCGGAGTTATTAAAATACAATAAAAATATCTTAAAATACCGTAACTGATTACGCCGCAATAAAATTTAAAAGTATTCGAAAAGATACATATATACTTTAGTTGAATATTTTGTTAGATTAAAATGGCCGTATTAGCTACTAACCATTAATTGTTTCAATTTTATTTACTAAACCCTAAAAATATGTCAACAAAAAATAATAATAATTTAAAGTTGAGGGGCTTATTTCTGAGTATATTATAGTTGAGTGGGGGTCTCCATACATTTTTTTAACCTAAATCTCAGCCACAAACATCTCAAATTTCAAATCATTGTTCTCAATTCTATGTGTCAGGGTCACCAGTTTATTACTTTCCTTGTTTTGTTTTGGAGAATAAATATTTTGTGGAATTATTTATTCAGTCCTTGTTGCTTTGGACCACAAATATTTTTGTCTTAAAAGTTTATATATAATTTTTTTTTTTGAAAAAGTAAATGGATTAGGTAGGTATCAAGGTAGGTATCAAGACTCTGGAACATGTGACAAACTTGTTCAAAGATTTTTTTTTTTTTTCTCTTTGGCTAAATTACAGAAAATTTTTCTATCAAAATTTGATTTTTTTATTTTTTTTCTTGTCATTTAAAAATCTACACTTTGCCCTCTTATAAAATAAAAAATATTCACAGAGGGAGTATGGTGTGTACTATGATGATAAAATGACCATTTTGCCTCTTATCATTTTCATATGCTCCCTCATCTTCCTCAACCGCCGCCTCAATGGGTCGCGGTTCACACCTTGATTAGCCACGATTTTTTTCCATTTTCTTCTTCACCTACTCCCCTTCTCTTCCTGCACCCTCGCTGGCCCTTGATTTCAGTTACAGTAGGGAGAAAATCAAGGTGGGTGTCGACTGAGAGATAGGCAAGAACAACGAGAACGAAGGCGAGGCGGCGGAGGAGGGCGAAGGGGTGTTTGTAGGCGCAGACGAAGATGTCGGCAAGGGCGAGGCAGTGGAGTAGGGCGAGAAGGTGAGGCAGAAGAAAGGGAAGCAATATGGAAAAAGGTGGAGGGATATTTTTGGCGTAATAAAATATTTTATAACGAAACTCTAACAATTTCACTAACGATAGAAGGTGAAGTACATATTAGTACATATTTTTCATTTTATAAAGAGGTAAAGTGTAAATTTTTAAATGACGGAAAAAAAATAAAAAATCAAATTTTGACAGAAAAATTTTATGTAATTTAGCCTCTTTTTTTTTTTGGTTGACCATATCTACGACGCCAAATCGTGCTAACAATATATCAACATGATAAAATTTCAGCGTCGTTGACACAACTCAAAATTTTTTATTCTTTAAATTATAAATAATTTTTCAATAAAATTCAAAAAAAAATAATAATAATAATAATACATAATAAATAATTAGAATATTTTATTAAGAAAACAAATATTTCATGCCATTATTCATCTAAGACACATATTTTTTTTATGATCGACACGCATCGGCATGAAACGATACGCACTGTGCCATTAAATTTCTGGCACAATCCCATGCCACGATACTTAAATTCTTGGCTCGTCACTACTTTTTGAGAATTGAGACAAATAAATAGTTAACAAAAGTGGGGGTAGTTATGTGGCATCATTAGATAGGAAGGAACAGTGTTAAATAAGATCCTCATAGCATTAGATTAAAAAGGATATATATATATATATATATATATATATATATATATATATATATATATATATATATATATATATATATATATATATATATATATATATATATATATATATATATATATATATATATATATATATTACTACTATGCAAACCAAACATTTGGCAATGTATTTGGTAATAAAACTCAATAGATGAAAATTGCAACTGTGAGAAGATTATGGGCTGTTAGAATTCAACTCAAACTGGTTCAACCAAAACCAGTTTAATGGGTCTCAACGAGTTCTCGGATTTCAAACCAAGTTCTAGCTGGACTAGCACCACCAGATGGATCTGCCGTTTGGTTGCATACATTTACAACTGTAACGGAATACGGCGATGAGATCGATATGCTTGGATCGAACTGCTGTAGCTGAAGCTGCACGGAGGGACATTCAACTACAGCACTTGGAACTACACTCTCAACTGCAGCAACTTACACAAGTACACACTTACATACCAAATCATCTTCTACTTGAGGCACAAGAAGAAAAGATGTTTCTGATTCAATTCTATCATATAACAGGAACATCACACAGAAAAAGCATTTGCCGAGATAGAAAAAAAAAACAAAAATTTCAGTAAAAGAACTTCGTGGAAGCGAAAGTTCCGAGACTACAGCATACAAAAGTCTACTCCATCCGTGATGATCATCGAATGCGACTGCTAAACTGGAATCATGAAATATCGCACGATTTAAGATGCAAGTTCCATAGCATACAAGCTGAATAGCGGAAAGCCTTGAACAGCTAACAAAAAGAAGTATGACAATGGCCTAACAAGCATACCACAGCATGTCGACGGAAACTATGTTACAGTAATAGAAAGACAGATTCATGCCTACCAATACAAGATGATCTACTCATAGGATTTAAATACGATGCGAGTCGAACAAAAGCAGCACCATCACAAATTAACTGAGTAAAGCAGTACAAAGAAACTGAAGAACCAACAAAAAAACATGATAATCAAACACGACAGTCCAACAAGAACAGCATACTAGTTGACGAGGCGCGGAATCCCACGGAGACGTAACAATACTTGTTTACCGGAACACGGGGCGGATATACCTGCTCTCACAACATGCTATCGGTTCGCGCGGGCAATCTCCTGAAGAAGTTGAGCGGAACCGACGGGAGCTTATGGCGAAACCTTGGATGTCTTAGCACATATAAGCCCGTCAAAAAGGCTACAACACGGAACGGCGTGACGTAGAGCACGATGGCGGCGACCAGGCAGAACACGACAAACAGGGCGGTGGCTCGCGGGTCCCGCCAGCTCAAGAGCGACTGCAGCCTCTCTCCCTGCGTAGCCAAATCGCCCACGACCGTCTGTACTCTCCCAGCGACGCTCCTCAGACGGTCGTACCTCATCCTGACGATATCGGGCGGCCGAGATGTCGGGAAATTGTCGAATTCCTCATCGAGCTCATCCGGGTGGGCGGTCTCCGCGTGGGAGAGACGCGTGTCCATGTGGGGCGGCTGCCTCGGCCTCCATCTGTAGTACCAGACCCCGATCAAGAAGAGGTAGAGAAAGATCGTCGGGAGAATCAGTTCGGGGTACAAAACCAATATCACAAAGAGTATGTGGATTAGTATTGTAGTCAAAGGGTTTTTCCAGTGGCAAATCTGATTGAACCATTTCCCCACGGCGATCAAAGGGCCCAACACGCCCATGATCCTGAAGAAGTTGGCTTTGCTCTTCCGCATGCTCCACATGTGTGAATCCACGTCGAGCATATACTCCACTACCTCCTTTCTCAGAGGCGGCTCAGCACGGTTCAGCCTCATCGAGACTATCTGAATGGCCTGGTGCCTCAGATTATCAAGCTGCATCACGGACAGAGGGTGAAGGTAATGCATCTTCGGCAGCAACGGCTGGGAGTACAGGTGCAATATGTTGAGGAGAGAGGAGGACGTGAATCGGACGGCCAATTGAACCTCTCCCATCTTCTTCACTCCCGAAGGAAGTAACACGATGAGAGGATAAGAATGAGTGTAAACCCGATCTGTCTCGAGAGTAGAGAGACGGATCCGCACCTTCCCGATTCTATTATCCCGCGCACCTGCCGCCTTCTCGCCCCCTTGTAAGTGGCAGTTGTCGAACACTCCGATCGTTATAACAGTACACGGATCGTAGACCTCCCATGTGTACTGCTCGTTCCATTTGGGAGTGAAACTATCTATGATGGTTCTCGTGCGGACCCATTTCTGCCCGTATTTGGCAACACAATAAGCATCTGTCGTCCCACGCCCATCTTTAGTCTTCATCGGCAGCAACCCCTGAGCGCTCAAAATACCCAATTCGAGAACTCCGATGCTCTGCTTCCACAACTGTTTCGCGGTGGGTCTTAGGTCGCTGCTATAGTGAGTTGACTCATCCAATACATGGTACCCGCCTTCTAAGCAAATTCGCACATGAATCCGGCTAGAAAACTTGGTGTCCTTCTTCTGCTCGCCATCGACCGTCACGTGCTTTTCAAGATTGTACCACCGGGTGTTTACGGGCTTATGATCAAGCCTTCTGTCCACATTTTGCAACGGGATGATTGCCTTCCCCAATACCTCATCCTTGTTGGGCGCGACCCGATCCTCTACGCTTAGAATCAAGTGCTCCTCAAACGGCTCGGCCGCCACGAACATCAAATCCTCGTTCCACATTGGATTAATCGTTCTGCTCGGAGACACACGGGTCCTAAGAGCTTGATTCCCTAATATGGCCTTAACATAGACTTCAGGGAACCGGCTCTTATCGCTAGGTTGAAGATCCTGGGCTTCGATAATATTAACACGCACGTACCAGAGCTTAGGAGTGAGATACACCTTCGACCTAATATTCGCAAGACCGTCGCTGGGGACGGTCGCGGCGTCAGAATGCCAGGCATCAGGAAAAGCCTCGTCGGCCTGAGTCCCCCACCAAACAGCCAGCATGAGCTCCCCCTTCACCTTATCCCCCTTCCGGTCCTCCAACCGGTACCACTGGGGGGCCAACGGGCTGTCGGGCGGGACCCGCTTCGGGATCTCAGTGAGGTCGAAAGCCACCCGCCCGATAATGTCATCCTTCACGAAATCCTTGTCCTTGACCACAACTTCCAAGTGCGTCGCCTGAATCCGCTCTTTCGAGAAGGCGAAGACTTGGTTCCATTCGGGGTTGGTCTTCTTCTCAAAATGACGGGTGGTTCCCTTGTAGTTGCCGAGCTTGACCTCGACGAAGGGGTCGCAGCTTCCTGTCACATCCTTCGTGGGCAGTTCTTTAGCCTTCACGACCCGGACGTAGAGATACTGCATCTGCTCAACGAGGTCATAGGTGGTCGTGAGCTTGTCGCCCGCGGCCCCGCCGCCGCCGAGGTGCGGGGTGGTCTCCTTCAAGGAGTACTCCTCGGGTCGCGGCGGCACTACTACTCTCTGCATCTTCTCCTCAAACTGTCGCGAAACCTTCGATTCTACGACTAATCACTGCAACAAATGCAACCATATAAAAAATATTCTTCAGATTCAACAAATTAGCTCTGTTTCAACAGGTTTAAAAGTTTCCAAAAAGGAAAAAAAGAGCAAAAATCAACAAAATGTATAATATCACAACATGACGAGCATAAGAAAAATCAAAGAGAAGTGATTGGTAGTTACAAAGTAATATAATCAAAAGAGAATAGTGAACACCTCATCGGGCTAATAAAAAAATGCGAAGAAAAAAGTAAGCCGTAAAATTACTATGCAATCAAATGCCTCTACTGTGAAATTAGTACAAGTTACAGCTTCAATAGATCTGTTCCTGATATTCAAAAAGTTAAAAGGGGATAAAACGAAATCGAAGCCGAGATCTCCGGCGATTGCTGTTCGTAATCTGAAACCCTAGACAACAGTGAACAACGGCGCATTTTGTTTTGATTCATTAAACCAAAGCAAGAGAATGTGAAACCTACATTTTACATCAAAAACATCACAGTTTTTTTCAAAAAAAAAAACTAAAAAACTTACATAAATCGCTCCCATTTTGCTCCAAAACAAACAAACCCTAGCACTTCAAAAATAAACCACTTTTTTTTTTTTTTTGGTCTAAAGAGTAAAGGAAAACTAGTGAAAGAACACGAGAGAAGAGATTTGCACACACATTACCCGAAGCTACAAACCCTACACCATTTTTAGGTCGATCTAGCACTAACAATCCAAACCCTAGACACCAAAAACGACTCCTCTTTTACTTCAAATAGCCACTACAACTACATTGAACCCTCTCTCCTTCCCCAAAACCCCCAACAAAGCCACGAAACCCTAATCCGAACAAAAAAATCTCGGATCTAGGTCGAATATTCTCCCAAAAAATTAAAAAAAAACACCAAAAGAAGCAGCAAATACGACAAAACATTCCAAAAAAGAAAAAAAAAAAAAAAAACTTGGTACCTCGATCGATCGAAGGAGATGAACCCTAGCTGCGAGTGCGGCGGAGAAGGATCCCGAAGCTTCTTCATCTATCCATGGCGAAGATATTTCGGAAAACCCCCTCAAATTCTCGAAATTTCCTTTCACACTACCCAAAAAAAAAAAAAGAAGTAGCGAGAGAGAGAGAGAGAAAAAGAGAGAGAGTGTTTGTGATATTATTGTGATCCACTACCTAATTATTATTCTCATTTATTATTATTATTATTATTTTTGATTTTTTTTACTTTTTCCGCTTTTTTATTTATTATTTGTTTTTCACTAAATCCACCGGTCTTTTTGACACCAAATGTGGACTACTCTCCCTTCCGCAAGTGGGCCCCACAAATTAATATACGATATATAATAATAATTTATATAATAATAATAATAATAAGTAAAAGAAAATAAAATGTAATTTTAAAATCTATTTATTATTAAATTAAATATTATTTTTGAGACGGGGGAGAGGGGTGGGCGGTGTGGGGGTTTTAAGTGCGGGTGCGTTTTTGCGGTGGGTTTTAAGAGGAGTTTTTTCTTTTCCTTTTTTTAAAAAAATAAAAAATAAAAAATAAAAAAATAAAAATCATTCCTTAAATTATGGCATTGGGAGGGGGCGCGTGTGGTGTGGAACCCGAGGTGGTGGTCGCGACCGTGGTCGGGGTCTGGACTCTGGTCCAGGTCAAGTCGCACGTGCGAGGGGCATTTTTGTAAGTATAACCTAATATATATATAGAACTAAGTTACTGTAGGTCTTCTACTAAATTTTTAGTTGGATTGAGAGATGTGTGGTTAGAATGATGTGGGCCTCACAGGATTAAGTGGGTGGTTGGTTGAATAGTATGATCTGACGGGTGAAAATCATCAAAGGGGTGGATCTAACGGTAGAAAACTTGGTATCACCAAATGTATGGTGCTATCGATAGTATCCCAACCGGACTCTATGGCTTCGTTTGGTTCAGGTATAAGCAAGAACTAGTTATACCGGGGATAGGTACAAGTATGGATTTTTGTAGGAACAAGGGTATTTTTTTGTTTGGATGAAAATGTGGGTATAAGCGGGAATTAGAAAAATTGTGTTTGGATGAAAATGTGAGTATAAGGTGGAATAATTAGTAGTTATAGATATAAAATAATAATTTTACCCTATAATTTAATTTAAAATTTTAAACTTATAATTTTAAACTAAAAATTTTAACTTTTAAATTTTAAAATTTAAAATTAAAATTAAAAATATAAATTTTTAAAATTGAAATTTTAAATATCAAATTTAAAATTTAAAATTAAATTTAAATTTGAAAAATATAAAATATCAAATTATAAATTTAAAATCTAAAAAATTAAATTTAAAATTTAAAATTTAAAAATTAAAAATATGATATTTATAATTTAAAATTATAAATTTAAATTTTAAATAACTAAATTATAAATTTTAAAAATTTAAATTTAAATTAAAAATTAATCTCTCTCTCTCTCTCTCTCTCTCTCTCTCTCTCTCTCCTTGGGGTGGAACAAGCAGTTCCACCCCAACCTGGTACAAGGGTGCTTGTACCAGGTTGGGGTGCAACACTTTGTTCCCCCTCTTCCAAAATTATGTTTGGGTACAAGAGGGGGGATAACCCCCTTATCCCCCTCTTGTATCCCCCTCTTGTACCCAATCCAAACGGGACCTATATATATAACTAGGTTATTATGCTATTAATAACAAAGTCGTTGGTCTTCTACCAAGTTTTTATATTGAATTGAAAGATATGCGGTTAGGATGATGTGGGACCCTAGGGTTAAGTGGGTAGTTGGTTGAATAGTATAATCTAACGGATGAAAATCATCAGTGCTGGGGTGGATCCGATTTGGCGAAAAACTCCCGTAAAGACCGGTTCGCTTCGCTATCGATAAAGATAATAGTTAAGACTATATATATATATATATATATATATATATATATATATATATATATATATATATATATATATATATATATATATATATATATATATATATATATATATATATATATATATATATATATATATATATATACACAACTACCTTATGTGTTTCGATATCATAATAGCTTTACTATATATATATATAGTCCGACTGGGATATATATAGAGTCCGGCTAGGATATTATCCATAGTACCAAGTGTTTGGTGCTGTTGAGTTTTCTACCATCAGATTTAACCCTTTGATTATTTTTATCTATTAAATTATACTATTCAACCAACCACCAACTCAACCCTAAGGGCCCCACATCATCCTAACCGCACATTTCTTAATTCAAGGACTTAAAACTAATAGCACCAATAGCTTAAGGTACTATTGATAGTATTTCAACCTAGTTCTCTCTATATATATATATATATAGTTGAGCTAGAATACTCTCAAAAGCACCAAGGGGTTGGTGCTTATGAGTTTTTAGCCATTGGATTGAGAGATGTAGGATTGTGATGATGGTGGTAGATGAAATCTATGTTAATAAATTCGCGAATTTTTGAAGAAACGAATTAAACGGCCAAATTCGTATTTTTTGAAAAATTTGGAAAAATAAAAACACATTTTTTGGTCAAAAATACTTGTTCGCGAATAATTCACGATGGCCAAATTATTCAGCCCAAAAATTCGGCTCGCTGCTCGCCGCTCGTGCCCGTTCGAGTCCACCTCGCTCGCGCCGCACTTGCGGCTCGCCCAAAATAGAAAAAAAAGGGAAAAAAACGCTTTCCAACCAAAACAAAAAAAAAAAAAAAAAAAAAAAAAAAAAAAAACCTTTCGGCCCCCCAAAAATAAATTACTTCAAAAAAATTTAATCTCTTAACTATCTTAATCTCTTATTTGCTTATTTATTTATTTATTTTAAGGCATAATATAGTTTGCTTTTTTTTTCATTAATTAGCTTAATTTTGTAACTTTTTATTCTTATATTCTTAAAAAATATGAGTAGTTATACTAATAGCATAAATCTTAAGAGAAAAAGATTTAATTTAATAACCGAATTTTTTATCCCGAATTTTTAATTGGTGAACGTATAATATCCATATAAATCACGTATCCAAATAATTGGCGAATCCGTTTTTTAGCCGTATTTTTCAACGAATTTAAAAATTAGAAGACGAATTTTATCCGAATTATGCCCGTATGGAATTTTTGCCGAATCCGAATTAACTAACTATGGGTGGAATAGTATTTGATCCAAGGGGTGATAGTAATCAAATAGTAGATCCAGGGACTAGAAACTTAGAAGCACCAAGAGGTTGGTGCTTGGTGCAAGTATTCTAGCTATTCTCTCTCTCTCTCTCTCTATATATATATATATAGAGAGAGAGAGAGTCCAAACTACTATACTACCGATAGTACCAAGTCCTTGTTACTATTGAGTTTTCTACCGTTAAATTTATCCTTTGATCATTTCCATCCGATAGATTATATTATTAAACCAACCACCCACTCAACTCTTAGAGGACCACTATCAATTTAACCTGGGACCACTATCATCTTAACCGCACATCCTTTAATCCGACGGCCAATAACTCAATAGTACTATGAGCTTGATAGTATAGATAGTAAGTAGCATATATATATATATATAGTGTAGAGCTACTATATTATTGGAAGTATAGATGGTTTTATACTTCCGACTTTTTGACCCTTGAATCAAGAATTGTACGGTTGGGATGATTGCGATCCCCTTAGGGTTGAGTGATCCCCATAAGGTAATAGTATTAATCTAAAGATTAGAAATGATCAAAGGGGTTGATCTAAGGGCCAAAAAATCGAAAGCACCAGATTCTCTATACTTCCGATAGCATAGTAGCTTTACTATATATATATATATATATATATATATATATATATATATATATATATATATATATATATATATATATATATATATATATCATCGAAAACAAATCGTAGTAAACCGAGCGGTTTATTACCGATTTATTTTCGATGATAGAGCTTCCAAATCGATGATCATGACCGTTAAATATGATCTAAATTATTTAAACTATCCGAAAATCAAATTTCACACATTTTCGATATTGTCCTCTTATCCATGAAGCGAGAAAAATGAATGATCGAAAATGAATATCCTTTAAAAAGTGATGATACAATTTTTATATTTGAGATATAGAGCCTAGATCTTATTTTAAATAGTTTAAAGAATTTTCTAACAAAAATTTAGTTGATTTGAATTCTTTTATACCGTTAAACGAGAAAACACACTATAACGGCCATTAAAATTATAGATTTTGTGATATTTTGATCATTCTTTGTGATGCCAAAAAATCATAAAATTTGATTTCTAGATAATTTAAATAGTTTAGATCATATTCAACTGTCGATCGTCGATTTGAAAGCTCTATCATCGAAAACAAATCGGTAGTAAACCGCTCGGTTTACTACCGATAGTATTCTAGCAATGCTCTATATATATATATATATATATATATATATATATATATATATATATATATATAAAGAGAGAGAGAGAGAGAGAGAGAGAGAGAGAGTATAGGGCTATTGTACTCTTATGAGTATAAGAGCTTTCGTAATCATAAGTTGTTTTCGATGATATTGGAGCTTCCGAATCGACGATCCATTCCGTTAAATATGATCTAGAGTATTTTAAATTTTTTAGAAAATAAATTTCGTAAATTTTCGAAATCATAATAAAATCATCAAGCGAGCATAAAATAAACGGTCAAAATCGAACGATGTTCTAAAAATGGATGATCAGATCCTTCAATTTAAGATCGAATTTATTGATCTTTATCTAGATAGTGAATAAAATTTTCTATCAAAAATTCAACAAATTCTGATTTTTTTTACACCGTTAAACTAGCAAGTATCCCATACCGGCCGTTAAAAATTGTCAATTTTGTGACATTTTGATCGTAAGGTAAATAATATTGAAAAATTATAAAATTTGATGTCTAGACGTTTTAAATTCTCTAAATAACGTTTAACAGTGTGGATCGTCGATTCACAACCTCTATCATCGAAAACAATTTATGAGTACAAGGACGATCATACTCATAATAGTATAGTAGATATCTCTTAAAAGGTGCTTTACTCTTAAAAGGTGCAATTTAAGAGAAGTTTATGAGAAGAAACAACATAACAAAAGAAGAAATTGTGCAACAAGAGAAGAAACAGTGTAAATATCTCTTAAAGAGATGCAATTTACATTTCAAAGGGTGAAAAAAAAAACAGTGTAAATATCTCTTAAATAGTACAACTTTCGTTTAAAGAGTATAACTTATATCTTAATGGATACAGTTTATATCTTAAAAAGTGCAATAAGAGAAAAAACCGTATAAATATCTCCCAAAGAGTGTAATTTTTGTTTAAAGAGTGTAATTTTTATCTTAAAACTGCAGTTTATATATTAAGTAGTGCAACTTATATCCATAATAGTGCAGCGTTCTTTCAAAACAGTGCAATTTTATTTTAACGATACAATTTCATATTTATCTTTGTTTTTTATAATTTTTTTTTTTCTTGTTTTGTCTATAATATTTTTTTGTCACCCCAATCTGCCAACGAACACGACACCGGCGACACCGCCATTAAGGACCCCATTCTCCGAGGCTACAGCGACCTTTATGGTATCGGTATCATCGAAGATGCGTCGCCGTCGGAGGCGGCAGAGGAGGAGGGAGAGGGAGAGGACGAGAAGGGCGGGGAAGGGCGAGAGAGGCGTCGTCGTCGGAGACGATGGAGGAGAGTCGGAGAGGAAAAAAAAAAAGAGTCGCGACGCGGCCTCGGCGAGGTCGGAGGCGAGGAAGGTGGGGATTGTGCAGGCGAAGGCGAGGGTGAGAGCATGAGGATAAGAAAATATATTTTTTAATTACAAAATATATTTTCTTAATTAAAAAATATATATATATTGATTTAGTTTTTTATTCATTCTAAAAAATTTAAATCTAATTTCTTATCGCTTGTATTTTATATTATGAAATATTTTTACTTTGAGGTTTTAAATATTTTTATTGTATATTATAATATTTAAAATAATAAGTTATGTTACGTTTTTAAAATTTATATACGTGTGTATTTTATAAGAGAAAAAAAAATTACGAATAACCTGCATATCTATCCACTTACCCGCAGAATAATTAATAATAAATATATTGACTATTTAAAAATTTACAAATAAATTTTATTCATAATATAATGATATGTCCCTAGGTTATCCAATCCGTCCGTTTACCGGTCTCGTATGTTGGAAGGTCGTGATCGGGTAGTTGGCGGTGGTCCCCATCATTCGGACGGCTCTGATTTGATTGCTCAGGTGTTGGCCCCACGCCACGGCGGGTCGGTTCGTATTTGATAAATTATTGAATTAAATTTATCAAAAATAAAATTCAGAGGGGTTTCTAAAAATATCCTATATCTGAGGGGGCCTCTGTGCAATTGTACCTAATATTATTATTATTACTTAGATTAATTAATTAATAATAATTAAGTAGTATTAAGCGGGGCGTTGTTGTCACCGGGATTTAATCACGTCCTTGTCTCCGACAATCTATTGCATACACCCGGTGCATCCGTACAATCCGTAGACCATGTACCAAACTCGCATGAAACATTAATTTTCTCCTCTTTTTTTTTTTCTTTTTTTCTTTTTTTTTTTATTTTGTTTCCTCTCTTCTTTAAAAATAAAAATAAAAATAAAATGCATTCGAACATATATGCGGAATTAGGCGCGACGACCGATTGATCCAGTCGGAGTCTGACTCAAGTCGAGTTGACTCGATAAGATTATTATATAAAATTAGTAATAACTCAAACTAATAAATCATCATCTAATGCGACCTACCATCCGCTTTGATAAATAAAATAAAAGGATAGAGAGAGAAAGAGTGCGAAAGAAAAAGAAAAATGAAAATGAAATTCACCCTATACTACTAGTCATTAAAAAAATTCAGATTTTGAGAACGCTTGAATTCTAGGAAAAAGAAAATGTCAGCTACTGCAGTTCGACCTACCTGATGTTCTTGGTAATTCAATTACACGCAAAGTTCAAGATCATTAGGCGATATCAGATCCACCTCATACTTTCAGCTGGTAAATCGTTCGGTGATGAGCTGGCTATGATAGCAAATATACTTGTTGGATCCAAACTGCTGACCAAAAAATGTTTAAAGCCAACTATCATTGTTAGGATTTAAGGTCGTTTATATTTCTAATCTCGATCCTGCTATCATCTGACGTGGAAGTATTGGAGTGTCATATTATCGGGCCATAAAATTTAATCTTTTTTAAAAAATTTAAATATTCTGGGAATTCGAATTATTAGTTTTTACTCACGAATTTCTTAAAAAAAAATATACTAATCTCTGCACCATTGCATTAAGTGCCTTTTTACGCATATGTCCAATTTTTCTTTTCAGTTCACCTTTTTTTTTTTTTTTTTTTTTTTTTCTCTTTTTTTTTTTTTTCTTTTTCCTAATTTTATGGTTGTGGTGTCCCTTTCAAAAGAATGGGTTTGTGCACGCTTTCACCATCTTTTTCCAGCAGCAGGAAAAAGAAAAAGCTATAATGAAAGCAAGCAGAAGAAGAATCTTTCCAGCAGCAGGCACATAAAAAAAAAAAAAAAAAAAAAAAAAAAAAAAAAAAAAAAAAGCTATAGTAAATCATACAAGAGTATTTTTTAGTGCAATTTTCCATTTTTTTCTTTTTCGGGTACCCACTCGGATACGGATATACATTACTATATCCGTAAAAAATGAATTTGGATATGATAGGGTATTGTTTCTGGATTTGAATATGAATCTAAATGGGATACGTATTCAAATTATAATACTAATATATATATTAATAGGAACAAAAACTCCTCATGTGGTTTCATATTTTTTCAAAAACATCCCCTGTGCTTTAAAGTGTATCAAGGTAGTACCCTGTGATTTCTTACTTTATCACTTTAGTACCCTGTGGTTTGAAGTGTATCAAGTTAGTATCATGTGGTTTTGCACTTTATTATTTTAATACCTGTGGTTTTAATTTGTATCAAGTTAGTACCCTGTGGTTTTTTAAATTACAAGGTACTAAAGTGATAAAGTGTGAAACCACATGGTACTAAAGTGATAAAATTTAAAACCACAGGATACTAACTTGATACACTTCAAACCACAGGGTACTAAAGTGATAAAGTAAGAAACCACATGGTACTAACTTGATACACTTTAAAACACAGGAGGGGTTTTTGAAAAAGTGTGAAACCACGTGGCGGGTTTTTGAAGTTTTCCCTTATTAATATGCACATAAACAAAAAAATTACTTTATTTTCCTAACTTGTTTTCTAACTATGTTTCTTCACATATAAAATATATAATTTTAATGAGTCCCACTACTATACTCTTATGAATATAGAGGTTCTTATACTCATAAGTTTTTGGCCGTTTGATTCACCCTTTAATTATTTTTATTCGTTAGATTATATTATTCAACCAACCACCCACTCAACCCTATGGGGCCCACTATCAACTTTAACCGTAATCACTTTCATCCTAGTCGCACATTTTTTCATCTGAACGGTCAAAAAGTTATAAGTACAAAGAGCTCTATACTCATACGAGTATACTAGCCCCAGCCTAATTTTAATATATAACTCATTATAAAATAATCGAATAATACAAAAAAAATTCACCTTATTTTTTTCAAAACATGTATTAAAAGAGATTTGGGTGGGACAGGAGGACGAAATTGAGCCGGACGGATCCAAAAATATAAAGAATACAAAAATAATAATAATACTAAAGTCCAGATATCCACATTCATCTTCATATCTGTATCCGTATCCGTATCCGACCGGATCCGAACATTATTTGAATACGTATTTTCGGATAATATCCTCTCCCTTTTCACCCCTACTAACTCCCCATCATATTTCAATAATTTTTCATTTTGCAACTAATAAGAATATTATCATGCATCACATGAAAAGGATTCAAATATCAAAGCTTAAGCTTTTACGAAAAGTAATAATCATTTCACATTGTTTAACTTGGTATCAGAGCAAGAGATTCTGAATTCGAGTCCCGTTAATTATTCCGCGCTTTTCGCCTTCCAGAGTATCTCACATTTAACAATTACATGTCAATTTTGTATGGAGGCATTACATAAAGTCTCTCAAAAAGTCCAGCTTCGCAAAAAAAAAAAAAAAAAAAAAAAAAACTGAGAACTCTTTTGAATAGTAGAATTTTTTTTTTCAGATGGAGTGAGTTATTATATCTCAAGGAATAACAGTAACAAAGATCTGAAGAATAATAGTTTGAACAGATCAGAACTTCTTGACCTGGATAGAAGAGCCTTGCTTCGCGCTCGACTCAAACATGGCTTCTAAAACGGCAACATCGCGAGCGCCCTCGACGTAAGAGCTACGGGGTTCAGCTTCGTGGACCGCTCCGTCCTGCATCATCCATATAAAAAGTGTTCGAGACGCAAGTTCGGTGCAGAAACAAAACAAAGGGATACGGATTCGCAAGTGTGTAGGAAACTTCGACATATATGCGCGTAAAGGGATCGGACATGGTTGTAAAACCGAATTTTGTCGTGAGCTTCAGTAACACCCGATCGACAAGGATGATACCTTTTTGTTGGCCTGTGAAATGTCGTGAATAAATGCCTTCAATTCTTCGTTCACTCCGGTAAATGGATAGAATGTTTTCCGACACTCCCCGTCTTCAGAATAAAACAGTACCTGAACCGGCGGAACATTTGATTTACGAAAAGTCTCGAAACTAGACTAACATCGTAGGGATCCTGTTCTGATTTCGTCGACAAAAGTGTTAGTAGACTATTATTGATTTCTTACCGAGTAGCCATGCCTTCCGTTATCGGTGCTGCGCTCAACTTGCACTGCTCCTTTTGTGCCATCTACCCGCCAATATATCTACAGGCATCAACAATCTCTAAATAAGCCGCAAAACCAAAGAAGTTTGTGAAAATTGCTTTAAGGGATGGTAAACACATCCTTTGCTGCGAACTTACAAATCCCAGGCTCCTTACAAGAGATGGAAAATATTTAACTCACAAAAAAAGGCTTTAAGAAGAAGATTTTTCGGCATACCTTTGGAGATTTTGAGGAGACTGCCATAACAAGAACACCAGCACAACCATTTTCCAGTTGGCTACAATGCGCGCATCATTATTAGTAAGATAGAAACTCAATAGTCTACACAAAAAACTAAGCTACTAAGGCCACATTTGGTGCCATTCCCCTTTTTTAAAAAAAAAACACTAATTATATACGATTTGAAATACCGGCAGGAGGAGGACTTGTCCTGTTGTCATTGTTGGTTAGCTCGTAATGCATTCTGGCTGAGTTATGGATAATAATTTTTTAAAAACAAATTTGGAAGCGAAGAAAAGAGAAATTGTTTTCAAGTTTTTATTTTTTGCTGCCAACCAAGCACCCTTTGATGCAAGGATTGCAAGCAATCCGCCATCGCCTTTGATTCATACAAATTCTTATTAAAAAAAAATAATAAAATGGCAATGATGCTAAACGAGGCATAAACTTTACAAAGTAAAAAGCTTACAAAAGAGAGCATATATTATCAGGCGGTGGCAAAGTCACATCGACATGTCTGGAGATAGCCGACACTGTTGTTATCTCACATCCAACAAGCTGTATCAGAATAAAAAATTCATCAGGCCTAATATTTCAGGGCAAGCAACAATTAGCCCTGCTCACATATATTCTTAAGAAAAAATTTGAATCGACATTATGATGAGTTACTATGCTGAACACGGATGCGTATTTAGCTGAATATGAAATTCCTTATTTGACTCCTCTACAATGAACCACTTGTAATCTTCCTATGAAAGAATATTTAAGCACAAAACTCGCAGCGTAGCAAAGTTCTTGTTTAAAAAGATGATGCATCATTTCATTCTTATCAGATTCGCATATGGTGATCCATTCATTCGCATCATGAACTCACATAGAATTAGTCCTCTTACCTATTCTTCTCAACTGTTCGTCGGAATCTTTTACGAAATTTCCTAAACTGGTCGAACTTTCCGTAGAACTGGGACACACCAAAGGTGAAACAACTCAATTGTTAACTCGGTTTTCTGCATTTCACTATTAAAAACGTTCCGTACATTTTGACTATAAACCAACCAATTTGCAACATTTCTAGGAAATATACAGATTTTGGACTTTCCTCCATTTATTGCTTTGAAGTAGGAGACCTCACTCTTCCTTAAACAAATCAAATCATATATTTTATCTAAATGTTACATCCAACAAATCATCAAAGGAAGCAGAAAAACTAGAAGTTATTTTTATCAAAATGTAAATCAGTTTTGTAGAACGGAGCGAGGTTATACCTAGAGTTCACCTAAAAGAAATTGATGTCAATGCACAGTTTTTGAAATATTTTGATGGAATATAATGAAATGGCCAAGAGGTTTTCAGATCCCAGTGAAGCGGCCAATAAATTAGTCTTCTTCTTAGTTCTTACCAACAAACAAAAGGCATTCCAACAAATTATCTTAGAATTTAAAAGGATACGTAAAGTAATACAGAAGCTCACCATTCTCAACCCAGCGATGAAGTGCACACCCATATCTAGAATGAAACCTCCCTGCAAATTTGTAATCATTGAAGTGCTAAGTGTGAAATTCTGTGGAATCAGGAACCACATCTTGTAACATGGAACTAAATTTTGAAAGAACATGAAAATATTCAGAGAAAACTGTCAACTCATAAGAGATTGGCAGTGAATTGCCTACCTCGAAACAAAACCAGATAATAGATATAAATAATAATCCAGAGATTCCGACTTAGTTGTAAACTTACAGAAAAATTCCGCCGCCATGAGCTTGAGAAGTAAGGGTTTGAACTGTTCATTGATCCTTCAATAATAACTTGGATGTTCATCATATCGCCGATACCATCAATTAACTTCCTGGACTGTAGAAGAAAGTTTAGAATATAAAACACAGCAATCACAAAGCCGAAATATTAGGTAGCAAGTACCTCCACAAATGCAGGTTCGAATCGATAATTTTCAGCAACAGCCCAAATCGGCTTACTCAGGACAAGGTTAGGAGCTGATTGGTAGCATGAGAGTGCAGTTTCTGCCTCGGCAACCGCTGACGATTTGACAGAAAAATTAATTAGCTTACTGATACGAGAAGCAACTAGGAAGAGTGACTCATTTAGTTCATGCGGAATCCAAGAACATAGAGGACTACTGCAAAACTATATTATCAGTGCGAGGATTTAAAGTGCCGTGGGATGGTCGTTCCAAGCACGTCGGCACAGTCTATGTTGTGCCATGCCGACAAATTCATTTAGTGTGCCAATACACTTTGGCATGAAATATTTTGTTTCTTTAAGACCGGTATATTCCAATTGCTTTTAATATACTCCGTATCAAATTGTTTGTACTCTATAAATGTAGTTACTTTCTAATTTCGAAAAAAAAATAGAGTTTCGAGTTGTGCCAATTGACAGAGTGGTCAACTTGTGCCTATATCTTGTCAACACAGAAAGGCACAGTGGACACGATACTTAAGTACTTGATCAGTATAATGATCCAGTGATCAGGAATATTGTCTTAAACACTGCAAAGTGCAAACATGAGACACAGAAGGAACAGCAAAGAGTTTTTTGCCTCATAATTGAGATGTTCTGTAAAGAGTATCTTACTCCAAGAGTAAATTAAATGGAGAAAGAGTAGTTTTGAAAGAAGCCGAGGTTAATATGTTTCAGTTTTTTGGATATTAGCAAAGATAGATGTGAGACGAAAGGTACTTACATCCAGCAGCAGGTTTCTCTTTGTGCCCCATGATCATTAGTCATACATGCAGATGACAAAGATAAATTAGAAACTCATCAATTACTATACATTTGGAATTTGCAAGGACAAAACTCAAGGTCTTGCTGTATAGAGAATCTGATAAAAACAGAAAAAGCGAAAGCTTCTACACACTGCTTTAGAAAACCAAGAGAACCGACGATAATAAGAACAAATTAACATTGTCCTTCTCATTGAATTAGAAATGCAATGTTATCCCTTCCGCTTTGAGGTGGTAAACAACTAAATGTTTCCACATTTGACATTCAATTTATTTCCCTTTTTTCTTTCTTACCTTGAAGGACATGCTTTTTTGCCTGCAACATTTTTAGTGAAATATCAACCTGCGTGTTTCGGACCCAATGTCAGTAGCCATGATGATCAATATTTATGTGAGGAAATTAATAAAGAATTCTTGATCAGCTCGAAGATAAAATATAATAATTTGGGAGCTAAACCTTATATATTCGGGCTTTTGTTAAAAGATTAAAATAAAAGAGCGTTACGAATAAAGGAAAATCACATAACTAAGGGAGGAAATTACAAAAACAAGTCTACAGCAGAGTCAACACCAAATATGACGGAAACTTCAATTATTCATGATAGTCGGCAAATGCCTCGTTTCCAAATCAATTGTGAGAGGAACAATGCAGAAGATGATCAAACTATACAGTATATTCTAGTCAACTGAGCACAATGACTTCTAATTTCAAGTATAGTTTACAAACAATGAAAAATGCACAAAAAAAAAATAAATTTTTTTCAAGAATCTCAAACCTGAACTTGCCCAGCAAGAACAACAGCAACTCCATCGATCGAACTATCTTCAATTATATCTTGAAGCCCCGAATCGCCCCATTTAACCTCTACATTGGGGGCGAAATCACGTGCTAGTTCCGCGGCAGCTTTTGCCGATTCCTAAGAGAGGATTCTACAATAAGTAGCGTACAAATACATAATAAAAATTATGAGATTAACAATATGTAACTATTTTAAAAAAAATTTATCAAACAATGTACCTCTGTTCGGCTCCAAATTGCTTTCAAAATCATAAGATCAGCTATTTCTCTTAACCTAGGAATATACTGCGTGCGGACGAAGAGACCTGCACCGATCACGGCAATGCGGGGAAGCGCCGAATCCGAAGAAACCATATTCCCTTGAGAAATGTTTAATACATCTATTAACTTCAAGAAATTTAACACAATCGTAAAAAAAACAAAAATTTCAAAGTTAAAAATTGACATTGAATTTTTTTTCAAAAAAAAAAAAAATCGGTAGTAGTAAAAATGTGGATTGTAGCAAACATAATCAAAATCTAAATCGATACATTGTTTTACATAAGAGCACGGCGAAATAAGAGACTAATTTCCTAAGAAAAAATTGAAAAAAGAAACATTATTAACGCGCTAAAACTAAATCAAAATGAACATCAAAGGGCGCACTTTAGATCGGATATGTAGTGAAATTAACTAAAATTTTCAAATATTTAATTTTAGATGGACATCTGTAAACCCTAATCTCATTTTATGCATCAGATCTAACACCATTTCTAGAGCTCGAGAGAGAAATTTTTTAAAAAAAAAAAGAAAAAAATTTGTAGGAAGAAAAGAACGGGGGAGGATAAATTAATAAATTAATCATACCTTTTTGGAGGGAAATTGCGAAGATCTTTTTCTTTTTCTTTTTCTTTTTCTTTTTCTTTTTTTTTTCCCCTTTTTTCTTTCTTTTTTATGGAGAGTGCGTGGATCGCTAATAGTGTGTGAGTCAACGCTAACTCCGTTATTATCTATCACTAAAGTCGGCATCGAAGAGCAAAGTCGGCGCCGCGCTAGTGAACGGCGCCGAGTTTAGTTTGCTGCGTTATTTGTTGGTATTCAATCAAAGTATATCATTGGCTAAATAATCTTGTAAAAAATTACACTCAAATTAGTTATAAATTTAATTACAGTGGTTGACGAAGAATCAAATTATTATTCAATTTAAGAAGAAAATAAAGACATGTTCACACTACCAAAGATCATATTTGGATACCAGAATAAGTTATCCAAAAGTATCTTATTCGATATAAAAATTTTCTAGTATAGTTATAAGCAAGCAGTTTGTTTTTTACTTCTTACCAAATCATATTATTCTTAATTTGATAAAATAAAGAATATTTCACTTATGAGATGGTTAAATATTTTATTATACTTTTTATTGTCAATTAAGAGAATATAATAATAAATAAGATAATTATGCATCCAAAAAAAGACCAAACAAAATCATACCATATCATTACAGTGAAGGAGAGAAGAAAAAGAAATCATCAATTTCATACTATGTAGAGACATTAATCAAGATATGTTTGAATTGGAAAACAAAGTAATACAATAGGCAAGAACAGGACCACTGCCTAACACACAATCTTTCACCAACTGAACTAGGTTTACAGCAATGTTTGTTCCTTGTTCACTTGTTTCTATCGAGCTAAGGGCGTGTTTATCCTGACTGGAGCTTTTGCAGACGTACTGTTTGAATAGAATTGCTCGAAGCACCGACGGCTTTCATTAAACATCCCGCGGTAGTAGAAGTAGAAGATTCAAATTTGAGTTTATACTTTTAAAACCATGCAGCTTGCTTTAGCTTTCGAATACCCAGCTGCTGCTTCCTGAAGTAGATAGAGGTTCTGCAAGCCCAACTAAACCATGCTGGAACACATCTTCATTCACATCAGTAGCACGAATGTCTCTAAGTGGAGAAAGAATTTGCCTAAGTAATCAATCTGAAAACAAAAATAGGGCTATGAAAGTCGATGTAATTATATGATGAGCCTTCAAGGGAGTTCAAATAAATCGCTTCTCGAGGCTCCTCGCTCACTCCACTTTGCGTCGCATATTCTAATGCCATCTCATAATCCACCTGATTGATTAGAACATCAATACGAAGAAATGTCCGGGATTAGTACAAATATTATGAAGTATTGAATTTCGACCACGGAATACTAAACCAATCTGTTATTAATAGTCCTTGTATGGACTTCATTTGTGATATTACCTGTTCGACGTGCTGAGTAAGACACTCTTTAAGAGTCTTCTCTGTTATCTCCTCGGATGCTACTTTATCAAGGAGTTCTTCGTCCTCTTTGTCGTATCGCTGCCGCTTTGATTCACGATTATGTGCCATCTGTTCTAGCACCTCCATGACAGCCCTTGATGCATCAGGGATATACCTGCAATTAAGGTAATCCAAAACATGATCACCAATGCTCTAAATTGTTATTTGAAGTTTTCCCATATTAAATTGTTAAAGACCAGACAATTTTAGGAGAATCAAGTCAATTAGTCTCCACAAGGTAGAATAGCCAACACACCCATGCTAATACCAACCACAAGATCGTGGATGAAAAATTTCCCAGACGCTCAAATGAAAATTGCCAGTAAACAATAGGATTAACTAAGTTTGTGGCATAAAAATTGTGGCTACTTTAAGAAAATCTATACCTGTTTAGATTCCTTTTCCTTTCCTGCCGTTCACGAGCCTGGAGTCTTTTTACAATCTTTGATTTCAACTGAAGGCAGCATTGCTGAATAGCTGACTGGAAAATTAAATAAAAGGATGTAGATTACTCAACATAAAGTCCACTTGTAAGAAGTCGAGACGAAAAAGTTCAACATACCTTGACAGCAGAGGAAATTTCAGTAATGTCATCTCCAATATATTCCTTTCCTGTTCCTTTGAAAGGTATTTTTGTGCTTACGATGCTCACAAACACGCCGATTTTGTCTTGCATCTGGTTTATCTTGTAGCTATTCCAACTGAAAATGAAATGGTGAAAAAACAATAATTACCTTACTGTAGCTAGCAAGACTTAATTTTGACAATAATGTAGAAAAATTAGAAGAAAGAGTGAACTAACTTGATCCTTTTCAAAGCAGTTCTTGTGATGACATCAGCACCTTGTTCAAAAAGAAGTGGTATGCGATTTGCAAACCGAAAAATATTCAGACCCTGCAAAAGAGTTAAAACGAGGATGCTTAGCCTTGCAAGGAACTACAAGTGACCTTGACACACAGCATATCCCTAATCAGGGCAAGAGCATAAAATCCTTCCTCTTTAGTGCAAATTGTACATGTAGGGCTTGAATTTCCAAATGAGATTTTACTTTACGGTTCATATTAATTGGATTATCAACACCCTAATCTCCTATGATGTTAATGGATAGGACTTTGAATGGCAAACATATAGGAGTTTAATAGCCCAGCTGCTTTTTATATAAGGGATCTAGTATTAGACAAGCTTTCATCTAAAAAAAAAAAAAGAAGAAGAGATTATCAATTATGAAGAATATACTACCTGCTTGACATCTTTCCCTCCCAGGCTAATTCCAGCTTCTACGATAAATGGATGGCCTTCAAATACCTGAGGACTAGCATGAAAGAAAGAGGCAGACAGAAGACACTACATTTATTATCAACAACTGGAAATTGCTTTTCATGATGCTACATCCACTAAATTATATGAAATTTATAACACTCATAACCAGAGTGATATTTTTCTTTTCAACGGAAAAATCAGATATGCAGTATATCATTTCAGCCTAACGAATAAGCCCAACCTGCCTGCATAGGTAGCAACCAAGTCAGGCTGAAGCTCCTTTATAATTCCCAGACGAAGATTGTATTCACCTGCAGGACTGAGGCACTGTAGATCCGGTAATTCTCACATTTATTCTTGAATAACAAATTAACAATAGGGTAAACTAGAGCAGAAGGAAGGAAACAAATTAGTGATGAATTTTTAAAAAAAGAAAATGTACTTACATCCCCACTTGGATCATCGAATTTAGCCTGGCGAAACAACTGCCGTATCCGAACAATCTGCTGAGATGTCAGGCTTTTTACAGGCATTTTCAAACTGAAGTCTGGTCCCATCTCCCCTATATAAGAGAATTTTTTATAACAATATCATTTAATAGACTTCATGGAAATAACATCCACGTCTACATGCAAAACACACTGCCGTGCATCATCATTGGATACAAATTATGGAATAATGCAATGTCAAAGGCTTCCAAATTTTGGATATAAAAAGTAGATTTTTCAGACTCCAATACAAAGAACTAGAGAGTTTATGTGCATTTGTTTGGACCGAACTTTCCAGAGAATTTTTTTTTAATCTTTATCCCTCAGATATCCTGCTATCCCGGGATAATTGGGTACAAAACCGATTACACGTTTCATTTCATATTATAGAAATAATAGTGATGATTATAGAGATAACTGCAATGATTGCGAGGATAAGTAGGGACATAGGAAGGGTCAAAACAATTCTAGCTGGAGAAATTCCTAGAATAACCTGGTTTAACCCAACCAGATATTCCTCACATTTTTTTGCTGCATTTGATAGAATAAAGATTTTCCCCCCTCTTTTTAACGAAAACATCTACTATGAATGTGGGTATGGGGAGACGCTACCTAACCTTACTTTACAATAAAGTACAGGGTAAGACCACCAAACAAACAACGAATTAAAAATTTTGTTAATTTGAGTTACTTCACTGTTGATTAACGGTGCTTTCTCAATTAAATCAGACAAATGAAAGAAATGACCGTAGACAACAATATTTCCTTACATTCCATCGAGCTAATCCAGCATATGCCTTCTGAAATGAAAATATCATAGAATATTTGAGCAAGGCATCACTTTTCACTAACCAAGGAAATTAGCTAGTGCAAATCAAAGAGTAGATCGCTAAGGTACCATACTAGCCAAAACATATATTTGATTTGCACATGACATTAGTGATTCATGCCCCTAATTCTACTTGATACCATCAATTAAAAGGAAATCACAATAACATACAATAAAACGACATAATCGTGGCATAATGTTTCATTTGTACATAATTCATGAATCTTCAGTAACAGATATTTTTTACCAGCAGTCATGTAATTGAGGAAAGACAAGAAACAGCCATACATGTCTTTAAGTTAGAGCGCTCACCAATTAATCGTTCAGCATAAGACTTCCTAATATTCACGAATTCATGTTGAAGGAATTGCAGAAGATTTTGCTTTGAAGTCTCTGCAACCAACCGTTTGATAAGTAGTAAATCAACAGCAGAAGGATGGTGCTTTGTTTCAAGGGGAACTGGAGGCATCACATCCGTACGTCGTGCAAATCTTACGGTCACAATTTTTCTGCATATTGCAACATCATGGGAGAAGATTAGAGATATCGCTTTGGAAATTAAAAGCACATAGACATGAAAATAAAATGGATTGCCTACTCTGCTGTGTCTGAGATGAACTTAAACAGAAACTGAGCATATGGGGTGATAACAGCCATCTGCCGCATATAATGAAGTATCTTTGACTGCATATTTCAAACAAAGAACAATCATGATTGACATCTATTTAAAGCATGTAGGGCTTCTAGAAATATATCCCTGCAATGGTGCAACCTACTTAAGATATATCCCTTCAAATCCAATCATCAAATATGCTCCTCACAAGAGTAGTTTCTTACAAAACTATTATTTTGAGTTGGGGTGTCATCCAATTTACGGGAGAAGTTGGTTTTTGTATGAATAAGAGTTTCATGGAGAGGCATTTCTACAGATATAAGGGTGCACGTGTAAGAAACTAAGTTTTTGAAGGGCACATATGAAATTTCAGATTTTAAAGGGTACACGTGTAAGAAACTAAGTTTTTGAAGGGCATATATGAAATTTCAGATTTTAAAGGGTATACATCAAAATTGAGGCTATTGTAGGGATACATGTAAACATCTCGCTAATGTATTTCTCTACTTGATCATCCTACTTACACGGTGAGTTGTCCAGTTACCCTCTATGATAACTTGAATTTCTGCTCCATGCCACCGGTCCTTGTTTTCCCTTTTCTCATGTGCATGAACATGAGGAATGTTCCTGTATAGCAGGAATGCAGGATATACTTAAAATGCATGATGACCATAGAATGACTAAAAGAGTCATTACATACAATTAGCCCACCGATTATTACGTACTTATGAATATCAATATCCAGTCGACAGTAGGAAACATAATTTTGTCCCTTCATAGATGATGTAATCTCAATCGGAAGCCCAGTGCTCATCTTGGACCAAATCAGTGCCTGTTCCATTCTGCAATTAGATCCATAAGAGAAGCAGGAAAAAATGTAATAATCACTTGGTTATAGTATCTAGCAACAGAAAGAAATGAGTGGCAACAAAACAAAAGTACTCATATTGTAAAAATATTCAAATTGTAATCATATGCTGTAAAGATATCCTTGGCAGCAAATTTGGAAAGAAATTTCATGTAAACTAGCTCAGATTTGATTTTTTTTTTTTTTTTCCCAGCACCAATACAGACATAATTCCAGAATTCAAGCCACAGCTAGTAACCAGACACACTTATCCAGATCAGCATATAGCAGGAATATGGACAGAGTTGAGTACTTACCATCTTAGCACCAAGACCAAATTTCCCACGAGTTTGTTTTAGACCATATTTTGTGCCAGACAGAACTGCACAGAGACCAAGGGAAACAACCTTCAGTGACAAGACCTAAATTTATTTTTCAATTATTCTATAGGTAATCATATCCATCCTGGAATTGTCACTGGGGTAACATTAAATACCTCGCCCAAACATATTTGGGATATCATCATGTGGCATTCCCCTCCCATTATCCTACAATATAGGGAATGTAAATCCTGAGTGAACTAAAGATGGTACTTCAACATGTGGGAATCTAGCCAATACATTTTCCAACCGTACCTTACAAGTTACCCTGAAAAAAGCAGCTTCGCCCCGACTTCTTGCTCCTTTTGCTGTTGAAGGCTCCTTGAACTTCTTCCCTAGAGCAATATTCTTGGCTTGAATTTCTTGAACACGAGCTTCTTTCGCTAGGCGTTTCTGAGGATGCCAAAATTGGGGTATATAGAAATCAAGAAAGCATATACTTGTGGGGGAAAAAAATTCCCATCTGCATTACACATTAATCTACATACACGACATTATTAAGCATGAGAAGGACAAGTTATTCGAATACAGTATTTTCGCACTTATTTTCACTCTTAATTGAAGCAAGCAGATGTCATACTTCTATCCTAGAGCAAATTGCACCAAGGATCCTCAAACTTTTAAGTACATTTCAGTCTTGTCATCAATCTTCCAGTTTCTGTAGTTGCGTACGAACCTCCAAATTCCAATATAATCCTAGTCCTTCATTTAAATTCTCATTAAATTGGATGAAAAATATCTGGATAACATATCTTAAGTGATCTAACCCAATATCACAAAGAGAAGAGTGATTACATGGCCGTAACTTGTCGACAACATGAACATTTCCATCCATTTCAACATAGAATGAAAGATTAGAAATCACAATACCATCATTATCCTTTATAGGCAAAAGGTAAAACTTCAAAAACGCTCTCATCATATAGCCTTATAACATTTTAACGCTCCAAGGTTAAAATTGCAATGCTTTACCATCATGTGTGTGTTTGTTCCTATTGTCCTGTGGGATCTGATATAGAATGCTGTTAAATTGAGCATGTGGTGATCATGTGATTAATTAAACCGTTATAACTAAGGAGGATCAATAATGCATTATAGTTAAGAAATTAACCATTAGTGCAATGTTTTAACAAGCTGTGTGACTTTCGACATGCTCGACTTAAATGGCACTCAACCACAGTAACATTCAAGTGCAGTAAAGTACTACAATTTGAACTGCAGGATGATGAAGTGGAATCAGGTCATAGCACAGTAGAGGTTTCCAAAGTTTCCCAACATTGGAAGTACAAGCAAAACGCACCTCACGAGCCTTAGCAGACTCAAAATCATCATACAGCTCCTCATCAACACGCTCACGATCAACAAGACCTATCATCGTATTGAACTTGCTCTTATTAATCTCTTCACTGCCCAAATCGAACACAACCAGCTTATGTTCCACAATCCAACCAAGAGATCATTACACACAACCTTATTCTTTATCCAAAATCACTTACATTGCGATTTCAATTACAGGGAGTTCAGATACGGACTCAGCTGAATCAAGGGAGTTCTCAACAAGCTCTCGCACCGTAGTGTATAGCGACTTCCCGGGCTGGAAATAGCAAGATCACAAATTAATCAAAAAATTGCTAAAAACCATTGAGAAAATGTGGTTTGCGCAGTGCCACTGAAAGAAGCATTAGATTGACATCCTCCAAATAGCTTCTCTCTACAGTCCAATCAGAAGCTCCAAATTGGAGCATTTGTTTTGCGTATCACAATCTCATTTTAGCTCCCTATCATAGTAGAACTGTAGAAGGCTTCGAGCTTTAGCTACGGAAGAATACAGAAAAGCTATTTGGGAAACTCTGTTACAGTGATTCTCCTAACAGCACCTTCAGCAAACAGCAAGGCAATTTTATGCAGTACTTACGTTGTCGAACCCAGCGATGTTCTTGTTCTCGGCAAAGAACTCCGCAGGGGATTCTGAAACGAGAAACATAGCAAGAACCGATTTTGAACAGCGAAATCGAAGAGAAATGGAGCAAAACGAGAAGCATTTATTGAGGGAAAAGGAGCAACTTTGCTTGAGGACGCTCTCCTTCGACTTCCTAGGGTTTTGCTTGGCTTTGCCCCGATTCGACTTCTTCGGTTCCTCCTCCGGCGCCCCGCCGATGCCCTCGGAGTCCATGGATGGCGGAACTCGAGCTGGAGGAGGAAGACGAAGAGAGTTGAGGGAGATGAATCAGGGTTTTAGGGTTGGAATTAGGATTAGGGTTTAGGGCTCTTTCGGAGGTCGAAAAGAGAGGAGAAAGGGGACAAATAAAATGGAGGGAAAGAAGATGATCGGGGTGGGGCCCTCCTGTACATTGTGATAAAATAATTATTTTAATAAGCTATTGTTTGGTTCGGAGTTAAAAAAAAAAAACTAGTTATTTCAGGAATAGTGTTAAGTTCAGCGTTAAAGTGGGGTTAGAGTATTTTTGTGTTTGGTTGCGAGTTGGAATTAGTCCGGGATAGTAAAAAATAGTGTTTGATTGGAATATGTGAGATAAGAGTGATAGTGGGTTATTATGAATAGAAAATAATGTTTAGTTAGGATTTGGTAGAGTTATGTAGGATTAGCTAAGTCGGGATAACCCATTTGAGGTGGGGTTAGCTAACCCCACCTGTTTTTTAGAATGTTTGGGAATAAAATAGGGGTTAAGGAGTTATTCCATCCCTTAACCTCCAACCAAACGGAGGCAAAAAAAAATTAATTGGACAAATGATGTTTCTAAAAATTTATTTGGCTTGAATCATCCACAGTCGCTTAATTTGGTATTGAAATCTATTAGATAAAATAGAGTTGGGATAAAAATATATAGGGATATATTTCTGCGTTCTCCGATGGGACTGCAGAAAATATCTCTAACCGACTAATCGCAATATGCAAAACGTAATATTACGTACAAACACAAATATGAGATTTTTTCTATCTTTCGGCATCTTCTTCTTCCAGCAGCTTCCGTCATAAAAGACGGCCACGTAGCAGAAGCAAGCTGCGCAAACAATACTCCTTGCACCAATCGCCCTATAGCTCCGTTTGTGAGAGCGAATTGGCTGTTGGTTGTTAATACGAGCGGGGCAGCAAGTCCGACGGGGCAATCGACGTTGGTAGACCAGACGATGAGGGTTTTGGGAGCAGTGCCAGTGAACCAGACAGCGAGGAGGAAGTTGGAGGCGTCGAAGTTATTCGGCAAAAGGGTGGAAGCCTAAGCTAAAGTCGCGAAAGGGCATCAGCGTTGCGCCACACGCTATTTTGGCAAAGATTTGGGCCACGGCCGCCATTCGAGTTCGAGTTCGAGTTTGAATTCGTATTTGGAGGTGGTGATGCGTGCATGAGAAACCCAGTAGCTGATGCCATTTTCTCTCTTCATCTTATTCAATCTACTATTCTTTTCACGAGTCCGGCTACTATACTCTTATGAGTAGGGGTGGTAATCCAGCTCGCGGTTCGCGAGCCAGCTCGTGTTCGGCTCGAAATGAGCTCGAGATCGGTTCGCTCGTTTAGTAAACGAGCCGAACATGAGCTGAATTTTTCAACTCGTTTAATAAACGAGCCAAACACGGAAATGTGGTCGTCGTTTCAAAGGTTTCGCCTCGATAATGTGCCTCGAATACATATTTTTTATATTTATATAATTTATATAATTTATATTTTTATATATAAATAATTAATTATATATAATATATATTTTTATTATTTAAATTTTAGTAAAATAAAAATATAAATGCGAGCTTAATTATAAAAATACTCATTTGTATATAAAGTTTTAATTATTAGATCAAAGTCTAATGGATAAGATTTTATATATTTATTTTTTTTAATATATTTAATCTAATTTTTTTTATTTATTATTCGTTGGCCAGTTCGTATTTGGTTCGTTTATTAAACGAGCTAAACGAGCCGAACACAAGCCGAATTTTTCAGCTCGATACTTTAATGAGTCAACCGACCCGAGCTCGCTCATGTTCGGCTCGTTTACACCCCTACTTATGAGTATAGTCCTCTTATAATTTTTGCATGTTTGATTTATCATTTTGATCATTTTCACTTGTTAAATCATTCTATTCAACAAACCACCCAGGCACCCACTCAACTTTAGAGGACCACTATCATCCTAACCACACATCCCTTCGTTCATTGAGTAGTCAAAGTTTTATAAGTATAATAATAATAACTCTAGCCCTATCTTCACATGATGCATATTTATAATAAAAGTTTGACCTTAACCTGCTACAAGTTTAAGATGAGACTCTGAGAGGTAATTATTCATCAACTGTTGACTTATTAATGACTCTTTTGGTACTAAAGTTGAGACATGAAACGAATATATGAACATGTTTTTTCATTTTCTGATTGAGTATACCATAAACAATTTAGGTGGTGTGGGATGAGGGGCAGATTTTTTTTTTTTTTTTTCCAAAGGGTTGGGGATCGGTGATTTAAAGGTCCGATCGTGATCTAGTTCATAAATCGGCTCGATTCAACCGTTTGAATCGTATTAAGTCAAAAAATTACTTTGAATTATTTGAACTGATGACTCAACCATCGAACCGGTGAAACTGATTAGTTTTAATTAAAAAAAGTTGGTATTTTTTATCACGCAGATTTTTGATGCATTTATTTAACCCTTTATTTCCTGAGTCCTCAAGTATAGAATAGAATATTATTAGTTGTGCGGTGTATAAGATACATTGTACACAGGGTCCACGCAATAGTTTTTACCTGGGAGGCCCGGAACTGAAAACTGGCATTAAACTGTCGGAGCCTATTCGCTATAAAATATGTTTCGGGTCCGACGTTTTATGCTTTTCGCCCCGCTTCGTTTCAAACCCTAACCCCTCCCTCGCCGGCCCCCCTCCCAAAAATTTGCCCTAATCCCACCCTCGCGACGCGAATTCTACGTCGAATTCGAATCCTCGAGCTCGCGATGCATCGGCTCTCGCGGTGATCGCGGAGGAGTCGGCGTAGAAGCGGTGGATCTCGGGGTCGTGGCGCGAACTGGGGATTGTTTGTGAACAAGACATCTCCTTTTTGCGCTTCTTCGAGTTGTTTACGGCGATTTCGACGGATTGGGGGAGGAATTTGCGTATAATATGGCCATGGAGTATGATCCTTCGGACAGTAGCGGTGAGTGGGTTCGATCTCTTTCTTTGTCTTGTTTCAATCAGATGTTCTTTTTTTACGATTTTCTGAGCTTATAGGTCGATACATATGAGGAACTCTCATCAAATTTTTGTATCAGCGTGTGAGGATTCGTGGGACTTGTTGCATTAGCAGATATTTTATTTTGGGGGGCAAGCAATTTGGGGTGAAAACTAGGGTTTCTAGCTTAGTTCTTTGCATATTAGGCTTTGGAAGCTAGAGTTCTGTAGCTTTGGATTTTAGGGTTTTGGAAGCTAGAGTTTTTAGCTTCTTTTTTTTTTTTTTTTTCTTTCTTTTTTTTTTCTTTCTTTTAGCAAATTAGGGTTTTGGAAACTAGGGTTTGTAGCTTAGTTTCTTGAAAAATTGGGTTTGGAAACTGGGTTTTGTGGCTCTAGACAGCATACAGCGTCCTCTTATTTGAAGGTTGAACTTTTAGTTGTGGGGAGAGTGGAGAGATTACAAAAGAAAAGCTGGACTATTTGTATAAATTGATTTTGTCTCTCTTGAGTTAGAAGAACAAGAAAACTATCGAAGAGTATAGGAAGTAGGGGGGAAAAAATAGAGCTGCTAAAAACTTTTCGAATGGAATAGGGATAGGTTGGGAAAAGCAATAGTAAACTTGTTATTTTTACTCTGCAGGAACTGATGATGATCTTCCACCAACATATCAGAACAGGGCTGCGAGAGGAGGGCGTATCAGTGGAAATGGAAGGCCAATTGTTGCTGCCAGTCCATATCCAAGGGTACAAAATGATATGGAAGTCCAAATACATCAGCTCGAGCAAGAAGCCTACAGTTCAGTTCTCCGGGCATTTAAGGCTCAGTCTGATGCAATTACTTGGGTATTCACTTCCATATAACCATTGCCCAAATAATTTATCCCTATCAACTTTCGTTTCTTTTTGCACTTTTCTAGTTGTTAATATAATCCATCTCACTAAACAAACATGAATTTTTCAGGAGAAGGAAAGTCTCATAACTGAACTAAGAAAGGAACTAAGAGTGTCTGACAAGGAGCACAGAGAACTATTAAGCAGGGTGAATGCTGATGACGTTATTCGAAGAATCAGGTTTCATATTAAGGAACTTATCTGTGGTACAAGATCTATAAAATTGGGTCTTGAACAGATTTTTATTCCATTTGATTACTGAATTATTTGTTAACATCAATAGGGAATGGAGACAGGCTGGTGGTACTCAAACTGGCCTGGCTAATAATCCTCAGCCGAAACATGATACCGTACCCAGTCCGTCTGTGTCAGCTTCTCGCAAAAGGCAAAAGACATCACAATCTATACCTTCTCTACCTTTGCCAGCACCATCTCCTGCACTGCTTCCACAACCGCTTGCTCCTTCAATGCAGCCATCATCATCGGCTGCAAAAAAGGGAGCTCCACCAGGACCAAAGGGGGGGAAAAAAACTAAATCTGTAAGATGATTTCATATATGCATGTGTTTTTCTAAGGTCTCCTCACATTATGCATTTTCTTCCCCCTTCCTTTTTTCCTTATGTATTACTCATTCTTTGAAGGGTCAGAAGTTGCCTGGTGCAGCCTCAACAAAATCCATGCAGTATCCTTCTGCTGGCCCTAGTGTAAGAGGCCAAGTCACAAACAGAAACTCTTCTGGTGCTCTTGCTGCGATTGAACCTGCTGAAGCACCATCATATGATCCGCTAGTTGGGCGTAAAGTCATGACGAGGTGGCCTGAAGATAATAACTTTTATGAGGCTGTTATCACCGATTACAATCCAGTTGAGGTGTGTTTGGTTACTTAATGCTTAATAACTGCGAGTAGAATTAGGCTTCAGCCACCTGACCTGTTACTAATTGTTGGCAGGGTCTACATGCTCTGGTTTATGACATAAACACGCAGAATGAAACATGGGAATGGGTCAATTTAAAAGAGGTGATTCAACTTCTTTTATGCATCAGATGATTCAGATCACTAAAATCCTTTTGACTTCTGTTTTTCTCTTTTTATTCAACAGCTTAAGTCCTCCTATATCTATCTTATGGCAAGTTAATGTGCCATTCATAGCGAAGTGTTTGGTCTTTTTCTTTGGGAATGACGATCCTGACATAATAGTGAAAAAAAATTGTTAATGATCCCTGGACGGGTCAGTAATATGAGAACTACTGCTGGTACTGCTAACTACCATCGGAGCACAATGGTCTCATCAATGTTTTGCTTTGAGCCCTCTCTTTTGCTTCAAATTTTTATTATCTTTACAAATGATATCTCATGGTCTATGCTAGTTACTGGTGATGTTGTCTTGGAAGATGAGACATGATCAGGCATTCAGACAACTTTACACCATAGCTGACTTTGAGGGTTTTGTAATAAGTAACATTTATGTCAAATAGGTATGAATGCAAGTTAACTGACCAGAATTGATGACTTTTCAAAGAAGATAGGAGGGCAAGATATAGTCGGAGGTGGCCATGATTATGGGAATGACGTCATTCACCCTAAGATTGGAGGAAAAGCAACTTAGGGATAGGGAAAAATAAGGAAGATTGTTCCTTGCTCATATAAAAATTGGTAATATTAGTGCATTGATTGGAAAAGTGAGGCAATGCGTGGTTGGTGATACCAAAAGATGTGAATGCTGAAAATAACATACTTTTGGTTAGAAGAGATTTAGCCTTTGAGTAAAGGAGAACAGTGTTGGAGTTGATGTTTGAGTTATGCTGCCAGAGAGAAGTCAGTATTGTTCTGTTCGATTTGAAGATTAGTGTAGATTAGCAAAAACTCTTAGATTAGTGTAGACTTTTCCATATTGTTGAAACTAAATTTCACTAGTTTAAATTTAGTCAAACTATATAAAGTTTGACTCGTTGTTTTGACTTCTTTCTCTTAGAAAACAATTTTCAAAACCTTTGGGATGAGATATCGAATTTATTACCGACTGCAAATGTTGATATTGCTTTTCACTAATAAAATTGATTACTATTGTTCGGAGACTGTATGCAGAAAGAACCTTTTTTAGTTCGATGTTAAACTTGTTTGGAAACAATCTCTTTCATTTTGATGGTTATTTGTGCTGGTTTGTGACTTTGGATTGGGTACAAACTTTACACATGTTGATATTTTAATGCGCACTTCGTGATAGATATATTCTTGTAAATAGTTACAATGACCTGACCCACTAGTAACAATTCATTGAGCCCATACCGCTTGCCCAACATGCTTTAGTCGAGTTATTATGGTGCATGACCTCTTTTATTCAGACTTGGCACTCCTTTCATAGCCAATGTGGGACTATTGAGGTGGTATAAATTCCCTCCGTTTAGACCCTAACGTCCTCGTCAGGTCCAAACTCAATTACACACATAAACCAGAATTATCAAATGATGTGAAATTCTAGAGGTGTCTCCTGTGGGTTTAAGAGGCGGCTCCTATCAAACCCGTAATATAGCACTTTGTCCTGTATAGTACTTAGCTTTCGCCCTTTGGGTTGGTATTCATCTCGGATACCAAATGTAATGACCTGACCACAAGGTCCAAAATACTTGAGCCCAATTATTATGATTAAGGTGCGTGGCGTCTTATATTCTCGATTAGAACCCTTTTTCCATCTGATGTGGGACTATTGTGGTGCTACAATAGTGGATTCATGTCCTAAGAGCTGTGATTGTTTTGGGGATGACATATTGTGATGACTTCCTTGTAATATCGTGCATTAGTTTCATAGGTGTTGGTAGATAATGAGAGGCAAAAAGGCTTCTTCTAGTGGTATATTATGTGAGACAAAAAGTATCTAGTATCCCTTTTTAAGCGGTGTATTATGTGGGACAAGAAGTATCTAGTATCCCTTTTTAAATTATCTTTCTAATCTGTGCAGGACAGATTATGTGTTCTTGGCAATCAGGGCTGTGTCTTTAAGATTGGAAGGGAAAAAAAATCCCTCTTCAATACTTAATGCAACTACATGGGATTTTGTATTCAATTCGCAAACTAGCTTAAGAACTTCTACAGAACTCCTAGATCATAAGTATGCTAGTTTGTGCTAGTGTGTGAAGGTTTACGTAATTTGTTATTCCCTTGTTTAAGAATTTTTGTTGTTGCTCTAGGAATATTGTATGAGTCATTGTGTATCATCCAATGACTCATAATATCTAACTCCAAAAATAATTTTTGATAGGCGACTATTGTTCTGATCATGATATACTGGTTGTGCTGATCATCATGTACTGCTTGTGCTTTGCTTGTTGAACTTTCTTTGACCACAGATCTCGCCGGAGGACATAATGTGGGATGGCGAGGACCCGGGTATCAATCAATGGTCAGGACGTGGTGGTGCTCGTTCTGGGCGCGGTGGGGTTAAGAAGTCTGGTGGCCGTGGTGGTGCCGTTTCAGGTGCAGGAAGGGGAAGGGGATCCCTTAAGAACGCGAGAAAAGATTTCCCTCCAACTCAAAATGGCATTGGCAAGAAGAACCCTGATGACATTGAAATTCTTCACACCGAAACGCTTATAAAGGAGGTATGCTTGATATAGAATCCTGATGGACATGTCGAACTGAAAAGGGTTAAAGATTTGGTGTATGATATTTTTTGCAATTTACAATGTCTAGCAGGTGGAGAGGGTTTTCGGTGCAAGTCATCCCGATCCTGTTGAGATTGAGAGGGCAAAAAAACTGCTAAAGGTAAAATTTACTAGTCAAAAAAAAAAATATCTCGTCTCGTCTCTAAGGTGTCTTCTAACATGAGAGGCTGTTCTCTTGCAGGAGCATGAACAATCATTGATTGATGCAATTGCGAGGCTCGCTGATGCTTCGGATGGCGAAAGTGGTAAATACTAATCTTCCCTTCCATTTACATCTACAAGTGATGACCCAGTGACAATAGAAAGGCACTTTTGTCTGAATAACATATTCTCATCTAGCTAGTATATTTCTTGTGGTAATTAATTTTGTATAGCATGTAGTGACATGAGGACTGTAAAGTTATAGTACTTTAATCTCAAATGATTGATGTGCTAGGAAACATTCTGGGAACACACTTAACCATTATGAACATCTTCTCAATCAATGTAATACAATTTCACGATAAATTAATGAATTTTTTTTTTTCCTTTTCCAAAGTTTCCTCTGACGTTTATCGTGATCAGTAAAACAACAGAATCCATTTCCTCATAGTAGGAAATATTCTATATTACGTAACATCCGCAAGCTGACTTTTTTTTTAAAAAAAATGGTAAGAATGGAAATAAAAAAGAAGGAACTCTTCTTTTCTCTCTCTCTCTCTATCATTTTGTAATTCTTCTTGATCTGTTTCACGATGCAGATGGCGGGCACCGTTTCTCGCGTGGCCAGTCAATGGAACAAAACCGTGGGTGGAGGAACCAACCCTACGCCGCAAATAAGCACGCGGAAGGTAGGGAAGGCTCCGACGGCGATCACATGGTCGGGGACGGTGCCGCCTCTGACTACCGGCACGACGGCGATGACGATGACATATAGTTCGCAGCCCCGCCTCCGCCGCCGCCGCCGCCGCCGCCGATTCACTTTACAACCATCCTCTCTTGTGTAAAATGTCTTTTGCTGATATTTGTCCGCTTTCCCGACAAGCAAGTGTTTGTATTTCCATCTCTTTTGTGTATCTCTCTAGGTATTGATACTATTAGGAAGGGTGCCTCTGATCTAGGGTTAATCACCATATTTCAAAGGAAAGGTTTAGCAGGTCTCTGTAGAAATCAATACTGGCAGCTAGATGACCATGTAAATTATTGTGAAAATGGCTTCCCCTCTCTTCTTCTTCTCTGTGGTTGTTGCTCATGTCCATCTCTGTTTTCTGAGTTTTAGTAGCTGTTTTTTTTTTTTTTTTTTTTTTTTTTAAGCTTTTCTATTTTATGAGATTGATTGATGCTGATCTTGTGGCAGGATTGATGCATTCTGCAGAGTACACCACTGTCTTTTGAAATTGTTGTGATGAGCATAGTAGGGATGAACTGTTTTTTTTTTTTTTTTTTTTTTTCTTTCCTTTTCTTTTTGTTTTTTGTTGTGGTAAAAATTTGCAGAAATTATTGGAATTATGGATCTTTTTAAGTCAACTTTTTGACCTTTCAAAATTTTAATTTTACTATTTAATCTTTCAATGTATTTGATTTGAGCAAGATAATGTATTTAAGCTAATTATTTATTTAAAAAAATTTTTTATAGCTATGAGAATTGCAAAAGGATAGTAACTAAATCGGGAAAGATAAATGATCAATTCAAATTTTAAAGGTAAGATGTCATTGGCTTATTTAAATTAAATAGATTTTAAAAAATTAATATTCAAATTAAAATTTTGAAAAAATTAGATCAGTAATTTAAATTTTTTGTTTTAAAAAGTGTTATTGAATATTACATACAACATACCACCGAAAAAAAAAAAAAAAAAAAAAAAAAAAAAACAAAACTATACACACAGAAGCTGCATATGTAACTGTGAAAATATGAACTGTTCTTGAGTGACGTGGTGGACCCGGTGCACGCAATTGGACGTCATTTTTTTTTTTTTTTTTGCCGCGCGGACTCCAGATCCCGAGCAACCCAACAGTTAACTGGATTTAAATCCACTCCCTCACGTCCAGCCTATATATATTACTCGGGCCCACACCTGCCCCCATCCTCGTTCGAGGCTCTTCGGTTCCACCCTCAGGCTCAGCCTCCTCCTTTTTCTCCACCGCACAAAACCTAACCCTAACCCTAACCCTAGCCCTAGCTCCAGGGTTTTGTGTCTTCTCCCGCCCCTATTAGGGTTTTGCCGCCGAATCTGTCTCTCATCCTTCTCCTCTCTTCTTCGGACCGAGGCTCCGCGTTTCGGGGATCTCTAGTCTCCGCCATGGACGGGGGTCGCAAGAGGGGGAGGCCGGGTTCGGCGAACGGAGGGGGCGTCGGAGCGAAGCGCTCGAGAGGTGAGAAGAAACCCTTTGGGCTTTCTAATTCCGTTTTGTGTTTTTTTTTCTTTAGCTGTTAATTGTTTTGTATTCTCGGCGTTTTGACTTTTGAGTGATGGATCTGGATCGGGATGGTATGCTTATTCGGGTAAGGTAGTGTTCTTGTTGTACAAATTGTTGGGGATGTGGAGTTTCCTGTTCAATGAGCCTCCTTTATTGCTTTTAATTGGTTTATAACGATTTTTTTCGGTTAATTTCTGGTTTAGAACTGTAGCAGCTTGTTTCCCGTTAATTACTTCCTCATTTAATTATATGCTGCTGCCGTGTGTGTTATGCGTATAGCGAGCCAATGATCAAACTACTGGTGATTAAACCATTATTTATCCAGTTCCGTATCTTCAATGAACGCCATTTTTCGTGCTGGTGACTTTTAATTGGAAAATTGCTGGAGATTCCAAGAGGACTCTAGTTTGATGGCACATCCGGAAATATCCAGCTAGAACGAACATGAACTTAAATATATAGAAAAATGTTCTTTCGCAACTCTATTATGCAAGTATGCAACGTCTGAAACGAATCGATGTGATCATCTCACTTAACAATTTATTCACTTATATAATGAGTATAATTTTGTGTGGACTTGAGATTTAAGTTTACTGATGAATCGCCAATGTATTCACCTTAAAACTTTTAAAGTAAAGTTTGAATTAGTAAACTCGGTACTAGTTGGAACTGAGTACTTTCTGTCATTTCCATGAATTCATTAATATAGTGAATTGTTATGAAATTTTGCCTTAAAATTCTGATATGATGTGATTTAACCTAATAGGAAAGTGAGTCTAGGGACACTTTCCTCTTGAAAGTTCTCAACTTGTTACATATTTTATTAAATAGTTTTCATATACTATTTAAGATTAGCTTAATCAACAAATTGTGACTGAGAACGAATAATTAATTTCATGTAACAGAAATGGACTCTGGTCTAGGAAGCAAGTTGAAGCCTTGCACCAAGTTTTTCAGGTTCTAATCTTAGCTCACCTAAAACTTACATCTCAACGGTAATTTCTATTTTTCTGCAAATCTGCTTTTTAAGTGGTAAAGGCTTTATCTTCTAGAAGAATATATTTAATGCTAATGGGCTAATTCAACAGGTATATAAAGATTGTGATACAGGTTCTTGTTAAATCATTTACCAGTGTTGAACAGAGAAATGTGGAACATACAATTGGCTTTATTATGAAATTCGCCAAGCTATAAGTTACGTCAGAGCAAACAATTGAAATTGATATGGAAGATGATGTCCGAGCCTACTGCTACATTAATTCATATTATACCTAGTTGTTCAACAATATTATCTGAGTAGCTTGCATGTCTTCTTTATATAAATTATCAATCTTCTTTCTTTTGCTTTATTTACTGATATTTTTCTGTATTTTATGTTTCTCTGAGTAAATATTGTAGTTTTCTTGGATGCCACTCCATGCTGATTTAATTTCTTGCTTCTTTGGTGCATAGCTTCTCCCCAGAATTTCATTTTTTTTGTTTACATTTGTCAATTTGTGAGTAGTTTTAGCAATGGAATGCCTTTGTAGAGAATACGTTTCTTTTGGTTTACAGCTGAGTTGTTTGTCATCAAGCGGTAGAATTATTCCTAGTTATGTTTTTTTTGTGCTGTGGTAATGTTGAGTCAAAATTTTTGCAGAAAAGATGTTTTAAGATTAAAATTACAAGAAGTAAGGAAACCGCATCAGTCCAACTTAGGGCCGTGTCTTGTATTGAGTGAGATATAGTTGCTTAACAGGTTTATTTTCATTTATTTATATTTGTTTACATATGTGGTAACTTAGTAGAGGAAGTTGTAGTCAATACACAAGGGATCTATACAACTAGTTTTAACTTTGAACTCTTTTGCGCAATAGGTTCTTTGGGTGATTCAAGTGAGAGTTCAAATTTGTTGAGGCATGTTGTATGCGAACAATTTAGATTTGCTGCTTAAAGATATCAGAGTTACAGGGATCAACTTTCTGAATTTCTCCAAAACAAAAACAAAAATTAAGTGAAGAAGTTAAAAAGGTCTATATATCTCTGGTCATGTGGGAATGGCACCACTGGTTGTGGGATCATCAATGATTCGGGTTAGTACCTGGGTATTGTCACAAGACAGGTCAATCTGAACCAAACCATAATAATCACAAGATAGCTGTATGTGTAATAAGTATCCCATCAATGACTATACTGAGGACACTCACTGCTCTGTCAATTTATAAACGTAGCTAGGCAGTCCATGGCAGTTTGACCCCTAGAATTCCTAGGTATCACGAATTTAACACAGGCGGCTACAATATTCAATTCGTGATAGTCAAAATAGCGGGGGTGGGGAGAGTAAAGAGTAGATTGCCGTTTGTTGCTAGAATTTTCGTAAGAAGATATATAATAGGGAGAAGATAAGTAAGAAATACAAAAGGAAAAGAAGCCAAGAAAATTGTTTGAGTTTTGCGAGAGGATCTTTAGATTAGTCATCTGGAGAGTGGGTGGTTTGTGGTAACAATATGAATTTAATTGATGTCTTTTAGTTTGTTACCTTGCTACCTTTGGTTGTCCTTGAAACTTGTGTGCTGGTTTTGATACACATTTTTAGGCTGTTATCTAGATTACCTGTTGAGTACTCAGTATTGTAGATTGTTTTTATGAGCCTTTACTTGTCATAGGCTTTGGTAATTTTTACTTCTAGAGTCATCAGCTATAGTACCCTTGACTGCTTCACTAAATTACTTGCAGTTGTCTGCACGCAGGTCCGATGCTTTATACAATGTAAATTATAATATTGAGTTTTGTTAAAAACAACTTTCATTTCCTCTCAAAATAATGAGTTATACTTGTTGGCCAAATTATATTTTTGTTTTGAAGTTTTTTTTTTATATAAAAAAAGCTGATTTCCATCAATTTATGAAATAAACTGGTTGAGTTTCCATTTGTTATAAAAGCATATAATTATAATTGGGGGTGAGAATTAGACCGCTTTAAAAGTAAAATGTTTTGATGGCTGATTGTTGGAGTTTCTTGGATGTCCTGCATTTTCTCTTTCTTCCCCACAAGAGCTGGTTTTGTGAGAAACTTTTTAAATGAGTCTATAAGTACGCTGTAGTGAAGAATTTTGCCTATAATTTTGTTAGGAAATGAGAATGGCTACTAGTCTAAATATATATACTGTGTTAGAAATTTTCAAAATGCTTGTGTGATGGTTGTATGTGTTATCATATAAGCTTCCTTTGGGGCTTTGTCCTGTGCTTAACTGATATTTTTCTTTGTTATTCATGTGAAAATTTTCACGTAAAAACTATAATACTTAACTACCTTTGTTACATCCAGCCCTAGTAGAATGCACCTTTGTCTTCTCGAGTCGGTGGAGGGATACTGTACTTTCTGTGATTGGATAGACAAGGGGTTACAAATCCTTCTTATTATAGTCTTGTGCCTCTTCTTTTTTATGCATTGACATATATTTGTTTCTTTATTATTATGTGCATGTATAGTATCCAAGACCTAACTGAAAACCTAAATTGAAATCTTTAATTTATTATCTGTGGTGCAGCACTGCTGGTTGCCAATTTGGTGAGGGCTGCCATTTTCTGCATTACGTCCCCGGCGGATACCAGGCCGTGGCACAGATGACTAACCTGGGCAACCCAGCCCATGCTCCTCCGGCGCGAGCGCCAGTCGCCGCTCCCCCCGCCTCCAACAGCTCTTCCACCCCGGCCGTCAAGACCCGCCTTTGCAACAAGTTCAACACTGCCGAGGGCTGCAAATTCGGGGACAAGTGCCACTTTGCCCATGGGGAAAGAGAGCTCGGCAAGTCCATCTCTCAAGATGGTGGCCCCACCATGGCGCCACCCCCCATTGCCGGAGGAAGGCCGGTTCCCGGCCGCTATGAGCCGCCCCTGCCATTTGCCGGCTCAGGGGCTCCAGGCAGCTTTGGCGCGTCGGCCACTGCCAAGATCAGCGTCGATGCCTCCCTCGCCGGCGCCATTATCGGGAAGGGAGGGGTCAACACAAAGCAGATATGTCGCGTCACGGGAGCGAAATTAGCCATACGGGATCACGAGTCCGATCCAAACCTGAGGAACATCGAGCTTGAGGGTACCTTCGATCAGATCAAGCACGCCAGCGCCATGGTGAGGGAGCTCATCGTCAGCGTAAGCGCGTCCACTCCGATGCCCACAAGGCCACTGGCGGCAGCAGCAGCTGCTGCAGGCGGTCATGGCGGGCCTGGTAACAACTACAAAACAAAGCTGTGCGAGAAATTTGCAAAGGGTACCTGCACATTCGGCGACCGGTGCCACTTTGCTCACGGCCCGAGCGAGCTGCGGAAAACTGCTGTTTGAGTTTTTTGCTACTTTTTGTGCCAGCTGTCTCCGACGAGCTTCCCCCGGTTCTCCATTTCCTTTCTTGTTGGATTTCAGCAGTGGCTTAATATTCACCCAGCTTTTTAGTTACTGTATTTCTGATTCGCTAGGAATGATTCCAGGTTTTTTTCACCATTTGTGTTTTTTCTTCTTTCTGTAGCATCTTTGTGTTATCTCACGCTTTTGAAGCCAATATTCGTGGCAGTAGGATATTTTTCGCCGTGTATCTTTGTTATTTATTGCTAGCCTACTACTCACTGTTTCCTATGGTCTTGTTGAACCTTTTGTATCTTTTCCGAGCTTTAAATCATCTGCATCTTCGGACAGCAACATGTGCGGTTTATGCAATTCTGCGATCGATCTAAATGGTTGATTTAATGCCGCTTTTTCTGTATTTGTAGTCTGTTAGAAGAATAAGAATTTGTTGGCCCTGTTTCCCTTTCGGGCAATGTTCTGTGTGGAGAAAGCATTGTACTTAATCATTTTTTCTTAAACTGTAAACCCAATTATATACTGTGTGCGCGCGCGCGTACCCGCGGCGTGCTCGTTTGTAGTGTTTTGATTTTAAACAAATGTCTTCAGGAAGTGCAATTTCTTGCGTTTTCCAACATCAAATCAGTTTACAGATGTGATCTGGGAACGAAAGAAAACTGCTAACACAATATGAACTCGAGAGCCTCCAATCCTGTTAATGCCGAATTATGCGATCGGAAAACTTTTTTAAAGTTGGACAAATGTAATCTTTGAGAGGGGCGCATGCATCACCGAAGGTGATAACAAGAGGAAAACACACGCACTTATGATTTCCTCACAAGCTGTAGTTACAAAGTTTACAAGACAAAAAGAGAAACTTTAAGATTAAAAAGAAGAAAATAAAAAAAAAAGAAGAAAAAGCTCAATCCAAAAGTGAAGAATCCATTCCAAATTATACAACATTGATGAAACCAATCAATTAGCAATTAAGCCTTTCATGTATACGTATCAACAACCCTGGGTATAACATGAATCACATGCAAGTGTAAAAAAGCCAAAATATATACACAAACTATACATGCATGACACATCCAAATTAATTAACTGGAAACTGCATATATGCAACAACATTGGATCACACGTCCACTCCACCAGAGGAACCCAAAGGGAAGAGCCAGGTGAACTCAGCAACCCCTTGGAAGAATCCATGATCATGATCATCATCCAATCCACTGAGATACCCTCCGCCCGACGGGCTCACGTCCGGCCACGGCCGCCTCCCGTCCTCCTCCCTCGCCTCTCCCTCTATGTCCGCCTTCTCTCGACCATGCAGATTACGTTGTAATCCTGACATTTCTGCTGGTGACCGATTCACCGTCTTCTTTATTATTCTGCCACGGGTTTTCTCCCCTGGCTTTCCCGTGAGCTGCTGCACGAGCTCACGAAAGTTGTCGACGTCGGTTTTGATGATCTCCGGTGCAAAGATGTGGACTATTCGAATCTCGGGCTTCGGTTTCGATATCGTGTGCGAGTCTTTGCGCACCGAGAACGTCGTCGGAGGCCGGTCGTGGGCTCGTGAGCTCATGACGGCTTCCGCCGCCGACGCCCCGGCGACCCCGGCCCAAAGTGTGTAATTTGGAAGGATATATAGATAGGGATAGAGGTAGGGAACAATTAATTGATGCAGGAGGAAAGAATCATACATACATACATATATGAATGGATTAAAATTTGTTAAAATATTAATGAGGGAAGTGTAAGGGAAATGAAAAGTGATAAGTAACACACACAAAAAAAAAAAAGAATATAAATTTCAGCAGTACTATATATATAGTTTTGTATATTTTGTTCAATTTTTAATAACTGTCTTTATTTTATTGTCAAATAAATCTGTTGATGTGTAAGTAATGCTATGCTTACAAGCAAAATTTACTATACTTAATTTAAAGACATTTTTTTTTTCTTTTTTTTGGGAATATTCGTAAGTTAAATTTACTTCACAAAGATCTGACTTTGAAACATCCCTTTAAAGTACAAGCACATACATGTATCTCAATTGCATATTTTTTTTATATATTTATTTAATATTGGGTCACAAACACAACGACAATAATAAAATAGAAGCTTAAGAAACCTTCTCATTATCTTCAAGAATAAGAAAGAGCTTTTCATTGGCTATATAAAGTCTCAACAGTTACAACCTAATTTTTTATCTCTCTCTATATAGTTAACCTGGTATACTATCGGTAGTACGGAGGACTCCATGATACTAAGTTATTTTCAATAATGCGGCTTCCAAATCGACGATTAGTTTCGTTAGACTTAATCTACACTATTACAAGTATTTGAAAATTAAATTTCATAATTTTTCAACTTCATTTCAATAAGAAAGGGCAATCTTTAAGTTATTTTCAACTTGAATTCCTAAAATTACTAAGTTATATAATATTATTTATATAATAGTTCTGCACAAAAGCTAGCAAGTATCCCATGGCTACTATTTGAAATAGTAGCCATGGCCTATATATATATATATATATATATATATATATATATATATATATATATATATATATATATATATATATATATATATATATATATAGAATTGAGCTCGTACTTTTAAAAGTACAAGTTTTTTGTGCTCGTAAGTTTTTGGCCCTTGGATTAATAGATGTGTGGTTAGGATGATGTGGGCCCCCTTGGATTAAGTGAGTGGTTGGTTGAATACTATAATCTAACGGATGGAAATGATCGAGGCGTAGATCTAACGGTAAAAAATTCACAAGACTGTGCTTGGTGCTTTTACAAGCACCATAAATTGGACTCTCTCTCTCTCTATATATATAGAGGCCATGGCTACTATATTATTATGTATTTGAGCCCTACTACTCATAAGTTGTTTTCGATGATGGAACTTCCGAATCGACGATATATATATATATATATATATATATATATATATATATATATATATATATATATATATATATATATATATATATATATATATATATATATATATATATATATATATATGTGTGTGTGTGTGTGTGTGTGTGTGTGTGTGTGAATTGAGCTCCTATACTTTTAAAAGTACCAAGTCATTGGTGCTTGTAAGTTTTTAGCCCTTGGATTAATAAATGTGCGGTTAGGATGATGTGGGCCCCCTTGGGTTAAGTGGGTGATTGGTTCAATAGTATAATCTAACGGATGAAAATGATCAAAGGTGTAGATCTAACGATAAAAAATTCACAAGCATCGTCTTGGTGCTTTTACAAGCGCCATAGCCGGACTCTATATATGTTGGGGCTACTATACTCATACGAGTATAGAGTCTTTTGTACTTATAAATTTTCAGCCGTTCGGATGAAAAGATGAACGGTTAAGATGAGAGTGGTTACGGTTAGTTTGATAGTGGGCCCCCTAGGGTTGAGTGAGTGGTTGGTTGAATAGTATAATCTAACGGGTGAAATTGATTAAAGGGTAGATCTAATGACAAAAAACTTATGAGTATAAGAGGCTTTATATTCATAAGAGTACAGTAGCCGGACTCTATATATATATACACACACACATATTGAAACTTTATGTCCCAATAAGTAAACTCACATTACAAGTCTTTGGTAAATTAGTGGAGTGTTATATGTATTACATAACCAAAACTTCAATGCAGTTCTGATATAAAATGTAAAATATGAAATTCATAGTTGAGTTGGAATGCTTTTAAAAGAACGAAAGCCTCCATGTTTGTAAATTCTTTTAGACAATGAAACTTTCAAATTGATGACTAGTTCGCTTAGATTTGATCTACAACATTTAAAATATTTAAAGAATAAATTTTATGATTTGTCAATATTGTTGGAAAAATTGGTTCTCTTTCTAAAATCTTTAGTAAAATATTTTTATAAACAATTTTGAGAGAAAACAATTTTCAGTTTTAGAAATCTCAAATATTAATATTTAATACTATAGAGATTAAGAGTTTAGATGAAGCCTGTGAGTCGAGGCGTGCGAATGCACTGTCCTGGAAGCAAGATTTCCCCCTCCACGTACGAGGCTCCGGCAATCACTCCTAGCAATACAACGACCTCTGTCCACCCCGTCGGCACGTCTTCAGGGTGGCGCAAAACGAACTGTAATAGCTTTCAGAGATTCCAACAAAAACGTAAATTTAAAGTGTACAAAGGCTGTAGAGCAGAAGAAGATAAGGAGTAGAGGGAGAGGATTTTCTCAAAGGTAGAAATTCGGATCTGGGTTAAGCTTGCTGTGTGTCATCCTCCAGCAGCTCAGCTCCCCTCTCCATATATAGGAGAGTTCCAACGGTCCGGGTCAAGGGCCAGGATCTTGCCATTTCCCGAGATTTGACCGTTGGACCAAATTTGGACCAGCCCAAGGAGATCTAGGTAAGATCTCTGGTCCTGGACCAAATCTGGAGATAATCCAGATAAGGTATTTCCTGGGTTAAGTAATAAAAGAAAAGTCCAACAAAAATAAAAAGAACCGGGTTTACGCGCGCCGCCGCTAGGCCCGGTTCAGCTCGTGCGTGTGTTTAGTCGAGAGCTTCACTCTCATGTTTTCCTAAATAATTGCATTGAGAAAGAGAGAGTATATAAAGCAAAGCAAAAAGGCCTTGCTTTCCAATGTGGGACTAAACTTCCACATGAAAAGAGTAAGGCACGGGCTCCCAGGCAAGGCCCATAGAAAGTGGGCTGCCCAGAAAGCCGAAAAGCCAAAATCAAGTTTTAAATCACTAATATTAGAATAAATACTAACAAATATCACTTATCTAGCGATCGAAATGGCTCAAAATCATCGATTGGAAATAAAAATCATACAAAAAATTATGGTAAATTTCTAAAATGTTAGATCAAAGGTTTATATCTTGTTTTAGATAGGATAAAAAGTTTGTTTAATCAAAATTTAATCTATTTTGATATATTTATACTGTTGAACTTATAAACAGCTCACATCAACCATTAAAATTGTTGATTTTGAGTTCTCTCGATCATTAGATAAGCTATATAAAAAAATTGCAAATCTTTTTTTCTATATACTTTAAATACGGTTGGTCAAATTTAATCGAGTCAATCGGATGTTTCATCATCGAAAATAATTTAAAAGTACGGAGAACTCGCAAATACAGCCCAGCTGAACTCATAAAGAAATATCTACTATAATATATTCTATGCATAGAGTATTGTTGTATATTTAAAATGAAAGGAAGAAAAAGAAAAAAAGAAAAAGAAAAAGAGGAGGAACAGGCATATCATGACTTTGTTCTCCAATAGGCCTCTCTTTAATTTTTATGGCCCTAAAAATAATGTAAAAAGGGTTGGAGAGAAGCTTCTCAACTTTATCTTTTGGATCAACACTCTCATTATTATTATTATTTTTGTTATCTGAGTTAATTTATTTAGTTTAGTTGAAAGTTTTGTTAAATTTAATAGCTCTATGAGCTACTAGTGGGAATTGTTACAGTTTTATTTGATAAAATATGATCAAAGCAACAGGACTAACTACAATTTGATGAAATATCAATAAATTCAACTAAAAATTTTAAATTTTAAATAATCAAAAGTTAAGAGAGTGCTAATATATATATATAAAAAAATGAAGTTGAAGGGACTTTTAAAAAAAAAAAATAAAAATGTCCTATATATAGTTGAGTTGGGGTCTCTGTACATTTTTTCCTACAAAATTTAATGAGGGAGCAACACCCCCAAAATGTGGCCTTAACTCTAGCAAAGAACTTCCTTTCAAGTTGGCCCATAACACTTGCTTTTCCTCTCATATTTTGGTATAAAGTTTATTCACAAAGCATTTTGGTGAAAGAAAAGTAGGAACATATTTAGCTTATATATTGTGTTTCTTATTAACCTAGTCCTTCTTTCCATGATTCTCATCATTGTTGAGAGTCTTTTTCTTTTAGATTTTTTATACCCTTGGAGGAAAAAGAAGCATGAGATTAAGCAACACTATGAGGACCAAAGTGGTGTGTTGTGGGGTTAATTTATCTAAATCTTTCACTAAATCCCTGATGTTTAGGGAACCAAAAGCCACCATCATGTACTCAACAACTGCTTACTCAATTCCTGAACTATTCCACACCATAAAAAGAGAGTGAAGGGAAGAACATATCCCTGGAGACTGTGTCCTCCTCTTCCCTCCAATTCCAAATTCAAATAGATGGGTCTTCTGATATTCCAGACAGGTCTATTCTCTTTCTTGTGCTTCTGCTTCTGCTGCTGCTGGGAATTGGCAGACAGCCTCGGCGAGGGCTGGAGATTAGCCACAGCAACCTGCGCCGAGTCACAAATCTCCGCCGTCAACGGTACCGATTCAACTCATCATTTCTCTCCACATTTAGATGATGGACTGTGCATTTGACTGTCAATTTCTAAATGTGGAAGGGGGGAATTCTGCTTGCGGATACGGAGAGCTGGACACACCCGGCAGACTGTACGGCAGGGAAACAGCAGGGCTGAGCACCGCGTTGTTCGGGAGGGGGAGCGCCTGCGGCGGCTGCTTTGAGGTGAGATGTGTTGATCGCCGCATCCCCTACCGGTGCCTGCAGGGGAGCCCCTCCGTCGCCGTCACCGTGGTGGACTACTGCGCCCCCAACTACGGCCGCCCTTACGATGACGGCGGATGGTGCAACTTCCCAAGAGAGCACTTTGACCTGTCACAAGCTGCTTTCCGGCGAATTGCTAACAGAAAAGCTGATTTCATACATGTCCATTACAGGAGGTCTCTCTCTCTCTCTCTCTCTACAACACTCAAAATAAGTTATAAACCAAATTCCAAGAATTAATCCGAAGGGCGGGTTACTGCTGTGTTCTTGATGCAGGGTGATCTGCGAAAGAGAGGGAGGGATCAGATTCACCATAGCAGGGAGCTCCTACTTCCACCAAGTTCTCATCACAAACGTGGGCTCCGACGGGTTTGTCGCAGCCGTCAAGGTGAAAGGGTCGAGAACAGGCTGGATTCCCATGGCCAGAAACTGGGGCCAGAACTGGCAGTGCGATGCCGACCTCCGCAGCCAGCCGCTGTCTTTTGAAGTAACCGACAGCGAGGGCAGAACTCTCACATCCTACAACGTCGCCCCGTCCGACTGGCGGTACGGACAGACATTCGAGGGAAAACAGTTCGACTGAAACACGAACACATCAACATGGACAGACGCATCTGCAATGAATATCAGTTCTAATCGAAGAAAAAGGAGAACCCAGCCAGCGATCGAATTTGCCACGCGACGACAAGTGCAATGCAAAAGAGTGTTGTAGACTGTTTCGGTACAATATATGTCTGTATTTGAAGTGAATTGACAACAGCGCAAATTCTATCATAGCACTGCAACTGTTACATTCAGCAACACCAGAAAATAACCATATATTTCCCTCCTACTAGTCTCCTGAATAGGCATTATTAGCTTAGAACCAGTACTGAGAATATTATGCTTCGAAGAATCCCACAATCACCAAGCAAATGCCCTTATTTATTTACCCAGAGGTCATTCAGAGTGAACAGTTTCTTTACGAAAACGAGCACAGCAAGTGTTTTCTATTGACAAAAAGACATTAGATTTTAAACTGCCAAAATGGGCTTAATTATCATACAACTTTCCTCCTACTTGTGATGTAAGATACAGTCAAAATAAAAGGGCGGCGTATCACTATTTACAAAATTACATCCAAAGAACAAAAGAACCTGTTTGACGATACCTTCATCAAACAGCGAAACCCGTAATTCTTGGGGCTCCAATCAGTCACATGCCTCCAAAACAATTGATTGATGTCCGAGTCCGAGACTTCAACTTTTGATCGTATTCAGAGACATCTGTCACCCGTGCTTCAGAATTAAAAAAAAAGAAAAAGAAAAAAGAAGAGACATCAGTAACAGTAGTTAAAAACCATTTTGTTTCTTAAATGCTGCCACAAAACACACACACACACACACACACACACACACACACAGAGAAAAGGAATTTATCTGCAAGCCATGTACAGTTTCTGATACAAAAAGGAGGCAGAAATGTGTGGAAACAAAATGAGGTTGCGGGAAATGGCTTCCTACCTATACAATTATCACTTGCATGAAAATCTTCACCCAGAGCAGCATGATACAAAACAAGGTTGATTAGTTCCACAACAAGTGAAGTCAACAGTCGGAGACAAAGTAGATAACATAACATTATTTCCAGGAAATAAGTATTCCAAGAGAAAATGTGCGCTTTAAAACATATCTATCATGTTACCACAAGCATCCGTATCATGAACTAGTGAAGCACATAAAAGGAAGAGACATACTTTACCATACTATGTTATGACTTCTTACAACTCCTAGCAGGTCCTCTTCTAAGCCTTCTCAAAGGAGGCCGTTGAATTTCATCATCAGCTTGAGAAGCGTCCTCTCCAAGTTCATCTGAAGTCATACAGTTTGATAGCCAAAAGCAATAGGCATGAACACAAAGTAGTAAACAACTGAAAAGCGAAATGATTTCTCAGATAAGACAGTAATGTTAACCCACCTGGAAAATGTCTTCCTAAAAGATGAAGGATGTGTTTTTTGATGGCTAACAAACTACGTACATAAAAATTGTATTCGGTAGCCAATTCAGAACTAGAACCTTGACTTCACAGTTTATCTTTGATCATCTTTTGTAGGAAGTTCAGCCAGTGAAAGTATACTGAACAATGTTGAAGTTTCTATAACAAGTCAGCTTCTTTTTTTTCTTCTTTTTTTTTTTGAGTAATACTGTCTACACAAGAACTACCTATCTTGATCTACAGTATAGTTTCAAACTCTTGTACTTCTTTCAACAAAATTAATGAGCTTAAAGATACCCCTACCTCAAAACCTGACCCTAGATAATGAACAAGAAAAACATTTCTTTGTTTTAACCTGAAATATACCTGAAACTTTAACCTGACACAAAATGAGACTCAAAATCATAGTAAACTGAACCTAAACAAAAGAAATTATTGGCTGCAAGAACTTTGAGCTTGAAGGATTTGGTTCAGTTTAGATATGGCAGTGGCTAGTTGTTCTGAAGCTGCTATACTATGTTCCATTTACATCTCTGTAGTTTTCATGTTTCTTGGTTGATAAAATACTATTAGGGTCTGGAACGAGTATAAATTGCAAATAGGGTGCTCTACGTTAATGCTTCTTTGGGTCTCTCTATCTTGTACCTTTCCTTCCACAAAGGTCAGTTAGAAGGCTTGCCAAATTCCCCATCTAGAGAAGTGGTTTCTCTTAAGAAAATAAATAAGCAGCTAAACAAATCAACATCTCCAACAGAAAACAACTTGAACCAGAATGACTCGACACGTAAAATAACCTGACTTGAATAGACTAGTGCACAATAGCCAACCCCAAAATGACCCAAGCTAAAACCGAGGAAAGCCACCGATTGCCACCTCTAGTTATAGAATTAAGAAAACTTGGGAGCATTAAGAGGATATATGAAACAATATTTGTCTTAGAATACATAAATCAAAGATGAATACTGGAATCACAGTCCAAAGTACTGTTGCCGACTTCTTCTAACATGTTGAACAAAAAGGATCAGGCTGATCTTTCTGTATGATCCTTGCAAAAAATTAACAGGCTTACCATCTGAGATTTCATTAAATTTTGTTGTACTTGCAGATTGCTTCTCCCTATCATCAACCATGACCGGACATGATCTCTTCTTTTTCTGAGCATTCTGAAAGCAAACAAAGCAATTGAGATGTCCAAATTGCTCAGCCTTTAACACACAGAAAACTCCTAATATTATCATTGCAAAACAGTGAAATTGTGCATTTGTCCTTAATACGCTTCAATTATCAAAAACATCCATCTAAATTTTCAAAATTTTCAAATTGAACCATCTTCGTCATTTTTCATTTTATAGTTTCACCATCATTTTGCTTCGTAATTTGTGTTCTCTCTCATGTCATTTTACACAAACCCTATATACAAAACCCCTAAAATAAATCTTAAAGAAACATTTTCTTAAGGGTGAAAAACTAAAAACTAGCAGTCAACTGATGGTAGTCCACTAGTGGGGACAAATCAGCAACATTTCAAACCTACAGAAATTTTGACTTTAGCAATTTTGTAGGGAGAAAAAACAAACTCCCAAATTTTGTAGGGTCATATCTATGCATTTGCACCAAAGTTAAAATACACTGGTATCACTGTGCTTCACCTTTAATATGACTTCTTGCTGAGTGGCAGTCTGCTCTGTGTAACCAGATCGCCTTGCAGACACCGTGATTATGCCGTGCCCTATTTGTTGTTCTGGAGTCTCACATTTTCCGTTAAATGGTGACATGTAACAAAACCTGACAATTATAGCAATGGATAGCAACTTCATAACACACAAGAGCACAAAAGAAAGAGGACAGCTACACAGGATGAAAACAACAGCAATATGATAATAAAACATCCTTATTTTGTTCCAACGATTCTTTTTTATCAACTGAAACAAAAGGTGATTCTCTACTTAAAATTCTCAGGGTTAACATTTCTCAATAAAAAGCAACAAAATGATACAATAAGAGAACAAAGAGGATTTCTAAGCATAATCATTTAAGCTATGTTACCAAGATTACATCTTGGAAGCTCTTGGTCAAAGAATGAATGTGCATAGTTTCAGTAACCCATTAGAAGCTACTACCTGCAGTAAAAATACAACAATTCTTGCCGTGTCCAAAACCACAATGGGAGGAGCTTTTGAGGCTTTGAGCACTAGGTTAAAATTTTAAATGTTGACTCTCGTAACTGCTAAACTGGGAGTAAAGAGAGGTCAAACCTAGAGAAGAGAGTTTTAAGGTACAAGAAAATTAAAAACAGTGAGGTAACAGTTCAAACTGGAAGTAATAACCGCGTTATATCTACCAAACTAATTTCTACACTTCTGAATTTTGCAGTTTTTTTTACTTCTCCCCTGAATCGTAGACTTGATGACAAATTAGTAATGGTGATATATAAGATTATTAAGTATGGGGTGTCAAACAAAATGTATTGAGTTCATCAAATACACTTGAATCCATGCCTCGTGATCTACCAGACAAAACTTAATAATCTTCGCAAGCATTGCCACAACACATATGTGGTGAAAGTAAGAAAGAAATATGGTAATATGGCATACCATTCCAGAGGCAAGTTATCGCTGTTGAAACTCTTGGTCAATATCCTCCATTTCCGGCATTTACTACACTGTACCCATTCATGATCCGGCATATAGCGTTCATTCCCCTTTTTCTGAAGTAACGATGATTCATCAGAACGAAGTTGAACTGATTTTAGTAATTCAATCAAATCTTAAGTTTTAAACCTGACGGTTAATAGCAATATGAGTTAACAATGAATATCTACAGATGAACCCCACAATAGCAAGCCTTCTCCATACAGTTTAACCAAACTATACCAGCACTTCTCTTTTATTGCAAGAGCTGTTGATTCGTGCAGAAAACCCAAGCTAGATTGGTCTCAAAAGGCCCCTGGGCACATGCACCTCTTCTACAGGTGAGTAATGTGGCAATCATAATTAGAGTCAATTCGTAGTCAAGCAGATACAGTTTAATAAATTAAACAATTTTCTGTATCAAAAATACAGTCAGAATATAAAGGAAATCTCCTGAATCAACATCAAGTTTGTTTGTGCAGGGAACAACATTGCAAGGATCTCATGATCTAAACTGTAGCTTTAATACCAAATTGGATAGGATTAAAGCACCTAGACACTCCTCCCTGCTCCAAGGGGAAGAGGAACCTCCTCTTCTCTGGTTAGCCTATGGTAGAAGTCGGTAAGGAAAAACTCCTCTATTAATTGAATTAATTGGTGACTACAAACTTTACTGGATGATTATTGTAATACCTAATTTGTTCAACAACATTTCATATAGATATATGCACAAAAGACATGCCGACAATTGTTCAAAATTCTATTGAAAGAAAAAAAAGAGAAAACAACAACAATAAGAACTTGTAAGCTATCATTTTTCAATTAGGCAATTCATGAAATATCAAATATTTTGTTCTGAATTATAAGATTATTGTTCTTTCTCACTATGTTATTGAGTTTTTTTTTTTCCGATGAAAATCCAATGTATCTGCATTGAGTAAAAACTACTCACTTCCTAATTGAGGAAAATCCAATGTAACTAAAGATTATAATAAGAACTTGTGAGCTATCATTTTTTCAATTAGGCAATACTACCTCTTTTTTTTTAGAGAGAGAAAGATAGCATGCTACCCGGTTCGTTTATTTCTCTAATTAGGCAGTACTACTTCCTGATTGAGTAGTTTTTACAAGGGAAAATCCAATGTAGCTGGACGAGGCACTTTACTTGAAAATAGCAGGTATGAAAGGGGAAGACAAAGCATAAATGATCTAGAATAACTAATCTACAAAACATAAACACTATCAAAAATATCAACAAGCTGAATGCAGGTTTTCTCTCTCTTCAAAGCTGAGTTGGTTTGACTTTGACTCACAGAAGATTGTCCTGATAGTAACTACCATAGTCAAAACAAAAGTGCTGAATCAAAATCTCGGTATTGAATGCTAAGAAATTTCACTATCTTAATAGCAATTTTCAAGGAAAGATGTTACTATACAAATAAGTGAAATAATTCAATGCTCAAGAAACTAAAGATTGATATCCATATCTCAGTGCAAGAAAGTTTGAAATCTTACCAAACCAAGGGGTTCATAGTGTTTATCCCAATATTCATCTGCCACGCAGCCCAACCATTTTTCCAGTTCAGCATATGCTTCACAATCTTGAAATCCTTGTTTGCTATTAAGCACCCACACATTGCCATTTTCATCATCCTGGCAGAAGTACCAAAAGGCTGATATTAATTAACTAAAGGATAGAGAAGAAGGTCAACAGCCAGCTAATCAAGAAAGCACTTCAGTGTTCATGCAATAAGACTGGGCTCAGAAAGGGAATTTCACACGTTGAAATCATACCATTAAATTTGTCACATCTATAACTCCAATGACTCCCCTTCCCATGTCAGCATTATGTATCTGGCCCCCTGCTCGCTTGTAAGCCTACAAGGAGAGACAAATCGATTAATAATCAAAACTATTATAGGAAGCACAAGCAGTCAGTATGATGTAAGAAAAGTAATTCTTCAGAATAATGCATGAAGCTAGAAGCACAACTTATCCATAATGTGCACAGAAGCTGATAACACTAGCTAAATCTAACTCAAAAATAGAATACTACATTCAGGAATTAGAGGCCCACCAGCTTTGGTGCTGAACAGCAGAGTCCCAAATGAAAAGTTTGACAAAATATGAAGAATAGATGTAGAAGAAGGTTTCCAAATTTCAAAATATAGGAAAAAGGATTCAATAAATAGCAAATTCTAGTTTCAAGACAATTCAACTAGTCTAGAATCTAGATAATAGTTAATGGTATGTTTCTTCAATATCAATGTCCTAACTTTAATTTCGACTCAAAAGTATTGTCAACCACAATCTATATATAGTAGCCTACTGTTACCATAAATACGAACATGTGTGCATGCATGCATTTGCCAGCATGCGCACATCAATATACTTAGTTTTCACTGCGAACCAAAAAAGCCTACCCTGGCAGAACATGTTTGAAGGCAAGCGGCTTTTTCCATTTAGTAGTTTCCCCTCAAATCATATCGATCTGCATTTGTTTAATATGATTTATCCCTTCGACAAAACTGAGATATGCTATTTGTTTCTATTTTCTTGCTGCATATCATTATTCTCTATCATTATTCTCTATGGAATATAAACTTTTTTCTAGTTTGTACTTATTTTTAGGACAAACATAATGCACTCATATAAACTATAAAGGTTGTTACATTAAGAACAGGAAAGAGAAAAATATGTAGCATTGTAAATAGAGTGCACTTATTAGACCACAAAGATGTACTCACCTCAATCAAGCGGCCATGCCAATAGAGAAATATTCCACAATTCATTCGTTGCCATTCAGTATTGCTTCTTCCTAGTGTTAATTGAATAGCTTTGCCCATTACATCACCAGATATTATAGCAGTTTTATTTAGTGATTTGGCCAAAGGTTGGCATTTCACCTGGCACAGGGGGAAGAAATCAAGTAAATAAAACAAAAAAACGGGAAGTTTACTGAATGGATAATAGAAAGAAGAATAGTGGGACCACTTACCAGAGAACCTTGGACATAAATCTTCATTCGAGGATCTAAGAAAATGACTTCCAAGTACGATCGAAGAGAATAGTCCAACGGTACCTATAGACCCCACAAGAGGTGACATAGAGATAAGTAAATTGCAATTGCTAAGATAAAAAAAAAATGAAGAGTAAAATGAACAAAAAATTTGAAAGAAATAAAAGATGAAATCACATTCTTATATAGGAAAATCTGAACTTACATGTTTAGATTTGGATATGTAATACAATTAGATCAAGACGAGGGAAAAGGAAAATACAGCATTACACATTACGCACGAGCTTGCTTCTACATGTATATGGAAAAGCAGGGGGTTCTAGCCAATTAATAAAATTAATTGATGATTCCATATTTTCCATACTAACGCAGTAAGAAGAAATCAACCAAGACAAAGCAAAAGTTCATGATAACGAGGATTACCTTCTGGCTTACTTGCCCCGGGCGTGATCTTACTCTCCTAGAACGAATTAATATGTCACCACTGGCAGATGTATTTTGGGACCATTCAAGACTATAATCAGATCCCCATTTATCCAAGTTCCATATGTATATTTGTGTCCCAGTTCCCATTTCACCAAATAGTCCAAGTTTCTCACCAATAAAATATTCATTGAAAGGTGAGAATTCCTTAATAGCCTTCAAACTAATTTCTGCAGAGACTTCTGACTGGACACTTAAATCCACTTCCATGAACTGGCACTGTTTAGAATATGTAATTACAGGGATTTCAAGATTCTGCACCAATTTGAAACATCTTACTTGTTTAGTACAATTACAAAGGAAACAAATCAAGTATTAATTGCAGACTAAATAACCATGGCTAAGATAGAAAAGACATAATTTACTTCTTTGTTTTCATTATAAGATTGAGATAACAAGGCTACAGATCTGGAGTTGGAAGTTTGGGTAAGAACAAGTGCATCTCTTCCAAGTTTCATAGCCCCAGTCTGCAAGGAAACAAAACAAGTCAAAATTACCGAAGCAAGAAAGCTGTGCCATCTATAGCTTCCACCATTATTATTAACATAATAACTCAAAACTTCTAGTTGAAAATCAATCTTGAAGACAACACAGGTCAATCTAGATTTTTCATTACAATATTGGAGATAAGAATACATATGCCAAGCAAGCTAATACTCAGATTTGCAAGATGGAGGTTATATTCCTCCCCTGCAAAAGGCAGCACATAAACTACATAATAGCTGTTAGAAAAGGCAATTTTAAATAAGCTTATTTACCTTAAATCCAATGCCAAATCTTCCAATGCAATCCTGTTCATCTTCATTTGGCTGTTTGTGACCAAAAGAAAGCATTCTCATGATTTCAATATGAGACATGCCATGTCCATCATCAATGACTGATAATACAGGTACTCTCTCTGCTTCCTTCTTGGAATATAGACACCCAATAGAAATGTCCAACCTTGAGAAAGAGAAAACCATACACTTAATGAGCATTAGCAAAATACATGTCAGACATCAGCAAGAGAAAAAGGTCAAAACTTCCTAAGATGAGGACAGTTATAGTGACTTCCCAGGACGACATACTTACCATAGATGCACTAAATATAAAAAAAAGGTATGAAGAAATCTAGAAAATATGCCAAGCAGCAAAACAGTTCTTTATTCGCATATAGTCAAATCAAATGTGGATAAGTTGACCAACACTCATCAAAGTCAACTGATATTGGGAAGTTTGGCAGAAACAGAATACTGACTGCTTCATTTTCCAAGCAAGGACAGCACCAAAAGCACTTTCAGTCAAATCTTTAAACCTCAATATGATGGACAGAAAGCATTTCAGTAAATGAGTTAAAAGGAGTTACACAAAAGAGACTACAGGGTTGAAAGAATCATGATCAACTATTTCTCATAAAAAATGAACAAGAGTTGTGACAGGCATATAAATACAAAAATGGAACAAAAGGCTTCATCATCACTTCAAAAATAGAAAATATACTAAATTGTTGACACAAAACAAAACGACCAATTTTAACATGATTTCTGAGATAAATGGAAGAGAGTGTAAAACCAGTGCACAAAATACTTCCACAATCCACTAGGAGCAGTTAACTATAAGGATAAGCAATTGCTGGACAAAAATTTGGCAATGGATTGTAAAACAGAAGCACACAAATAGGCATCAGATCTTTAGCTAGTGCAAAAGGCAAACTACAGCTATACCTGGATGCATCAGCATCCCTGGAGTTGTCAACGAGCTCAGCTATTGCTCCAAAAATCCATCCAGCATGAGTCTGACTGAGAGTTCTTAGGTAACTTGGGTCCGTCTTCACAAAATTTCTATTAACAACATCTGCCTTTTTTACTGTTTTTGGATGAGAAGTGCTAGGAGCATCTTCTACAGATTCACAAGGAGAGGGTTTTCTGGGTGCCTGGTGAAGTACATTCGTAGAATAAGGAACATCACCAATTCGAGACATATTTAAAAATCCATTATCAACAATCTCTTCTCCCAAATGATGTCTAGAATCTCTACGGGGCATGACCACCTCTGGCGGGGAAGGCAATTTTATTGGAGAGCGATCAGCACGTCTTATTTGTTCTTTTCTGCTAGAAGTTTGAATCAAGTTTCTGGTACAGATCCTACGATCATTATGCAGCTGACCTGAGATTTTAAGGTCAAAAAAACAAATTGTTTACCATTTGTTTCACTTCCACAAGTTGCATTCCAATTCATTTTAAAAAATAAACAAAAAGACATGGACATATCAGCAACTAATGTGACAAAAAAATGTAAACTATTAACTGTGAAGAAAGGATACGATTCAAAACTCCTACCAAGAAAATCACCAAAAGCCCCCGAGCAACAGAAATACAATGGCAAGGGTACAAGTTATAATTATGATACAAACAAAATTAAACTGGTAACAACTTTTATACAACAAAAGCACTTATACATACAGGTGGAGTGAGATAAACCAAAACAGGAATTCTTTGCTCGATTTTCAAACAGACAGCCAATCATTACAGGCACTTTGCAGAAAGTACTATTACCTGATGTTCCTGTGTTCTGTTGATTACATACGAGACCTGGCTTTTCTGTCTGATATAAAATTATAGCATGTGAAAATTCAGGGAATTCATCAGGAGCAAGTATGTAAAACCTGCAGTACTCAGAACTCACAACCCCAACCTTCATAAAATAAAATTGCAAACATTAAAAGAAACTTGAGGAACTACAAAAAAATAATAATAATGAACTGCAAAGTTTAAAAATTTCTGTTCATGGAAAAGAAAACTCACCCTTTGATGCTTCCAAAGAAAATTCAGAAAAGCTCCCCACTCATAGGACTGGTGAGAATTTTCAGGGTCTGGATATAACCGGAAATTTGGAAATTTCCCATCACTAAGCTTCTCGCTTGGTCTAAATTTCGTTATACACCAAGTCAATGGACTGCAGAAGCAATAAGAAATCAGCAATTGCTGTATCAAATATATCACAGAATTGTTTCAACAACGAAAAGTGTATCGTTAGTTTGTGTCTCTACTAGAATACGTAAACTTTGCTATCATATTTCTTGATACAGTGACCAATAACATATGTAGTTACAGCAATACTGTACAAAGTCAGCTATGGCATCAAGAGACTCCTTTAACAAGGAGTGCACTGATGCAAATTGTCACATAAAGCATGGAACAATTTGATACAACAAGATTCATGTCATAGAGGCAAACAAAAAGGTCTTATGTAGAATAAAAATAAACTAAAATCAGCAAACATACACATCAAATGGAAGATTGAAAGACTTCGTACGGCAAATAGGCTTGTTATCTTTCTGGAGCAAAATATATCGCATACGCCCATCTACAAAACAAGCACATAACAATTTAAACTCACCAGATAGCAAACTCCATAGTTTCCTAGAAATCAAATAAAATGAGATAAGCAGAGGAATCCAAGGAACCACGAAGAGTAACAAATACTCTCACCTTCCGAAAGAGGGGGCTCATTTAAGTTCAGCATTCCACTCATGCTTTCACCTGCGACACCAAATAAAGCATCGAATCAAATGTGTTATAGGATTAAAAACCGCAAATAAGATGATCTTAAGTTTTGAGTGGTGTTTGAAATGGGCCCTTCAAAAGCATGTCTAGCACTAAAAGGTGCAGTTCTTTAAGCATGTTGCGCGGTGCAACCAAGCTCATTCTTGAAATGATAGGATAATAGTGGGGCTCAACACTATATTGGAAGCTCATCCTCCGAAAACCATAGAACTATAACCGAATGACACAATGTGAACAAATAGAACAGATTGGAGCCTGTGAACCAAGTTGTGAATAAAAAATCTGCATATTCGGGCACTACGCATCTTCTCTACTTGAGTATGAACAAATGCACTTTGAATCTAATTAATGTCAACAAGCTCGTAATTGATATGGCAAATTGTCCTTAAGAAAAGCTTCCAATGGACTCCTGATTAACCAATTTCACTCAGTATGCAATTTGGAGAAAGTGGGGAATTACTAAATCAGTCACCCTCTACTCGAGCCACTATCATGGTCAGTTCTACAGGAAAGTCCAATAGGGACAGACAATTACTATCATTTTTATTAAAGAAATCTTTTAATAGTCATATTAAGACATAAGACGTAGGATCCTTTCCTTTTGGGTCAAAGAATAGATCTTCAAGATAGCGCTAATCTACTTTCCTTTACAGGAGTTAAAAAGAGTTAACAGCATTAAAAAAATATACAATGGGATTTGATAGAAGCACCGTTATAAAAGTCTCAAATTTTCTGAAAATTTTCAAATAGTAATAAACTTTGGCTTCAGAAAAATATTTTCCAAACCATTTTCTAGTCCGGAATTATTGTAATCACCAGGAATATAAATATACTATACATTATATATTACTAGTCAAAAAGTTAAGAATTATATATTGCTAAATTGATTCAGCATTATCTTTGTAACCTTTCTATAATCTAAAACGTAAGGAGATTACATAATAACATAATAAATTTTTACATACTTAGCTTTCGGTATTATATAGCTGAGTCTTCTTCTAAGAAACATGAATGCTTAGAAAATGTTGCCATGTCTAAATTGTGTAATATTAGACATAGGTCCTAGCAGAACACTATAGATTACATGCCCGTCAACTGTCCACTGTGTCCACCATTATCATTTCACTTGTTGTGAGACCAACGTGCGTCCGTTGCATGTCCCTCATAATCGTGCATATCTATCTATATTCAGAACTTGTTGATTACATGTCTCATATACAAAAAATGAAAAAAAAAAAATTGTAACATTATATGTTGTCGATTTTCCACTCCATTTTATATAGTGTTTTATGTGAGAGTTAACATAAATATTCTAGTTGTTATACATGGCTAATTCTTTGAATCAAATGCATGTCTTAAATTCTCAATAATTATAGTTATTAACATTCAATATTATACATCTGCCAATCAAGGATGATTAATAGATTTTTATAGGTGAAGATATTATTATGGAACTATTATTTTTCTATTTTGGGAACACGATGAGAATGCATTTGGATATTTCCTAATTATTATTACATTTAACATAGATTTAAAAAGTAGTCTATGTAGCCGCATATGCCATTCACTGACTTAAACACACTTCACATCGATATGTGGCGATATATGCAGTTAGTCGGCATATTGGGCCGCATATCAGCAGCGTAATATTATTTATTGTATGTTTTTTTATTTCTTTAGCGTAATTAGTGTAATACTGTTAGCTATCTCTTTCTTGACTTCTGTCTGGCAATTTTGTGATGCTATTTCATAGTCTATATTTGACAGTATGCCTTATATTTTAGCTAAGTTATAATGTGTTCATACATTCCTAAGTACGTAAGTTGAGTACTATATATTACTTTAAGCTATATACATTTTTTTCATTAATTTTAATGGCTAAATGCTTATGCACCTCATACCGCATGTGCGCTATGCAATCAGTCAACCGCTTGCATATCGCGCATGGTGCTTTTTAAAACTTTGGCTTTTATTTGTCATGGGCCTTGGTATTACAAAATTGTCTGAGTCGCCATGCTCAAAATCATGTTGTATCCTGTGTCCCGAAGAAGTGTTACCTAGGTTTAACTAACCAACCACTTTTGAACTTTTTTCGGATTCACCAAGCTTCTACCAAATTTCAAACTTTCTAGCTTGGCCAATCTTTTTCTTGAATGTTGAACTTGTAATTACAAGAGATAGCATGATAGGAGACTTAATAGTCCTATTATGTTTAGAAAACAGCATAGAGTGTAACAACCTAGCTCATTAGCACTAGTCACTCGTACGACCCAAACTATCGGCCCAAAATACTAAAGCTTAATTATTATTATTAGAGGTCTTGACCCTTATATTCTCATACACAATTTATTTCCCATCCGTTTAAACCATGGTGTCCTTATCAATAGGGCTATTGGGGCTATTGGGCCTGGTGGCATGTCGCACATCCGGCTGGCCAACCGACTCCAATATCAAATGTAATGACTCAGCTTATTAGCATTAATAACTCGTTGAGCCTAAGCAACCAACTCAAAATATTTAAGCCCAATTATAATTATCAAAACCCTCGGTCCTTATATTCTTATTTACAATTCCATTCCCATTCGACATAGAACTATTCATATGAATAAAACTTTGCAACCCTTTCTTATTAGATGGTCTTAAAAACAGAGACTCTTTTAGTTTCTCTATCTCTCTGAGTTTTTCCTTTCCTCTGTTTTCTCATTAAATAATAGCAGCCTCTCCTTTTCTCTTAATTTTTCATTCATGTTTCAACTGCACTTACTTAAATTTGTTCACTCATTCACAATGTACAACCATTCCATCACCCTCCCCCAGTCTCCCTAGCCAATAATCAGCTCCTACTTCGGAAAAATGCCTTCAAAATATCCTACAAGAATCTTGAAAAAAATTACTACAGAAAGAGGCGATTTTTTTCTGAGCAGCATTTGCAACACTTTCTTACTTCCACTGCAAGTCTCAAAAAAGATGCCAACTTCACGAAACTTATCATCTATAACTTCCAAATTCAACTTGTGTGTTTTATAAGCCTTTCATATTCCACCTTTTCTAGCAACTACACAAGTGCATGTCAGGCTTTTTTATAAAGTAACCCTCCAAAATTTTAAAATTAGAGAAATAACCTGTTAAAATTTTATTTGGGAAAATAACCCTCCTTTCGCCATGTAGGCGCCACGTGGGATTTTTGCTATGAAGGCGGTGAATGATTTACCGTCTCTATATATATATAATGAAGGCGGACTCTATATATATATAATGAAGGCGGTGCCGCCTTCATTATATATATATAGAGACGGTAAATCATCTACCGTCTTTAGTGCAAAATATCCTAACTATATCGAAATTTATCTAAGTCCTGAAGATAGATACAAATAAGACGGCGAATCATTCACCGTCTTTACATATATATATTATAAAAGCGGTGAATGATTCACCGTCTTCATTATATATATCTAAAGGCGGTGAATCGTTCACCGCCTTTATAGTAAAAATCCAATGGGGCGAAAAGAGGGTTAGTTTTCCAAATAAAATTTTGATAGGGTTATTTTGCCAATTTAAACTTTTTGGAGGGTTATTTTATAAAAAAGCCCTGCATGTCAACATTCTCGTATTGGCGACACTACACTAAATTTGCACACACAAACTGACCTCGAAATCCTCAGCATCCTCGATGTTCGACCGAGCCCGATCGCCAAGCACCGCTAGTGAAACAGTAAACGGAGGAGCAAACAAACATCTTAAAGAGTGATCAATGTATGTCATGTTGCAGCAATTACGCAATACAAAATAATTAAAGCAACGATCACAAGGTCCTAAACCCTAAGCCTTAAACCCTAAATTACTCTATTCAAGAAGAGGAATACTATAAAACCCTCACTAAATTGTGAGAAAAACCCCACAAAACCCCTCAAAAAAAAAAAAAAAACGTAAGAACGCATCAAAACACCGTTCAAGTAAAACCCAAGAAAACTTCTCCTTTATCACATTTTCCATGGAAAAAAAAACCGTAGAAATTTTCTGGAAAAAAAAAAAAAGTGAAACCCAAAAGTTTCCTTTAATCGCCTCAAAAAAAAAAAAAAATAAAGAAGTAAAATCCAAACTCAAAACACATAACATGATGAACAAGAGAGATTAAAAAGAAAAAAAAGAAAAAGAGAAAAGGAGAGATGTAGATTAAAAAAAAAATATATATATATATATATATATATATATACAAATACCTAGAACGAATTGAATCGGAGACGAGGGGTTCGCTTCTCTTTTCTTTTTTTTTTTGAACGATTACAACTGTTTATAGTAAACCATAGAGAGACGCGGGATGATGATGAGCAGTGAATTTACTATTTTACCCTCACAAGTCACAATTGCCCCCACGGGCCCCACCGACCCCATAAAATTAAAATAAAAACACGGGAAGAGGCCGCGCTCCCGTCCGCATAGAAGGTTTTGATGGACGATGAAACGGAGGGCGTCGTACGAAATCACGATGATCGGACGGTGGATATTGCGTGCTCGTAGAGAGAATTGTATGCGCGCGTGCGTTTTAAGAGATTACTTGATTTCGTTTTGTATGTGGGCCTTTCTATTTGAAAATCACTTTTCAGAATCCACGCGATAGATAAAAATTTTAAAAAATATATATTAAAGGACTTTTTTGCAAATAAACCCTGAGTAATTTTTATTTTAAAAATAGCTCTATCCAAATTAAAATTACAAAAATGGACATGTTCCTGCCACGCAAGCGCCACATCAGCACCACGCGGGCAGGGTTGGACCCGTATGTCAAGTTGAATCACGTATGTCAAGTTGAATCACTGATTCAACTTGACATACAAGCTCTCGCATGCCGACACGTCTGCGTGGTAGGAATATGGTCATTTTTGTAATTTTAATTTTGATAGGACTATTTTTAAAATAAAAATTGTTCAGAAGATTATTTGCAAAAAAAAAATCCTATATAAAATGCAAAATGTGCATAAAAAGATTTACTATTTTTCAATCCAAACAAAGAGAAAAGGAGATTTGCTATTTATCGGATAAAAGTTGGATGAATTTGAGTGATCGATCTCATCGCATCCACTTGTAATTTTGAAAGATCTCAATATGAAATTATTTATGCAATCGTAGTATTATATATACCATCTATTTATCTATACTCTCTATTAATTCTCGTAATTTTATTTATATGATAAATTTTGTGTAATTTGTGCATGTGGGTCCTACTTGTCACTTGTGGTAAGTTTGGCTTAATTTAGGGCACGTGGGACCCACCCGTTGTTTTAGGGTTTAGAGAAAATATCTTAGCATATTGGACATGTCTGTCATTTTTTTATTTCTCTTTAAATATTATATAGCATGTGGGATATGCCTGTCATTTTTTCATTTTTCTTTAAATATTATATATGGCATGCGGGGTGTCGCTTCGTCTGGTTCGCTTCGTCGCTTCGGAAGCCATCGTTGCCGGTTCGCTTTGGGTCTCGTTATTTTTTTAAAAAATTAATTAAAAATTTTCTTTTCTCATTTAAGAAGTTTGGAATATTAAGAGTTGACAGATAGAAGGAAGAGCGAGAAGACTGGCGAATTTACTTGAGTGCAGCGTTGGCAGCCTCCCTGCAACATACCTTGGCCTGCCACTTTCCATTAGATCACCCTCCAGGGCGGACTGAATGGGGGTTATTCAGAAAATAAAAGGCAGAATTGATGGATGGCAAGCTAAACTGCTCTCAAGAGGGGGTAGGCTTATTCTAGTTAACGCAGTCTTAACAAACCTACCCATTTACTTTTTGTCTACGTTCAAGGCACCGAAATGGGCGATCAAACGGATTGAGGCAATGCGTAGAGACTTCTTTTGAAAAGGAGGAGATATCGCACCAGGCAAGGGATGCCTAATCGCTTGGCAAAACGTTTGCAAAAATAAGAAAAAGGGAGGCCTTGGCATTTTGGACTTAGCTACTATGAATCAAGCTTTGCTTGCCAAATGGTGGTGGAAGTTCCACACAGAACCTCACCTACTGTGGAAGAAACTTATTCAGGACCTTTACTATCGCAGAAGAAGACCGCTGAAGGAAGGAAGATCCTTTCGACCCCTTTCATACTGGTGGAAAGGAGTTCTCAGCCTTTCAGAAATTTTCAAATGGGGAATAAATTTTAAGTTGGGAAATGGAAGCACTATTGATTTTTGGCTTGATCGATGGTGTGGGGAGTCTTCCTTGCAACGGGCTTATCCGGAGGTTTACAATAGGGCTGGATGCACGATTACCAAAGTCTCGGAGTGCTGGGGGAGCAATGGGTGGGAGTGGAGTAAGATCCTGGGTGAGAGCGCCGCTAGTTGGCAGGCCTTGGGCTATACCTTCTCGGAGTTTTCAGATCGGGTCTCTGCTTACCAAGTAGACCAGTGCCCGGATAGGATCCTTTGGAGGTGGGACCCTGGGGGGCGTTTCTCAGTTAAGTCAGCATACTCGGCGCTGAGTGATGGAGGTATTCGGGATGCCCGTGCTAATAAGTTATGGAGATTACGTATACCTCTTAAAGTTAAAATTTTCTGCTGGCTCATCCTCAAAAAAAGGCTTCTCACGGCTGACAACCTTACAAGAAGAGGGTGGACTGGAGACACGACTTGTGTACTGTGCGGGTCAGAGGAGGAAACTGTGGATCATTTGTTCACGAATTGTGTCTTCACTAAATTTATCGTAGTGATGGTTGTCGAGGGTGTCCAGGCTTGGGATTTGGGTGTGGATGTTCACTCGGTTTGGGATAAGTGGGTGGATAGGAAGGGGTCGCTTTCTAAGCTCAATTGGATCCCGGAACTAGCAGCCTGTTGGTGGATCATCTGGGAGAGTAGAAACAATACGATCTTCCGAACGAGTCAGTCGGTTAGATCCGGTGAGAGTCGTTTGCAAGGTTAAGCAAATTGTTGGAAGCTTGGAATCAATTTTTATCGGTTAATCGGTAGTGGTTCTTCTTCTTCTTTTTTCTTTTTTCTTTTTTATTTATTATTTATTTTATTTTATTTTATCTTATTTTTTGTTTTTATTTATTTATTTATTTCCGCATCTTTTGAGGCCTAGCTGCCTCACTCGTGTAGCCTAATTCATATTTTTAATGAATGAAGCGGGTAGCATGCTACCTTAATCTCAAAAAAAAAATATATCCCATTAATATTTTTTAAATTTTTTAATTAATTAAAAAAAATTCTCATTTAAAAAGTTTGAAATATGAAGAGTCATATTATATATATTAATAGAAGAAAATAAAAAGTCATCTTAAAAGATTGGAATATGAAGAGTCATATATATTAATAATTTTCTTTAGTATTTTTTTTTAATTAATTAAAAAGTCATCTTAAAAGATTGGAATATGAAGAGTCATATATATTAGTATTTTTTTTTAATTAATTAAATTTTTTTCATTTAAAAAGCTTGGAATATGAAGAGTCATATTTATTAATAGAAAAAATAAAAAGTCATCTTAAAAGCTTGGAATATGAAGAGTCATATATATTAATAGAAGAAAATAAAAAATCATCTTAGAATATGAAAGATCATTTTATAGTCTATATAAAGGATTGTACTTATACTTATTTTGGATGAATAACAAATGATATGCTAAATACTATTTATTTTGTCTCAAAAAATTGTTCGCAACTAACAATGATTAACCATATTTAACAAGTTCTTCTTTAATTTGAATTTGATGTTTTGTTTGTTTACTTAGATTTTTCTACTATATAGTATATTTCAAATTACGTGAGATTCGACTCTTCCAATTTAAGGTTGATTTCTTTTAGAATTACTATATTTTTTTAATTTTTTTTTATTATTTTGGTTACTATATTATAAATTTTTATATTTACTTTTATTTACAAATCATACTGTCTCCATTATATAATGATTTGATTGTATTGAAAATTTTGATGGATTTGTTTATATAATAAGATATTTATATAAAGTTCTAGATGTGGTTTGATACCTATTATAATACTTCAGTGTTAAAAATTAGAATATTCAAAAAAAAATATTTTTCATACTTTTCAATATATTTTAAAATTACTAAAATTTTTAAAGTAAATATGTTCTCCTTTTACAAAATACCTTATAGAAATATAAGATCTCAAATTTATGATTTAAATTTTAAAAAGATTATAATATATCTACTCATGGCATCGCGCCTGTCACTACCCTAGTTTTAGAATATAATACTTAGTGCTGATAGCAAATTAATATAATTTTTTTATTCGAAAATATTATACTTCCTCCATTTGCCGTCTTTTAAGTTTTGTTTGGTTAGGGGATAGGGGTAGGAATAGGCCCTAATCCCCCCCTTTATACCCAAACACTAATTTTTTATTCGAGAATAGTAGTTCTCGGTTATCCCCACCAACACCTCCATTTTTTATATAAAACTATCTAATATTTTTCTTATCTCCGAACAACCCAATTTTCATCCAAACGCAATTTTTTTTATCCACATACTTGTATCTATTCTCGTAATAATGGCTTCGCTTATACCCGAACCAAACGATACTTTAAGGTTCTCAGAGTCTTGTCGACTCTCTCCTGGACACCGTCGAAGAGATTGATGTGCCGTGAATTGAAGGGCGCCATCTCTTCCGGCACAGCAGTGGCAGTGACAGCGGTGGCAGAAGAGGAAGATGAGAAAGCAATGGCGAGGCCATGGGTCTGAGCGGTGTGTTCCCGAAAAATGAACGACGGACAGAAAAATAAAAAAAATAAAAATAAATAAGCTAGAGAACAATTTTTGTGGAAGTGGGAATTTATTAGGGGTGAAATTTTTTTTAATTTATGTTTTTTTTTACTACATATATCTTAACAGTGAGAAAAAAAATTATCAGAGACAAAAGAGTTCATACTTCTCGGATACTCACAAGTACTCAGATTAATTACGCTCTTTTTATTACATTAAGGCCAGCTCCAATTAAACTAATCATAGCCAAAACACCTTCTTCTATATATATATTTTTTGATTAAAGAGTAGTAGTAGTAGTAGTAATAATAATAATAATAATAATAATAATAAGAGATGCTATTGAGGTTTTTATTATACATACATACAAGCATACCCCAAACCCTCTACATTAGCCGTAATTAAAAAAACGAAAGTCATGGATATATTTTTGCGCAAAGGAAATAAGGTAATCCATCTAGGGGTGTCAATGGTATGGATACCCAAAATATTATTCGAATCCGAATCAACAGAATCTAATTTATTCGAACTAAACGGATATAGATTCGGTTATCGATATAAAAAATAAAAATCAGACGGACATGAATTTTATATTTATCCGAACCAATCCCGAACCCAACCCGAAACCGAATCCGAATAAATTATACATATATACATAATTTATTTTTATTTATTTATATAATATATAAAATATTTAGTAATTTTTATCCCTTAAATTTTTATTCAAGAGTGTGGATTTTTAAAATGAATTCGGATCCGGAGTCGAATTTCAAATTTTTTTATCGAAAACGGATATGAATATAAATATTTAAAACCTACCGGATTTGATTTTAATTTGATTTTCGAATTCGAGTTCGGATTTTTTTAAAAAACCGAGCCTAACACGACCCGTTGATTAGTGAAGTTGTTTTCTTCCTTTGGCGCAACAAAATTTTATAATCATTTTTGGCTTTCATGGCAAAAAAAAAAAAAAAAAAAAAAAAAAAAAAAAAAAAAGCCTAAGAACGTATATAGCAAGGTTACAACTTACAAGGTAACATAAAAGTCCAACAAGAAGGTAATTATCCCTATTTGAGTTGACGAATTAATTAATAGGGTTCTACAAATAGTGATTTAATTTCTAGGATATTAATTTTACTGAATTTACAAAGAAAAAACAAAATAATAGTAATTTGTTTTCACTTGTTGGATTAATTAATACATGCAATTTTGCCCGCACCAAAAAATTATAAAAAAAAAGCCAACAACTAAATCGATCCATTTCTATTAGTCTTAATTCTAGCTATATACGTACGTTACGTGAGCAATTGATTAAGTACGTAATTAACCGTATCAACCTCGATCGATCTCCCTTGTTCATGTGCATGCATGCATGCATGTTTCCAAAATATGGATCACGTAATCACGTGCGCGTGTATGTATTGAACAATCAAAATATCAAGTAAATGCGCGACATTATTAGTTTCTAAATTCTTCTTTTGTTCATCGATCTCTATATATGTCCATTTATCTGATCGATCAGGGGAACTGGAAGCCGCCGCCGCCGCCAGCGCCAGCGACACCGGCGACGGCCCCGCCGGCCTTGGGAGGGTTGATGGCGATCCAGAGCAAGGAGATGGTGATGGCGATGAGTCCCGACCAGACGAAGACGATGGTCGGCGTCTTCCCCCTCCTCCCCATGAGCCCTTTGGCGAAAGGGTAGAGATGCGCAAGCACCCAGAAGCTGAAGAAGCCCCCGCCGATGAGCTTGCTCCACTGCGGCACCTGGCTGTAGATGGTCCGGGCGAAGGCGAAGGCGATGGCGATAATGTTCACCATCATGATGGTGATCGGCGGGATCATGAGCGACGACCACTTCACGATGTAGAGGTCGGCGTAGATGTCTTCGTTGTCGTCCCCCGAGGACTTGGAGGTGAGCGTGAAGGAGATCTCGATGCCGGCGACGACCTTGAGCAGCCCCTGCACGACGGCGTAGAGGTGCGCGCTGGTGCCGGAGATGAGCCAGAACTGCTCGTTGCGCCACCACTCCTCGAGCCCGACGCCCGACCACTTCACCTCGAGGATGGCGAGGAGGATGAGGGTGACGGTGATGGTGAGGAGGTAGACGAGGAACGTGACGTTGAGCGTCTGCACGATGAACTTGCCGGAGAAGAGGGAGAGCGCGGGGAGGAAGCAGTAGACGAGGAGGAAGATCGAGGTGAACGGGTAGATGCCGACGTTGAGGTAGGCGATGCGCTGCAGGAACTTGAGCCGCGAGGAGGCGAGGAAGGCGTTGTTGCGGGAGAAGAAGATCTCCACGGAGCCCGTCGCCCACCGCAGCACCTGGTGCAGTCGATCCGTCAGATTTATCGGCGCCGACCCGCGGAACGCGTCCCGCTTCGTGATGCAGTACACCGACCGCCACCCGCGGTTGTGCATGCGGTACCCCGTCACCACGTCCTCCGTCACCGACCCGTAGATCCACCCCACCCTCTCCCCCCACTCCGTCTTGTCCTCGTACCTGAATTCATTCGGTCACCGCGCGCCGCCGCCGCCAGTTTCATGAATATGTATGATAATAACTAACTTTTGTTGTTTCCGAGATAGATAGCGTGTTATATATTTCACGGCAAGCAAGAAAAAGAAAGAAAGCGCATGCATGCATGCATGAACACACGTACCAGCAGGATATGACGGAGACGGCCTCAGCGACGGTGGCAGGGTCGAGAGGAGGGCGGGGGACAGTGAGGGCGCCGGGAGGGCGCCCGTGCTTGACCCCAGGGTGGTCAGCGAGCGGACGGCCCTGGAACTCCGCTATCGGTATCGACTCGGCAAGCGCGGCAGAGTTGCCAAAGCGCTTGGGCAGAAGGGCGGTGTCGAGCTCGCTGTCGAAGTCTTCCGCTCTCAGCGATTGCATCTCCGCATCGGGGTCCTTGAACATGTCCTTCTTCTGCTTCTTCATGAACAGACCCGAATACTCCGTCGCCCTCGGGGGGTCGAAGCCGTAGAGTGCGAACCGCCGGAACAGGCATCCTGTCCCGACGTACACCGGACCCTACAATATTTTCCAACACATACATATATATATATATGTCATACGTACATACTAGTGAAAGAGCTAGCGAGTGCAACAACGTGCTCAATTAATACAGCTGGTTGAGATCTATATATGTCCGCGTACGTACTTGAAGTCCGTCGAGGGCGCGCATGTTGCCGTCGAAGAAGACGGTGTTGTGGTTGGCGTAGCGGTCGGAGGGGTCGATGCCCTCGAACCGCTGCGGGAACTGAATGTAGCAGATGCGATCCCCGCCGCGGTCCAGCATGAAGCACATCCCCTCGCGGATGGCCTGGCAGTTGTAGATGTAGTGGTCGCAGTCGAGGTTGAGGATGAAGGGCCCGTTGGACATGACGGCGGACGCGCGCACCAGCGCGTTCATCGCCCCCGCCTTCTTGTTGTGGTCGTAACCCGAGCGCTTCTCCCGCGACATGTACACCATTATCGGCAGGCGAATGTCCACGTCGCTGAAGTCGATCATCTGCTCTTCCTCCGGCAGGCCGTATAGCGGATCCGCCGACGGTGGCTTCAGCATAACCTGCAATAATATATATATATTTTTTGAGAGAGGATCGATCAGGAAGCGATCGATTTCATGGTGCATGGAGGTACGTACGTAGTTGCAGTTACTCGAATTGATATAGGTACGTAGTTACAGTACCTGGAGGATGCCGGCGTGGTCGCCTTTCTTGTGCTCGGGCGAAGGGACGGCCCACGTGCCCGGCCAGTGCGTGCCGTCGGCCATCCATGTGGCTTTGGGGACCTTAGGCTGCTCCATCGGGTCGGCGCCGGTCTCTCTCATGTGCTTGAGCATCTTCATGTCCTCCCTCGCGTTGAACGCCTCCGACCGCCGCCTGATGGAGTCGGGCAGCCCGTTTATCCTCACCTTGAACTCGTCGTACTCTCTCTTCACCTTCCGCCTGTCCTTGACGAAGTCCGACCGCCTCTTGTTCTTCGTCGGGTCCCCCTTCACGTTGAAGTAGCTGTCGGGGTTCCTCGGCTCGATATCGTGTTTCCTGCAGAAGGGGACCCAGACGTTGGCGAAGCTCGCGGCCTCCGCCATCGCCTCGAAGGTCAGCAGTGCCCCGCCGTCGTCCGAAATGTAGCATGCCAGCTTATCCACCGGGTAGTCGACCGCCAGAATTGACAAGATGGTGTTAGCAGTGACGAGAGGCGGTTCTTTCTCCGGGTCGGCCGTCGACACGAACACGTCGATCCCCGGAAGATCAGACCGCCCGGTGGGGTTGGCCGGGGACGGCGTCTCGAACTTTTCCTTGAGCACCGACAAGTCCGTCGATCGGTTGATGGGGCACAGCTTCGGAAGCTGGTCGAGCAACCACGAGAAGGCGAACCATATCTCGCAGACGATCGACATCCCCCACAGCCAGTAGGCTTCTTCGTTCGGGTGCTTAACCCGCCATCCGAGGAAGAAGAAGAGCGTGAACAGCCGGACGAACATGAGCAGCCTGTAAGGGCTGATGATGGCGGCAGGCATCGGTATCTTGCGCGTCAGGGGCTTCCAAGGCTTGTCAGTCCTTTCAGGAATGCCGTCGCCCATACCATCGTCGAGATCGTCGTCGTACATGCCGCCGCCGCTGCCGTTCTTGGGCCAGAAGGCGTTGCCGTAGCCGTAGGTTCCTTTGCTCTCGAAGAGCCAGCGGTTGTGGTCGAACTCGCCCGTCTGGCTCCGCATCAGCGACATGCGGTTGTCGGGCTTGGCACTGCCGGGAGCCGGGAGGGGGAGCTTTCCCGACGTTAGGTCCGGCGCATCGTCCTCGTATTCGCCGATCTTGTACGGCTCCTTGCATCCCGGGCATATGCCGGTCTCTTTCTGCGCATCTAAATAGCAGTCTCTGCATATCTTAAACCTGGCACGGAAGAAGGGATGCATATATCAAGTTCAAGTTCAGACAGATAACTAACTTAACTGAATGTCAGTGACTGACAGTGAGGTAATCAGCTGTTTATGAAAGATATACCTGCATTCGCAGGGATCGATGTCCTCGCCGCGCTCGCTGCGCATGACCTTACCGTCGCAGGCAGGCATGGCGCAGGCGGAGCCCTTGGCGCCGGCCATCTGCGGGTGGCTGACCTCGGAGTCGATCACCTTGTCCATCAGGTGGGCCCGCGTGACGCTGTTGAAGCCGCCCGTGAACAGGGAATTCGACACGTACTGCTCCTCCGCCTTGAGCGCCACCGACGCCGCCGCCCCGGAGTCCATCTGCCCGTCCATCGGCTGGTTGTCGGGCGTCGGGGGAATCTGGACGGTGTAGTTGGTGTAGTCCCCCGACAGCTCACCGGACATGTCGATGTCCTCCCTCGACAGGCTGACGTACCGCCCGCTCGACGTCCTCCGTGCAAACTTAACAGTCTGGCCGCCGGAGTTACGGCCGCTCTGCGAACCCACGCCGCCAGGGCTGCGAATCGCCTTTTTCGAAGGTGCTGATGCCATCTTAAATGCCTACTCTAGCTTAACCTTGAATGCTAATATATATACTCTGTCCAGTCTCTGAGCATAGGTGCACTGACACTGTTTGATCAGGCTTTGGGTGCAAATTTATGATCGATGATCATATTACAAATTGACCTGGAGAGAAAAAAAAAATCCATCAACATGCAGAATCAATTAAGAATTCAAGAAGAGTCTGAATTAATCATACACCTGATCATATTGTTAGATAGGGGCTCCAAGTACCTGTCAGGATGGCTGGCTCAAGAGCCAAACATCTGCAAAACTTTGCAGGTTTTAATGTCTGAACCACAATTCAAACACACCATCATGCTAGTTATCTCCAGGTTCACAATACCATCTCTCCTTTCGTACATATTTCGATTCGGAATCGGAAGATCTTCGTGCCATCGCGAGGGCTCGGCATTCTAACTACAATTCAGTTGGAGCAAAAGAAACTTATTGTGATCCAACATCTTCATCATAAAAAAGGTGAGGAAAGGGAGAGAGTAACTAACATTGCAGATTGGGGAGAGAAAGTGAGACAAAGAGAGAGGAAAGAGGAGGGAAGGGAGAGAGTGTTTGGGGGTGTGGTACAGTTTCTGATCAAGGGTTGGAGACTGAGTCTGTGTAATGCTAAATTAAGGAGGGGAGGGGGGGGGGGGGCTTAATTAAGGTTGTTGCTCTTGCTTAACCCGGTTTCTAAGGAGGATCTGTGGTGAGGAAAAAAAGTTTCCTTCAACTAGAAATTCATACTTGGGCCCAAAAGGGTAGTAAAATCGGGCGTCCGAAGCCCGATTCGATCATGCTCAAGCCCGGCCCGGTTTCGTTCCCACCTCGGCCCGTTCCCGGCCTACTGCTTATCTTGCTTTTCAGGAGTGCAGATGACAATTTCAAGGATTTACAGTCATAATAATTCGATTTTCGCTGCTGAGACATATTCTGCACCTATAATTTGTTACAGCAGAAATGCAGAATGGAGTTTACCTAAATGGGATCATAGTGCATGCTGCAGTACTCTCATATTGCTGGATCTGAAAATTTTCGAACAAAATCGATCGCAATTATATATCCTGACTACGCCTCCTCTCATTTTGTGCCAAGATTCCTCCAGACCTGCAAACAAATGGTTCACAAAACTAGTTTACAAACCAAAAATTTTAAAAAATGTCCTAACACTATGTACTTGGAAGATCTTTATGTCCTAGCTGGGAATCATACATGGAGGTTCTCAACTGCCATGATCTATACAATTGCTCACAACCAAGTCCATGCAATTTTTAATTTTTTACACAGCCAGCTAATAATTCGACAGGCAAATTAAAGCCGATACGGAAAATGTGGAAGGTGGTGGATAACTCAATCTTATTGTGGTATTTTAATACAGTGTCAGGGATAAGGACTGGAACCTTTTTTTTTTAAAAAAAAAAACGGAGTATAGCAACATGACAAGAGAGTATGGCTCTGACATAAATGCAGGCTATTTAGCTTGCTCCGAGTATAATCTCTTCTTTGCTGGTTCAGAAACCCTGAAGCTACATACAGTGTTTGAAGAGGTCCAGCTCTTTGTTGCGAAGAGAGAAACTCTAAAAAGTAAAGCTATAAGGAATTTCCATGCCATTGAACTGAGAAATCAGGTTCTGCAGAGGGGGTACCGAATAACAAAGTCGCATCAACACTTTGAGGTAATGGAGCAAGCAGGCTCTTCAGAATTGTCGTTGACGCCGGTTATATCACGATTGGATCGGTTGGAACAGATGGTATATACATTCTTTTCTTGCGTTCTCTTACGATTTCTTCGTCGTACTCTCTCTGCAAATATTGTTACAATTATCTCATCGTGAGTTGAATCAATTGTCGTTGCCGAAAAAAAGGAAAGATACGTTACGATTCATGATTCTCCTTGCATATTCACTACTAGCGAAAAAAAAAAAAATCAATCTTACAGGTTTATGACATCGAGGAGAAACACAGCTTATCCGGTAGATATACATCTGAGTTGAGCCTGACGCTGCCAACGGAGCCTGGCAAAGAATGCAGGCCTCTGGAATCTGTGCTTGAGGAGGTTCCTGTGAGAGGGTCTCTTGTGGAGAGAGTGGCGTCGCTCGAGCATCGAGTATTAAAGGTATTTCAAACTTAAATATCAGAAGGAAACATGTACAGCCCATTGTTTAATCTTTTTTTGTCATTTATTATATACTGCAAAGATCTTTGCAACAAACTTAATTTACTTGATCAATGCCTATATTCTGAGCATTCGGCGGAAGAAGCTTCATAACTTGAGTAATTATTAGATGGATCAATTATTTTCCTTCAAATTAGGGATCTCTCAACGTGCGCTCTTTGTTCGATTAGTTAAGCGTACAGTTGGAGGAAGAAAGATTAAGATTGAAACCCGCCGTACTACCAACGCCCAAAGACTTCACATGCAACTCAACAGCAAAGAAAAAGGAGAATGGCCTTAAATCAATAAGCGAAGAAGATCACCAAGAAATGCATGAAGTGAGTTACAGAAGCTCCTGCAGCAGTGGACTGTTGAGAAATTCTGCACTTTCTTGCGAAAGAAATGGCTCGACATTTTCTGTTTTTCTTCTCCAGGAGAAGGCGATTGAGGACGAGTGCTCGCGGTCGTCATCGGGCTGCAGGAGGAGCAGGAGAAGGATTCATCATCCCATAGTACGTAAACGAAAATGGCTCGGGTGGCTTCAGTTGGGTTGTTGATCATCTATTCTGCAGAAACTAATTGTCAGTGCATCAGAATTGAAATACTTCAGTCCTGCAGTTGCTTATTTACCCTGGTACTGCTTATGAAATAACTTTTGGTCATGAAATTACTTCTGAAAGATGCTTAAGAAAGTTCTGAGCTGCATTCAAAATTTATTAAAACATTAAAATACGTTTTGCTGGACATCAAACATGGATTCAGTTTCGCACTCGAACTCTGCCTCTTTATTGGATTTGCCGCACAATACTATGAAATCCTTAGAATTATGGTAATAACTTACTTGGATGATGGTTTATCCACTGCCATCGAGCTATGTTTGAGAAAACTAATGAATATCAAGAACTACTAGGTAAATTCAATAGTAGAACAAAGAGAGTGAATTTAAAATGGATTGAAGGAAAACAAACAAGTCGATCACTAGAGCATTAAGAAGTTGGTAACACATGATTATAAAATTGAATGTCATGATCGGCATCCGTTCTTCGTCAGGAAAAGCAGAAAACAAAAAGAGACACATGATGGCCCTCCACATGCTTGGCGAATGATGTTTACATAATAATACAGATTAAAAGCTATATATCCTCACCAATCTTTTACATAATTAAGAGTCCATTCATGTAAATTGACTAAAAAAAACTTCTCAAGCAGTGCAAAATAAAGAGAAACATAGTTCCAAATAGTCCTCTCTTATATGGATATTAGCTGCGGAGAATAAGCAATTTAGATGTACAGACGCACTAGATATAGAAAACAATTCACCCTCTCATAAATTAGAGATATAGACAAGTGTTTAGGGCGCCGATAACACCGAATTTGAAAGTTTGAGGATCAAAATGATTCATAAGCCGAAAATGATTAAAAAAATATTGGATTTCCTGTGTTATAGTTTTTTTTTTTTTTTTTTTTGTTAATTAGGGATTTTAGGTTTGAATAGTGGAGCAAAATTGACCAATTTTTTAATTAAAAAAAGAAAACCCATCAAAAGTTTGCTTTGTGCCCTACAAAGAGAATGTCATCATTAGAAAATAGGGGCAATTGCTTATATACTTCTGAAAAGTTGCCGATTTTTCGATTTACCCCTCTTAGAAGGCTAATATTGAAAATACCCCTCCTACGTTCCAACCTATTTCTAATATACCCTTAGAGTTAAAATCTGTTAAGTAACTCTGTTATCTCTGTAAAATTACTATTTTACCCTTTTCAAATATACCCTTCTACCATCACTGTCTTTCTTATTTGTCCTTAAAGTCAAGGGCATAAAAGTATTTCGACTTTTGGTTTTTTCCAATATACCCCTCTACCGTCACCAACCTTTCTTATTTGCCCTTAAGTTAAGGGCAAAATTGGTATTTTAATTTTTTTTAACTGTGGTAGATATTTAACTCACGTTTAACCCAGATTAACTTAACAAGTAGATAATCATGATTTTGCAATAACAATCTTAACGATTTATGATTTTTAGAAAGAAAAAAAAATATGGGTAGATCGAATATTTTCAGACGCATGAGGGGTATATAGGCAATTATTCCCAGAAAAAATAAAAGTAAACAAAACCAATAGCGTTACATCACGATGTTGGGGGGATTGTCAAAAGGACAGCAACTGGAAGAAGAAAAAGAAGAAGAAGAAGAAGAAGAAGAATTAATGCGCTTCTGGAAGAGTTAGGAAGAGTTAAAGTAAACAAAAGAGACCAAACAGGAGGAGGAGGAAAAAAAAAAAAAAAAAAACAGACACACTTTTTTTCTTCTGTAATCTGCACTTTTCTCGACGAGCTGTTTGCGGATGCCAACGGTTTTGACGAATCTACCAGCAATAAATCAGAATTAGAATTTAGAAATCGGGAAAAAATACTATTATAACTGCAGCAAGGCAAGCAAATTGGAATTGAAATTGGAATTGGAATCCGAGGGCGCGATTTCTGGAGGAGACTGGAAAGCAGGAGGTTTCTTCTGCTGGTCTCAGCCCCACAGTCTTATGCCTGCAACCACCCACTTCTCTTCCGTGCTGATGAAGTATATCAACAAAACCCAAAAAAGAAAGGGAAAGGATTTTTAGAAGCAGTACCAGACATTTTTTACATAATCTTCAGTAGGACGAGAAAACAGGGAAGAATTTTGAGACGACGACGACGATGGCGAATTCCGATCACGACGGCCCCCGCGAGCTGTCGAAGCTCCAGAAGCAGCGCGCTCTCTACCACCCCGAGCTCCCTCCCTGTCTCCAGGTCCCCCAACTCCACACCATCACATCCTTTTTTAAAGTAACAATTAATCTTTCATTTCATTCGTATTGTTTTTGATTCTTGCTGTGTCCCCTTAAACAACACTATAATAATTTTGTATAATTTGATATACCTTTTCCCCTAAAACTTGTTAAAAAAGGAATTTTAATTTTTCAATTTTTTTTTTTTTTTTTTTTTTGTTGCCCAACTAAGATTTTGAATACAAGGATTATAAGCAATCCACCGTCCTTTCCTACACCAATTTCATATAGAAATTTTATTTGGAAATATAAAGATAGTAACGATGCCGAAATGTTGTGTTCCCCTGCTTGTTTGGCGTTTTTCGTAAAGAACTTGAATATGTGAGGATGCATTGTCTTCGGAATAGGACTTGTTTTGTTGCTGATTCCTGTGAATACTACCTGGTTTTTTACTCAGCATGATCTCTTGGAACAGGGGACTACAGTGAGGGTAGAGTATGGGGATTCGACGACGACCGCCGATTCATCTAGCGCGCATGTTATCGCGCAAGCGTTCCCCCTCACTTTCGGGCAGCCGTTAGCTCATTTTCTGAGGGCGACATCGAAAGTCCCCGACGCGCATATCATTGAGGACCATCAGCCTATCAGGTTTCCTGCACTTCTTAATTACCTCTCAGAAACATTTAAACTGGACAAAAAAATGTTAGATTGCCGACCTCAGATAGACCAAGAATTTGTTTTGCTGGACTGTCATTATTATACGCATCATTTTTTGGCATGTTGAGCCACACTGAAGCCGCCAGCTGATGCTTAGAGCTCCGAAACCTGTTGCTGCAGGGTTGGGGTCGTATTTTGCGGAAGACAATCGCCAGGAGGTCATAACGTCATTTGGGGTCTTTACGATGCTCTAAAAACTCACAATCCTGACAGTACTTTGCTGGGATTTGTCGGTGAGCATTTTTATTTATGAGATAGCATTTCGTTTCGTCGAGTTTGACGGCCGTCTTTTCTATTCTACGCTCGTAAGTCGCCAAAATAACATGTTAAATCAGCCCTTTTAGTTTAGCATACCTTTCGTCCCCTCGTAAGCATGTAATTTTCTTCGATAGCAATATGCTGTATATTGTTTCAAGTATGCTCGCTATTATAGATTTGTTGCCAAAGCCAAGTTCTGAAGATTGCATTTTAATAACAATTACACTTTTATTTATAGGCTTCGACTCTTCTAGCCCAACTCCAGTTCCAAATTATAATATTCTTCAGCATTTCTTGCTCATTGCTTCTTCCTGTTTCTGGATATAGGTGGTACAGAAGGTTTATTTGCACAGAAAACCCTGAAAATCACAGATGAAGTTCTTTCTACGTACAAAAACCAAGGTTCGCACGAAGTTGCCCTTCTCTTTTTCTGTTTTAGCTTCAGTGCTACCTTATATATATATATATATTTTGTCGACATAAAATCTTTTGCTTGTGAAGGTGGTTTCGATATGCTTGGTCGGAGTGTGGATCAAATAAGAACAACTGAGCAAGTGAATGCTGCAATGTCGGCATGCCAAGATCTGAAGTTGGATGGTCTTGTCATTATTGGAGGTATCCGTTGATCCACATACAGGTTGTTAATTATTTTGCTCTCAGATTGATGACTGCGGCTTCTTAATTGTTTTGATTTTGTCTATGAAGGAACAACTTCCAACACAGATGCCGCTCAGCTTGCAGAGACATTTGCCGAATTTAAATGCCCAACAAAGGTATATGATTTTATGTAGTCTATCTATGCATCCTGAAACGACTCGTTTCATATCAATAATTCGTGATTGTTGTTCCGGATCTTTTATTTGTTGAACTAAGATTTCGCCCCCCCTTCTTCTTACTGCTATTGCAAAAGAGTAACTATGTAACATGAAGATAATTGAAACCTTGGGCAACACTTAGTTTAATCGTCATTGAAGCCTGTTCATAAACTTGGATGGTTTCCACAGCTAAAGAACAAACATTTTGAACAGGTGGTTGGTGTTCCTGTCACTCTAAACGGAGATCTCAAGAATCAGTTTTTGGAGACAAATGTTGGATTTGACACAGTATGCAGGGTAAAAGAAGCCGACTCCTTTAGCCACTATTGTATTATCTCAATTCTTGGGCTCCCGTAATAACATATATATATATAATTTGCTCTTGGCTCTCCAAATTTATCTGGTAACTGTTTATGTTATCTGGTAACTGTTTATTGTTTTATTCTCCATCTTTTTGAGGTCTAAAGATTTTTTTTTCTTTTTTTCTTTTTGAAATTCTTTTTATGTTTTAAAGATACCTTCTTATAAAATAATTTTTTTACTCCATGGATAACCCAGATCCATGTATAGTTGTTGAAAATATTGTCGAATTTCATTCATATTTGCCAAATATGAGAAATGAATTTAATAGTGGACATTTTTCGTAGTTCTCTTTTTATATATATATATATTTTTATTTTTGCTGAACAATATTGTTTTAACAATCAACATCTTTTCTTCATAAATGACTGGCATAGTAGGCTTGAATTTTATATACTTCCAGGTGAACTCGCAGCTCATCAGCAATGTTTGCCTAGATGCCATCTCAGCTGGCAAGGTATGGATTACTATCTTATGTTTTTGAAACCGTTGTTTTTATGTACGTTATAGACTGCGCGAAAAGTTAATCTTTTGGTTTTGAATGGACATAGATCATGGAGAAACCATATTGTGTGCAATTTGTGGGAGCATCTTTCAGTCATTACACTGCGTGAATGATTTTCCTGAACAGAGAAAAATCGCCACTAAAAAGGATTTTATTATTTGATATTGGAGAAACATTTTCCAAATTGATTAATTGGATCATTAGAAGAAGATCATCACTTGTTTAGTGTTTGCAATTAGTAGTTTTATTTTTGCAGTCACTGTTTCTATTTGAATTTTGTGCAATTATTAGTAGAGAATAATTCTTATATGGCGTGAGATGCGTATCATCGTTGTGATCCTTTGCAAGTATTTATCTTATGGTTTCCGAAATGAACAAATTCCATTTTACTTTGCAGTACTATCACTTCATACGGTTGATGGGTCGCAAAGCATCACATGTGGCTTTGGAGTGTGCACTCCAATCACACCCAAACATGGTTTGATTTCATAGCAGATGATTCCATTACAATAAAGTCGCATTTTCTTTCATATCTTGAATCACTTCAATTTTATATCAGCTCCTCCTAGGTGAGGTGGTGGCATTGTCGAAACTGACCATTTTAGACATTACAAAGCAGATTTGTGATACAGTCCAAGCTAGAGCGAAGAAAGGTTAGTTCCAACTCTGTTCAGATTCAGCAGTTAGCGACGTCATAAGTTTCCTTGTAGATAAGATGCTCTTTTTTGGTGCAGATAAGTACTACGGTGTCATTCTTATTCCTGAGGGACTTGTTGAAAGTATTCCGGAACTGTATGCGCTCTTGCAGGTACTACTGCTCATTATACAGTAGACAACAGCTTCTAGCGCTTGGTGAGTTAGACATTTAAATAATATGTTGGATGCTCTGTAACTATTGTAGGAAATTCATAGTCTCCAGAACGAAGGTGTTTCCACAGATGATATTTCGTCTCATCTTTCACCTTGGGCATCTGCGTTGTTCGAATTTTTGCCATCATTCATCAGAAAGGAGGTACTCCTTCCTATCCATTGTAATGAAATGGCTTTCTATACTTTCCTAATTCCTTCAACTGAATATTTTGGTGCTTGGCTAATAAGAACATCTTCTTTAATCCAGCTACTTCTCCAGCCAGAATCTGACAACACTGCACAGTTGTCCCAGGTAGATGCGTTTCAAGTGCTTTATGCATTTGAAATTGTTTTATATGTCTATGTACTTATTTATTGTAATTATGTGCAGATTGAGACAGAGAAACTTCTAGCCACTTTGGTCGAAGCAGAAATGGACAAGCGAATGGTAGGTTTTACTTTTTTAAAATCTGCATGCAAGTTAAGACTTCAAAGATTCAGACCTAAATTATTGTACGTAGCTGATAGAGTCTTAAGGAATACTTTTTTATCTGCAAAACATATATCTGATTAATCCTATCGTTTGTCTTTTGGCTTTCTTGTTATATCCTTTGAACATTTCTGTGCTTTGTGCTTTGATTACAGGCTGTTGAGTTGCGAATGCATTGTTTGTCCTGTTCCTTTTGATTTATAATATTTTCTTCACTTACTCTTCCAGAAACAAGGAGTATATAAGGGGAAAAAGTTTAATGCCGTATGCCACTTTTTTGGCTATCAAGCTCGGGGATCCCTTCCATCGAAATTTGACTGCGATTATGCCTACGTGAGTTTCAATTTTGTGGGAATCCTCATTTTGAATGTCAAATTCATGTCATGATCAGCTTGTGTGAGGTGAATACTTACAGGTTCTCGGACATATCTGCTGTCATATACTCGCAGCTGGTTTGAACGGATATATGGCAACCGTAACGAACCTGAAGCACCCAGTTTACAACTGGAGATGTGGTGCCGCTCCACTCACGGTAGCATTTTCATTCTCATAATGCTTTAATAGGCTCAACATGATCATTTTTGGCCATTGTGATTGATAGCTTTTTCTAATCCTAATCATTGCTTAAACTCTTCGATTATTCAGTTATTTGCGAGTATGTGTGCGTTTGGCATATAATCTGGTTTAGAAAAGTCATTCATAATGTTTGATTGATTAAACATATATCAGTTTGGACTTGCCAGGCAATGATGACTGTGAGGAAATACTCGCGTGGGCCTGGAGCCATTCCTATTTGCAAGCCCGCTATCCATCCTGCTGTCGTCGACCTCAAAGGAAAAGCATACGAGTAAGTTTCTAGTGCAATATTTTACCCATTTTCTGATGCTTCCCTTCTAATGGCACTCAAACAATGAGAACTATTTCCTCATATTATTGTCTTTTCATTATTGCAAAGTATCTGTTACAGCTGCATGTTTAAAATGTTGCATTCTGAGACCTGCATTTTTCTTTAGGAAAACTTGTACAGAGTGTGATACGATCCCGAATTCTAACTTGTTCTTTATGCTGCTAAGTTTATGACTTACAGCCGATGTTCAGGTTTTCCCTTCAACTGTGCTTATATTTGCTTTGTTCTTTGATTACAGGTTGTTGAGAGAAAGGGCTTCAAGTTTTCTGATGGATGATTTGTACAGAAACCCAGGACCCCTTCAATTTGAAGGACCTGGTGTTGATGCCAAACCCTTTACATTATCTGTCGAAGATCTAGATTACATGGGCAGAATAAAGTTGCTCCAGGAATATCTTGATAAGGTTAGTGTCTTATATCAGAACACTCGGCCCTTAATTTTCCCACTATGTTGGTGACAAATCGACTGCGCGCGTTATAGACTCTCCCTAGCATTGAGATTTGCTTTCTTTTGTCCTGTTTGATTGTTGATATCTTTCAATTCCTCTTCCACAAGCAGTACTGCCGAATGATCGAGAAACCAAAAAATTCTTAATCTGACTCAAATGGACATGTGAATCAAGCCATTTTGTTCTCTATACTGCGACACGCCGACACATATTTATGTTTCTTTTTTCTTTTTTTTTTTTCTGTTTTAACATTTACAGGTGAGAAGCATTGTGAAGCCCGGGTGTTCACAGGATATTCTGAAAGCCGCTCTGAGTTCCATGGTGTCTATGACCGACGTGCTGTCAGTAATGTCCGCCCCTTCTTTGAACGGCCAGCTGCCTCTCTGACCGCAATCATTGTTGCCGCTCTCATTTATAATCGCAGCTGTCGTCATCATCGTCGTCGTCTTTACTGCCATATCATTCTTCCAGTTTGAAAGCTTTTCGCAACCCTTTTCCTTGATTATATTGGAAATGTGATCTCTACAGCACCAGATGCTTCATTCGGGCATCTGCTTAATGTCGCTGATCATACATATATAGTCCTCTGATATTCCCTGTGATTCTTAATATCAGGATTGAATCGGTTAATTGCTACATATATATATAGTAACTACAGGCATGAAGATCTAGTTTGAGATTCTGATGACTGTAGATCAGTGAGAGGATGAAAAATAATCGGCATTGTGTACGTAATATATGCTGCAATATATATATCCTTTCGATCGAGAGTTATAAAAGAGTAAGTGCTTAATTTGTTATTTGCACAATGTGTCATTTAGCTCTTTCGTTTTATCATATTATGTAATCGATCGGAGGGGATTAATTGTGGACCTATCTTAATTGAAAACTTGCTGTGGAGGGTCCGGCTACTATACTATTATAAGTATGATCGCCCTCGTACTCATAAGTTGTTTTCAATGATAGAGCTTCCGAATCGACGATCCACACCGTTAAACGTTATTTACAGCATTTAAAACTTCTAGAAATCAAATTTTATAATTTTTCGACATCAGTTACCTTACGATCAAGAGGTCATAAATTTGACAATTTTTAACGGCCGGTATAGAATACTTGCTAGTTTAACGGTGTAAAAGAATTGAAATTTGTTGAATTTTTGATAAAAATTTCTATTCACTACATAGATAAAGATCAATAACTCCAATCTTGAATGGAAGGATCCGATCATACTTGATGAGCTTTATTATGATTTCGAAAATTTACGAAATTTATTTTCTAGAAGTTTCAAATACTCTAGCTAGATCATATTTAACGGTGTGGATTGTCGATTCGGAAGCTCCATCATCGAAAACAACTTATAAGTATGAGAGCTCCAATACTCACAATAGTAAAATAGCCGTGGCCTATATATATATATATATATATATATATATATATATATATATTGCTTCTCCTTTTTTCAGTTTGATTGCACAAAAAGGTCTTAATTAATTGGCTCATTTTGAAATCACATATTGCATAAACAAACAGAATATTTTATTGTTGAATTTTCTCATCCCCAGTAATCTCAATCTCATAACAAATTGTCAAAATTTTATAATTTTCAATATTATTTGTCAAAATTTTATAAATTTTTTACTACTATATATATATATATATATATATATATATATATATATATATATATATATATATATATATATATATATATATATATATATATATATATATATATATATATATTTGAAGGACGAATTAATATGTCAAACTCAGAATTGACCAATATTAGTTTGACTAATTTAGGAGGTCCGGATATTGAATTAGTTCAAAATGTTTTAAATTCTATTATTGCGTATATATCTTATAACGGACGGACGCAATTAATATATGCTGCTCATTAATTATTTGTGGGTGTAAATATTCCACTGTAGAATATCATACAGAAGTAAATTAATTAATTAGTCTGAGAACTAATATAAATCATATATATATAGTTTCGACCATTAATTAATAAGTGAGATCATTTAACATATATAATTAATTCAGATCTGCGCGTTACAGTAGTAATTAATTAATTGATTTATTAATTCTTCAAACTACTCTACTCGCTGCAGATCATCGATCCGATCCTTAATTTCCCTTGATCTTCCATCTCAGTAATTGTCCCTGCACACATGTGGAAAAAAAACATGCACATGCATGTGATTAATTAATTAGCAGCAAAAAGTAATTAAGGGGAGACAAAAAAAAAAAAACCCTTCTAATTAATGAGAAACAAACATATATATATATAAAGAGCTTCTCTGAAAGATAATCTATTTTGAAATTTTGATTTTACTATCAAATTAATTAACTTTTCAATTTATTTGATTTGAGTCTATCAATCAACAAGAGTAAAAAGTTGAATTGCATGCATGGGTCATTGATTTTTACGTGTTTAGTTAGCAGCAGGTGCCGTATACGGAATCAAATGAGAGAAACAAAGTAAAATAGTGTGTAGTTGAGGAGGTAAGTAAGTTGTGGGGGTCAGGGCGTGAAGTATATACGTACAAGGGGTCCTTGTCTTCGGCGACGATCTCGAGGGGCCATCCGGCGGGAAAGAAGTGGTCGGCGTTGCACCAGTCGAGGGCGCCGAGGAAGCAGGTCTCGGGCTCGTTGAGAACGCCTCTCGGGTGGAGGCGGCGGCAGGTGCTGTAGACGCGGGAGTAGCAGGTCTCCCCCACCAGGCAGTCCGGGAAGCACCAGAACCAGTGCGGCCACAGCGACCACGCCCCCGCCTCCCCCGCCAGCCCGCTCACCACCACCAGCCATGCCACCGCCACCACCGCCGCCCCCGCCCCGTTGTTCCTGCTCCTGCTCCTGCTGCTGCTCCTCCCCGCGGCCATCGATCCGATCGATCTGCACGCTATATATATATATATATATATCTATATATCTATCTATCTATCTGTCTATCTAGCTTGATCTCGGATAGCTAGTAGATATATATATATATATATATGAAATTGGAGCACAAGATCTACCCCTGCCTCTCGCGTCGTTTATATACACGCATGCAGAGTAGTACTTGAGAGTCCGATCGATCGATGCTCCATCGATCACACGACATAACGCACGAGCTAATTATTATTATTATTCTTATCCCGCGTTAATTTCATCTGAAAGTGAAACTGCAAATAGATAGATATATATATATATATATATATATATATATATATATATATATATATATATATATATATATATATATATAACATACTATTATCATATATATATTTAAATTTAATTAATTACATGTAATTAAGGCCTGCATGCACGTACGTACGTACGTACGTACCCATGCATGCATGGCTGTTATTATACATACTCTAACGATTTATTCTTGAAATTGATTAATATTAATTGGTTGGTTCGCTAAATTAATGATTATGAAACATATATGCATAATAACGCTATATATATATATATATTTATATCTTTCATCTAACTAGCTACTACTTAACATTGATCACTGTAATTAATTATTGCTTGGCTTTAATTTCGTTCTCGCTTAATTAATTAATTTATTAGATCTGCATGTATATATATGTTACTACTTAAATATTAATTATCAAATCGGGTGTTAGCGAGAATTTATGACTTATTAACTACGTGCAAATTAAGTGTGCGTACGTTTAGTTAATTTGCTGCATACATATTACATGCACGCATTAATTTATATATTGACGGAATTAATTATTTTGGCGAAGGCATGTGGGAAACAAGAATTAATATATATATAATATATAATTACTAGCCTAATTAATTTGAATGTTATGTAATTAAGTAGTGTTGGTGTAAATATTTTGCTGCAATATGCTACGTATAGGTACCTTGATCTACACCCATCTTTTAGTTGTAATCTTACTGAACCCTCATCCATCGACTGTGAATTTCACACTATATATATAGTCTAATTATATATGATCACTCTTATATAGACTACAATCCGAAATGGATCGTAAACTTAGCATTTCTCAAATATTTCATGACGAGAAATGTTAAGTTAAATTACAACCCGAAAAAGATTAATTAATGTATATCGGATTACAACGCATAATCCAAGATTTGTACAATATCGATCCTATATATGCTGGCCCAAGTTTAAACTGAAACTAATATAAAGGTATACAAATCTAGATCTAAATTGAAATGAAGTAGATTTTAAGTAAAATAAAGACATGGTTGGAGAAAGAGACTACCCACTTTTTTTTTTGAGAAAAGGTAGCATGCTACCGCTTCATTCATAGAGAGATTGAATTTAGCAATGTAGGGAAGTAACTAGGCTTCCAGAGCGGTACGTTGAAAAAAAAAAAAAAAAAAAAAAAACACTAACTAACTAACTAACTGCAAAAGGCACAATTTGTATTGAGCTCGTACTTCCGCAAGCACCCGACTCGTCGCTAATTGCTGCAACCTGGTGGATTGTTTGGTTGAAATGTAATAATTAATGCGATCTTTTGAAAAGGGTTTATTATTTTTTTTTTCCTCTTGAAAATGTGAATCAACTAGCTAGGATTTAAACTTAGAATCTCGAGTACCAACCACCAAGCCTTCTGCCAGTGTAAACATATAACATGGTATCTATACATCCAACCTAAAATTTTAGAGAAATGCAAAGTCTATAACAAAAAAAAAAAAAATAAAAAAAAAAATTGTATTCTCCACAACCCTTCATCTAAGAATTGTGGGGTTCACTAACTTTTTATATAAGAAAAGTCGTAGGATTATAACCTAATGTGGGTTTAATTTAGACATTTCATTACCCAAAATACGTACCTTACTGGAAAGCCACTACACGAACTTCATACTATTTCAACCCAATATAAATAATAAGGTGCGTTTGGTTTGCATTTTAAAAGATTGCTAGGAATAAAAGGATGTCCAAGAATCTTATATATTCTTACTCATCCTATGACTAATAATATGACATTTTTAGATGAAGGGTTGTGGAGAATACATAAATAGAAACGGTTCATCATCGCCACGTCCTGGACTAATCAGTCTAATAGCCTGTTGGTGGGTTATTTGGGAGGTCCGGAACAACGCAATCTTCAGATCAATCAAACCAGACCCTTTTGTAGGAATCTACAAGGTTAAACAACTGACGGACTTGTGGGAGCAACTCCTACCAGCCGTTAGACTTAATTTAATTTACTGGGTAACCTTACATATATCTAGAACTCCTTTTTTTCTTTTTTCTTATTTTATTTTCTTTTATTTTATTTTTTTTTTCGTGGCCTTTCCGAGGCCCACGATGCCTCACCCATGTAGCTTAGTTCACTTATTCAATAAATGAAGCAGGTAGCATGCTACCTTTCTCTCTCAAAAAAAAAAAATAATAATATGACATTTTGGTATTTAGTTCGTACGGTCCTATTATTTAGTTATATTATTAAAGATTAAGAAAAATATACAATTAATATATTTGTTTCGTTAATTAATTTTAGATAATGTTATAAAAAATTTTATCATCTGTTTAGAAAAAAAGAAGAGAGAATATATTAGAGAGAGAGTATAATTAAAGAAATAGGGAGAAATTAAGATAGCCGAAATTAGAGGGAGTAAGAGAGTTGAGATTTTTAAAAAAGTGGAGGAGAGAGATCTTAGCTTAGAGAGAGAAAAAAAGTTAAAATTTAGAGAAAAAAAGATAAGCGTAAAGAGAGATATGAGGTTAGAGAGTAAAGACAAATAATATCAATTAGCCGACGAGTGGGGAGAAAGAAAAAGATTATATATACATATTATAATTACTCTAATACGAGAATACTCATCCTCTCTCAAAGAAATAAAATTAGTGCCTTGGGATGAATTTGATTCACAAGTAAATTTAACATTATCAACTAAAATACTTAGTGCGTTTAGACAAACACCATCATATTTTTTTATTTTTATTGGATTATTATAAATTTTAAAAAGATAGTGTGAACCAAACGAACCATATAGTTAAAATAAGTTTCTTATTTATGTGAGCATGTGTAATACAGTAAAATTACAGTGAAACCAGATTGAACCAGATCGAAAATCAAAGTGAGTCATTCCAATTAATGGTTCAATTTATGAATCTTGTTCACTTCAATCCGTTTTTAAACTGGCTTCAATTAAAGCTCACATACATGCCAATTTAGCAATTGATTAATTTATTATTCTCGTAAATCATATATACAATAATCAAATTATAACTAGTATAATTACCAATTAAATAATTTTAGATTATAAATCTTTTATTATTTAATTGCACACAGGAGCATGCACAGGGAGAGTGCAAAGAGACATCGATATAGATCATATATTAATAATACAAGAAACCGACCGTCCCTAGCGCAAGTAGCAAAAGGACTTAGATGGTTGGTAGTACTCAGTTTGAATTAGTTGATTAAATTTATTTAAATGAAATAAATGAAGCGGGTAAGTGCTATCTATCTCTCTCTCTCAAAAAAAAAAAAAATACAAGAGAGAGAATTTTTATTCTCTATTCATTTATTACTTTTTCGTTTTAATAATTAGAATGAGAAAGAGGAGGAGGCGGGGGTGATGCATTTAGATGTTTTACATGTAGCGTAGTAATAGATACAGTTGTTGTAGCAAGATGCATGTCTAAGAAGATGCGCGTACGGGCATTTGCAGGAGCTAGCTAGACCCATTGCAGCCATGATCATGTGCGTATATAGTTAATAAGTCCGCACGTCCTTTTCGAGGAAGCCAAGAGGCCACCAGCCGAGGGTGTATCGTCGGAAGCCGCAGGCATCGAGGGCGGTGGCGAACTTTTTGATGCCCCACGTTCCCGGAGGGTTGAATTTGCCGATTCTGTCGTACATCTCTTTGTAGCACATGAAGTCCACTTTGATGTTCGTCACCAAGTTGGGAAAGGCCCAGCTCCATGATGGCCAAGCCGCGGCCTGCTCCGGTTGGCTCATCAGCACTAACCACGCCACCGCCGCCACCGCCAACCACCCGCTCCTCTTTGTTGTCGTCATCCTCTTCGTAAGTAGTTGATCCCCTCCTCGATCCCTCCCTATATTTTCTTTTTCTTTTTTTCACTTACTCTATAATTTATTACTCTCCTCTCTCTGCCTCTTTTAGGATTGCGACGCATATATGCCATTTTATAGACGCAGTTTGATAGCAACAAGCAAGTTTTATATTTAAGTTACATCTAACGACAAATTAATTTGTGCGTTTGAGTATGACATAATTGTTACGCATGCGTTTGCTATTAATTAATTAAGCAATACGTATTGTTTTGCAACAAACAGAATTAATTAAATGTCGATTAGCTTTAAATACATGCTTTTAAGCTAATAAAAAAATTTAGCTCTTTTGCGCTTGAAAACTTTAACATTAGCAAATTAATTAGATTTCTTAAATTTCTTAAATTTTATCAAATAGTTAGAATACATAGGCCTCTCTCCCCACTTGAATTGCAATCCAAGTCGATATTTTGAGTATAATCATATAGAAATCAAAAATTGAAGTTAAATTCATCCCGTCAAAGAGGTAGGGGTGGAACTGGACCGGGTTTGGGTCGGGTAATACTATGCCCAAGCCTGGCCCAAAAAAAATATTGGGCTTTGGGTCGGGCTTTTACCTATTTTTTTAAAAAATTAAAGCCCAGCCCGAGCCTAAGCCCAATACCCAATAACCATCGGGCTTTGTGAAGGCCCATTTTATGTATTTATCATATAATACATAAATATTTTTATTGTATAAAATTAAAATAAAAAACCTTTTTTTATTGGGATTTTATTATGATATTTTAAAATTTTAAAATATCCTTAAATTATGTACATAGATGATAGAACGTCTAATTATATTATGTACATAGATGATAGAACGTCTAATTATATACATAGAATTAACTAACTATATATAATAATACTATTTAATATATTTTAATATGGAACTAAATATTTTGTTAATATATAATATATCTTCATATATATAAATATATATCATTAATAACAAATTAACAATATATACTATATATGATATACTATATCATTTATTCCTTTTATAGATATATATATATATATATATATATATATATATATATATATATATATATATATATATATATATATATATATATATAACTAACTATACTTATTATTAATAGCACCAAGTCATTGGTGTCTTTCTGATTTTTTTTTAGTTGGATCGGGAGATGTGCGGTTGGGATGATGTGGGCCCCCAAGAGTTAAGTGGGTGGTTGGTTGAATAGTATGATCTAACGGGTGAAAATCATCAAAGGAGTGGATCTAACGGTGGAAAACTTGGTAGCACCAAGTGCTTCGTGCTATTGATAGCATAGCAGCCGGACCGGGCTCGGGCCGGGCTTGGACATGCCCAAATAGGCCTAAATTTTTTTCGGGCTTCAATTTTTAAGCCCGGGCCAAACCCAAAGTTATATTTTTCATACCCAAAGCCCGGCCCAAACATGGCCCATCGGGCCAGGCCTTGTTTAGGTCCGGGCCCAGTTCCACCTAGGAAACAAATATATGTTTTAATAATTTTAAAAGCTTACAATATTACATGCATAATACACGACCAAAACAGATAAACAATTAATAACTATAGTTGAAGGAGTCTAAATATTCCCAAATTAGTAAGCTTAAATGCTTGTTTGCGAAAAAACCTAGTGTTCTGACGGGAAATTTCAGAGCTCTTTTATAAAATGCAAGTTCTTATAGCAATTCACAGTTCAGCGAGTGAAACATTGATTAATAGAAAATGCACTTTTTTAGTCATCATATTTGGGCAACATTTATCCATTACAAAAATGGTTGCGCTGCATCAAGCCACGTTCATCATGCACACGACATCAGCTGTTACTCCGAAAAGAACGAACTTCTTATATAAATTTTACAACAGATAATCAAAGATATATTCGACGTTACAAGCTGGGATACGCCGGTCCTATCAAGAAGATATTGTAAATACCATAACAGGTCTCATATCTCATCGTGCATTACAAAACCGAGTAAACGAGCGCAAACCTCAAGGACAGGGTAAGCGACAATAAGATCAACAAGTAGATGATGACACACATTTATTTCCGCACCCCTCAATCGGTTGCAGCTTCCTTGACATCAACAGTAAAATTATACTCCTGGTCACAGCCCAGATAGGAATCACACATGAAGTAAATCGTGTAGGTCTTCTTTCCAGCTTCTGCAGGAGCCGTAAAGACAAGCTTGACTTTTGCCTTCCTCTGAAGCGAGACCCTTTTGATAGCCAGCAACTGATTGGTGGAGCTGTCTCCGACTACAAGCCACCATCCTTCCTCTTTGGGCTTGGGGTACCTCGGTGCATCGACTGGACCCACCTCAGCTCGGCCGCCCTCGAGGTCGCGCTCCAATGTCACCTGCAAGGTAACGTTCTCACCGGGCCCTACATCCTCGTCGTCGAGCACTTCGTACGCCATGTCAATATTCGGGAAGCGGTTGCAGAACCTGACGATGTCTAGTAGTTGCGAGTCCGACATCTGCAGCAGCTTGCGCCTCTCGTCGTCCTCCATCTCCACCAGATCAAAGACCGTCTCGATACTCCTGCCCGGATTCTCTTGGCATCTCTTGGCTAACTCCTTTGTGAAGTGTGGGAGCTGCAGTAACATGGAATCACGCTCCCACATTCCCTGCGTCACCATCTGACTCACCTCCATCGCGGAGATAGCTAGATTGAGCCACCCGTTGCTCGAGATAACGTCAACCATTGCCTGAAGCAACCTGTGAGCAGCGAGAAGCACCTCCCTCTGGTCTGCCGCCAGGTTTCCAACCACCGTATGCCTCGCGAAGTGGGCCTGCAACAGCGCATTTGCCTTCACGTGGGGGTCGCTGCATTTGGGATTTTCAGCAGAGAACCTCTGATGGTGAATCATCTTCCTAATCAACTCTTCCTCGCCAGGCCGAATAGGAATGTTCGTATATTCTGAAGCAGATGACAGGATATCCAGAAGGCCCTTCATCTTGGTTTTTGGGGTCAGCGACGAACTGAACCGCTCTATTGTGGTATAACTGATGTAATAGTAAGAAGCAATCAACCCGAGGTTCAGGGGCTTAAGGTACATATCCTCCTCAATGGCCACGCACTTGCTTGATTCCAAGTCGCTCAGCACATTCTCCACTTGCTCAGAAAGGTGGTCGGAGAGATGCCTGTGACTCACACCCTGCAGATTATAGTAGTTCGGATTCTTCGTGAGCCTCCGATACATAAATGTCCAGGTAAGGTAATCCACAGCATCCTGCTTATTCTCGACGACACCCACAACAATCTCAGCATTCACGTGGTCGTGCAAGAAGTGATGTAGATGACTCTCAACAGGGAAGGCTTCGTAGAGGAACTTCTTGTAGTACTCCTTGCGAGGAGCATGGCACAAGATAACGCACTTTCCAGAATTATCCTTTAAAGGCCTGCTGGCATGGCCCATCATTTGTAGCAGGTCGGTTATCGGATAATCGGTATGAGCATTCTCCCTCCCGTCATAGTACTGGGTCCCCATGACCACGACCAAGTGAGCCGGCAGCGCCCTTCCCCAGCACATCGAGCCGGTTGCAATGCACACTTGAATAGTCCCACTAAGAAATAATTGTGTCACAATCTCCTGATCGAGCTCACTGAGACCTTCATGCAAGTAACCCACGCCGAGAGGCAGTGTCCTTCTGAGTGCATCTTCCTTGATCCCTGAAAGGAAAGCCTCCATTTCATTCTCTGGCCGAAGAAGGAAAGAATGCTTGCTTTCCCCACTCTCAGCGCTCGAATAGGTACACAAGTCCAACGCGGTCAGCCTCGCATGCTTCCTCGTGGGTACAAATACGAGGGCAGGCTTGCCATTCTTCGCATGCTGCATGATAGCAGTGTACGTCGGTTTCGTCATCGCTTGCATCCTCGCCTCAAAGTTGGATATATCCACGCCTTGGATATGAATTTCCAGAGGCACAGGACGCACACCTGGCGGGAAGTTGAAGAGCCCATGAGAGGTGGCACCGATCCATTCTCCAAGGTCTTTGGCATTAGCAAGTGAAGCTGACAGTGCTACTATACGGATATTGCTACCGATGTGACTCGATATACGCCTCATCCTAGAGACAATTATCTCCAGGATAGGGCCCATCTCTCCCCCAATTAAATGAAGCTCGTCCACTATGAACAGGCTGACCTGCTGAACATGCTTACGCTGCTTCCACCGGCGAGAGAGAGCATCCCATTTCTCAGGAGTACTGATTATAATTTGTCCTTTTTCAAGGAGCTTCAAATCAGTGGCGGTTTCGCCAGTCAACTCCACAACACGAATACCCAGGCGCTTCCCAAATTTCTCTTCCCACTCGCGATATCTTTCCTTTGCAAGAGCTTCAATGGGTGCGATGTACACAGCCCGCATAACACTCTCAGTTCCTTTTTGATGATTTCGCAGCAATGCAAACTCTGCACATATCGTCTTCCCACTTCCTGTCGGAGCAGCAACCAACACATTGTCGTCGGTGTTGTACAAGACGGTAAATACTTGGGTTTGGATGGGATTGAAATGCTTGAAGGTATCATAAAGAGCTTCATACGAAGGATTTCTCAACGCAGTCACCGGCAAAGGTTGCAAATCCAGTAACTCAGTCGGTGGCGCATATTTCTCCGGTAAAATCAAGTGTCTGAAGCAGACAGGTAGAACAGTTTGAGATCCGAGCCACCTGTCTGAGACAACACGAATGAAATATTGAGGGGGGAGCGGCTCGTAGATGGGAACAGTAAAGTTAAGAGTATGATCCTCATCTATGTACTGTTTCTTTAGAATGAAGTACTCATGGTGAAGGATGTATTCACCGTCATTATCCTCAACTATAACCCAAAAAGGTTCCACATAGCCATGGACCTTATCATCCCACTGGAAATCTGGTGTTATAGACAGTTCAAAGCCCAAAACAGTACGAGTGATAGGTTGAACATGTGCAGCGAGATTTAGTTTTGGCAACTGGTGTATGCATTTATGGAGTTGTCTCCCCATTTTCTGGTAACGAATGAGCTCGCCAATCTCTTGAGAAGAAAGGTCATAGTACCTCTCCCAGGCCAAATCCTTCTTTTCCAGCTTCATCAGAATTTCATTAGGTATACCAGCAAATTGGCGCAGTGGAGTTTGCACGCTCCACATCCGCTTATCAACCATCTTGCAAAGATTCAAAGCCTTCTCAGTCAGTTGAGCCCATCCCCTCTTCAGCACAATCTCAAAAAGTGCCCGTAAAAGGCGACCGGCACTCTGCACAAATTATCGAAACAAACAAATGTAAGCCTGGTGGAAAGTCTACCTATAAAAATGAGTTGTGAAACTCAAACAATATAGAAAGAGAGGGAAACAAAAAGAGAACATTTTACCTGTCTAATGAAAACCATATCGGAAGTAAGAGAGAGGCCCTCAAGTTTCAACCGAGATATGTAGGCCTGCAGCAGTACGTTGATCTTTGCACTAGGCTCTTCCAAGCTTTCTTTGACAGGAATTGGCACACGATCCAAAAGCTTTGCCATTTCCATCTTCTCATCTTGCCTCACTGTTACGTACTTAAATTCCTCGCTGAGAGAGAAGAGCCGGCAAAGCTCAATATCACCCATTGTCGGCTTCAGGTATTCATTGTATGTGGAAATTGTCCCATGAGTAATATAGTAATAACTTGCAATTCTCCCCAGGTCCGTTACTTGAAAGTACCCACTCTTTCTGTCATATTTGATCAAATTATACTTATCCAATATATTTGCGGCAGAATGGATCTGCAGAATACAGAAAAGCAAAGTTAAACATCAAGCATTGGGGGAAAAAACTGATTCTAGTGCACAAATTAAAATGAAAATCTAAGTGTGTACGAACAAGATGAGAGAAACTTCTCGTGAATGCATAAGAAAAAAAAAGTTGCACGACAAGAAGCTCACAGCATGGTCAATGCTGAATCAATTAGATTGCAACATATAGCAACTTGATAAATGCAACAAAAATTGAATCAAATGTCCAGAACCAATACTAGTTTAAGCTATTATTACCACTGGATCTATATATGATTTCCTGGAACATAGTAGAAAAGGTACCGCAGGAAAAGTGAACGTAAGGTACTTGTAAGAAGGAGAAAACTATGTGCAACTACCTAATATCATACAACGCTGAAGTACTTTTACTCTATAGCCACTTGAAAGAAGGAAAAAACTTAGTTAAACCAGTGTAGATGTGCTGGACAGGACTAAATCATATAGCGGTAATCCCAACTCTGTGCCTAATACTAGTTACTACAGATGATAAACTTACATATGTTAAACGCATGTGTTTCATGCTACACGGAACAAAACATTGAATAGGCTAGATTATTGAAGTTAATTTTGCTCGTAATGAAGGTACGACAAATAGAAGAAAAAGGAACCACGACAGATGCATATATTGGAGATCGAATAATACTTGCATCAGAAGAGAAGCAACGATACCATGAAGAGATGACTACTATTAAGAAAATGCACTCAAACTTACCAAATCAGCCCTCCTTTCCTCCAACCCTTTATCCCTATCAACAGCATCTGCAGGCAAACCATATAAAGTTGGATTCCGAATCATGCGGACATAGAGATAAGTGTACCCAAGCCAGTGACATGCCTCCCGAGCATTCTGAACAGTTCCCAGTACAATCTCTGCATTCAACTGGTCCGCTAACTTGGACACGAACTGGCTCTCAATCGGGAGCTGCTGATTCATAAGGGACAGATAGTATTGAAGTTCACTATGTCCCGTTAGAATTATGCCTTCTCCATAAGAATCATACTGTGGCCTGCCTGCACGACCCAGCATTTGCATGACATCTAGTGGGCTTAGTTCTGTCCATGCACCTTTCTCTGGATTATATATTTGTGTTCCTTTTATAATTACGGTATGCGCAGGAAGGTTTACACCCCATGCAAGTGTGGCTGTAGAAACTAACACTTGCACATGTCCATCAGCGAAAAGCTCCTCAACGAGGTCACGGTCCACCCTAGCCATTCCTGCATGATGAATTGCAAACCCATACGGCAAGAGCTCTTTAAGATCATTACTCTTGACAAACTCTGTTTGGCTGTGAAGGATCTCACGACTTGCACTGTCATCCTTCAGAAATCGACCTAACGTATCGTTGGTGAGAGCAGTGTCTCGAATTGCACGAGCAGTTTTGGCTGTTTCCTTCCTCGAGTGCACAAAGATAAGAACTTGATGCTTTCCCGCAGCAGCTATAACCTTCTCATAACAGATTTCGTTCATCAACTGGAATCTCTGTAGAGGCTTCTTCAACGTGATACCAATATACTGTTGGGCAAGAGGGCAGGGCCTATAACTATTGTCAAAATGGAACAGACCGGGATCATTGACGCGCAAAAACACCGCTACATCCTCATAATTGGGGAGAGTAGCCGACAGACCAACCAGACGAATATGCTCCTTTGTTGCCTCAATTTGTCTAACAGTCCTAGCAACAATGCTCTCGAGAACAGGACCTCGATTATCATGAAGAAGATGAATTTCATCTATTATTAAAAGCTTCACCAGTTGTGTATAGGTCCTGTCCCCGGATTTCCTGGTGACTATATCCCACTTCTCAGGTGTAGTAACAATAATCTGTGTTTCCTCAATCTGCTGGCGGGTGAGTGTCTGGTCTCCACTAAGTTCCTTCACAACGATGTTGTATGATTTCAGGCGATGAGACAAATTTCCAACCACTTCGGCGACCAAAGCTTTCATTGGTGCCACATAGACGATCTTATATTTAGTATTGTCCGGCACCCCATCCTTCATATGCAAGCCGATCTGATGAAGTATGGTGAGCATAGCGACATTAGTTTTCCCAGCACCGGTGGGTGCACAGAGGAGTATGTTTTCCGGAGTGAAAAGGGCAGTATTGTAAACTTTACTCTGAACCCTGTTGAGCTGCTTCATCCCTTCAAAGGCCGGCTGTGCCCAATCAGGCATATCAGATATCTTCACAAGTTCCTCGCCCGGAGCAAAGGCTTTTGGCTTCAATGCCGGGACATGGACTTCTTCATAGCCCTTGTGGGGATTTCTATAAGAGCCTGGAGGGAGCTCGCACTTCTTGTTTGCCATTAGTAGGCCACCCTGGTGGAATGCCATGCTGTCGAGATCAAGGAGCTGACGCTGTCCCTTCAACCACCCATTCTCCGTATCTCTGTCCACAACCCTCCTTTCTCTATCACCATCTGTCCCACCGCTTTCATCCTTTAAACGCCTAGCCTCCTCTCTTATGCTCTTCTCCAAATTCTTCTGTCGCTCCTTTGCGGAAGCTCTTGTTGCATGCAACTGCTCCAAGATGGCAGCCAGGCTCGGACCGATATTCACCATCTCTTCTTCGATCTTCTTTCGCTGCTCCTGATCTTCCGCCCTAGCCAAGCGAGTACACCATACTATCTTGAGCCGGTTACGGAGGAGCAACTTGATAAGATCAAACTTATCGTAGTCCAAGAGCATCACTAGACGGTTCTCCACATCCCTGTCATCACCCTCTGCAATTATCTTGAGAACATCCTCTGCAAGTTTCTGGCTTTGTTGCGGATCGATCTCCTCGTAGGCCTGAGATATCTTTCTTTGAAGCCAGTAAGCATCAATATCTTGAACGTTTATGGTCAGCCCTTCCTTGGCTTCTTCCATGTCATCGTCATCTATCCCCCCCATCTGCATACCCCCAGCACCATTGGATTCCTGAGCATCCTCCTCCTCCTCGGACTCCTCTTGCACCTGACAAAGCATATAGCACATGTCGAGCAAAATAAGAATCAACACCTCTTCTTTTTTCTTTTTTTTTTTTCTTTTTCTTTGTGCGACACTAAATAAAAGAAATGCAATAATAAGTTCAGAAATCCTAAAACAAACCTGATCAAAGTCGCTCTCTTCTTCCTCCTCATCCTCTTCGAATTCCACAGCAACACCAATGTCGTCATCCAACGTCTCGTCGTTCACATCCGTAGAGACTGCACCTGCAGCATCACCTCCGTCCTGATAGTCCGTGATGAGCCGTCCAATGGACACAAGCTGATCAAAGAGCTGGTTTGAGATGGGATTCAACAGCTTCTCGATTTCCTTCTTCTTGTCGGGATTCTTGACCTTATCGTTCTTCAGAACGGCGAGCACCTCATCCGCTGCCCCGCTGAGGATATCCTGCGGCTGCCCACCAAACTGCTGCTGGATCACGCTGAGGAGTGCCTCGTAGGCTGCACGAGTCTCCTTGGTCTTCGGCTGGTACACCGCATCGTCTGTTAGCGAGAGAACACTCTCCTCTTGAATGCGCCGCCGCTTGCTGTCCTTCCTAGCACCTTCGGTCTCAAGAGCCGTCTCGCGCTCCTTCTTCTTCTTAGACTTCTTGATCTTCTCCTCGAGCTCGGGAGGCTTGCCCTTGTATGCCCGGTCGCCGAAGCTCTTCGGATCGATCTTCCCCCATAAAGACTCCGGCTCGCCGGTCGGCTCGTGGGTATCGCGCGGCCGTGAATCCGTGGTCAATACGAGGCTCGAGTTGGCACGGTACTCATACTGCTTGAACCGTGCATGAGCTTCGGCACCGCCCCCCAAATGGGCCATCTCTTAGGAACTGACCAGAACAAATTACAAATTACAAATTACAAATTACAAATTAGCAAAACAAATGAGAAAATGAACCCGCAGAGTTTGATAGTAAGCTCATCCATCCTAGAGATAGCATCTTGCCCACATGTTATTTGTTTTGTAAGATAAACCCCCCAGCCCATAAGCAAGCGGAAGGACAAGTTTAGAACACACTCCAGCAGAAAGAAACACATAGCAGTCTAGGGCACAAAAACTTTACTTACGGCATAAAAAGAGATGAAATGAAATCAATACATGCCGAGGTTCTTAGAGCTCAAAAATGGGGTGGATGTGGGTGCAGCATCCATCCAACTAAATAAGATTGGAGAGGAAGCGACACAGAGAGGAAAATAAGGTCGAGAAAATACCAACCTCCGGCGATGTCTAGAGATCTCCGAGTCCCACCGGAGCCGACGTCGTCTCTTCCCTTCTCTCTTCTCTCTTCTCTCTTCTCTCCGGCGGTGGAGGAGCGAACGTCGATGGGGAAGGAAAAAGAAGTCCCCGCTCTAGCTCTCTATTTCTGCTTCTAGGGTTTTAGTTATTAATAAAGAAGAAACAAAGACTCGGAGAAGAAAGAGAAATACAGAGGCGACGGAGTAATAATCGATATCGATATCATTATTATGGGTTCGGATTCGGATTCGAATTCGGCTTCGGATCCGGACACAACCACCCGTTTATCAGCCCGCACGCACCTTATTAGTGGAACTGGAGCTAAAACTGCAGCCGTAGGATAAATGATCGGCCGCGGATAGAATGGCCGGGGTGGATAGGCGGCCATATTCGACCCGTTTTCGGAAACCGACATAAGTTTTTAAAGTCGGTGCCCGCGGTACCGACTCCGAGTTCCGAGGGGCGGAATGTCGGCGCCGGGAGAGTTGGTTTAGCCGACTTTGACGCCTAGAAGACTTGTGCTGGTGTGGTCGTCCTTCTTCTTCTCAGTCCGGATTCTTCTACCGATTTTTAAAATCATGGCTCTGCTGCTCCGCTCTCCACCTCCCCGCCTCACCTCTTCTTCTTCTTCTTCTTCTTCTTCTTTACCAAGCCGTCGCAGGCGAACAAGGTCCCTCGTCGGCCGATTCAGGGCTTCATGGGAAGAGGTATTTTCCGTACGATGCAAATCCTTTTCTCTCCCTTGTCTCTGTTCCTCTTGTAGTATTCCTTCCTTGGGTGGTCATATTCTTATGCTTGTGTACAAATTATCAGCTCGCGGGGGTGCTGATATTCTCGGCCATCCCTTTCGCGGCGGTGAAGGCCGTGGCCAACAGCTCCCTCGGCGAGCGCCTCCGTCGGAGGTTGGATGCCACCAAGAAGGCCGCCGTCGAAAGCTCCGCCAGGTTCCAGGCCCTCGCCCGGCAGGCGAGGGATGCCAGGTATGTTCTTATAGTCGTCTGCATATTGCCAGCTACTTCAAAAACGAGCTTGTCTGCTGTAGCGCCGGTCGATGAACCGCTGTTTTGAGTAGTGCTTCTTCTGGGAGAAGCACTAGATTCAAATCCCTCCGTAGCAGAATTACGATCTCCGAGCCGGGGCTTCCGCTTTTTTGGGCCTCAAAATTGCATACGCAAGTTCCAGACTTTTCTCTCTGCTATCCACCCTATTATAGGTAATTGCAGTTGGAAGAGGAAGTAGAATCGGGGCCAAACACGCACTACAGTCGGAGCTAACAAAAAATGCAAATTCAGTTAAACACACTTCATACTTTATAGAATATTGAAATGCAAATTCCGTGTTAAGCGAAACAAGCCAGTGTAGTTCTGAAGAAAGAATAATAAATACTTTAACCTACCAGACCGGGGCTACACATAATGTCTCGACAGATGAGTTTTCCCGTTGTGAAATTGGATTCCTTAACTTGTGCAACTGCTTTACATCTGAAATTACTATCTTTCCCCACCTTACTAGTCAAGTACTAATCCCAACTATTTGCAGTTTCTGGTATGGCCGAGACCGTCCTCGCTGGCTTGGTCCAATTCCATATGATTACCCTCCTTATCTGACTGGAGATTTTCCTGGTGATTATGGATTTGACCTTGCAGGTCTGGGAAAAGATCCTGCGGCTTTCCAAAAATACTTTAAGTATGTTGATTGCCTTTCATTATCACTGATGTATGAACTTTATTAGATACATTATTTCTTCTTTGCTGTCATCACCTTCTTCGTGATGTCTGGTGGTGAATATCATAATGATAGTTCATACGTACAATGCTAGCCTTTGGCATAGAAATGGTGCTTGTTCGAGCCATTGAAGTAAATGTTGTATGAATCTGTTTGCTAATCAGATAGATGATATATGCAATTAATTAATATTTATATATGAAATAACATTCGATCTTACTATATCTAACATAGTTGCTTGTTTCTGGCGCCTTGTATCTCATTTTTTTCCTCTTGCTAACTTAGATACTTGAATTTGCTAATTTTCGAAAATGAAGTAATGGTCGAGAGATCTGTTAGAGGTCAAAGAGAATGAGACTCCAATTTCTAGCTGTGAGGAGTATAATAATAATAATAATAAAATCCAGAAAATAATGCGGCGTCACAGTAACCTGTCCAGGAAATGCAGCGACTCATAAAACGTGCATTCTATCGCCGTGTTGAAAAGTTCACAAAGTCATCCATAACTGTGGATTCTAACAAAGAGAGGATTTGATGCAACAAGACAAAAAGAATAGTAGAGTGGGATGTCTAAGGACTGGCCACACCCCCTCAGTTATGTTTATACTGTACAACACCCAGATTCTTGTGACCACCAAACCAAACCCTACTGCATGGCGCTGGCTTCTCTTCTTGCAGATCACTTTACGTGATGTTCTTTTTCAATTTGAAATGACTGTACTATGTGAAGTGATACAGAAATAATCATTTTAGACTGCTTAATGAGATAAATGTGCTGAACTTAAGAATGCTCTCTGCGTTGTTGCCTTTTCTCTTAGATTTGCTTTACTGGTTGGAGACATTGGTGAAGTCATCTTCTCGTACACTCTCATTGATGGGAATGTTGTTGAACATACAGTTATGTCGTTCTAAGTTGATTAAAAAATAGTGTTTTGCAACATCTGACACTTTACATGGATTAGAAAGTGGGATATTTGCCGTAATGAAGATAATGTTTTCCTCCAACATAGTAGTTTTATTGCTGAAGTGTATGTTGTTTTCATGACTCCCTTGCAGCTTTGAGATTCTGCACGCTCGTTGGGCCATGCTTGCATCTGTTGGTGTCATTATTCCTGAATTATTGGATCTACTTGGTATTGTGCATTTTGTTGAGCCTGTGTGGTGGAAAGTTGGGTATGCCAAACTTCAGGTGAAATTTCATGTCAATTTAGAAATATGCCTTCTTTTTTTATATCAAATCCTTTTTGGGTGAGAGACTTTAAAATAATATAAAAAGAACAGAGTACTTCATAATGGTAGTGCAGATTATAGGTAGTTTCTAAAGACGCTATGGAATACTTTCACTGATCTGAACAAACAGATCTGTCCATTGGAAGTTATGCGGAGGATCATTACAAGATATCCTGAATAATTGATGCTAATTGTTTCCTCTATTTTGCATATTTAAAAGTTTCATATGACTCGAGATTCAATTTTGTGCAATTTGAGTAATGCTCCATTTGCATTTTTAGAAAGTTAGACTATGTTTAGTCCTTTCAAGTTAATCGATGTGGTACTTGTATCTTAATTCTAGATGTAACAAGTACTTTATCAAGGTAGGATAAGATGTAATGGTTCTTCTTAGTTTTTATGTGCAGAGTACTTTAGCACAATAGGGTAAAGTATATTGTTGTTAAATGCTAATGAAACTGATGAACGACATCTCCTAGGGTGATACGCTTGACTATCTTGGGATTCCAGGACTTCATATTGCTGGCAGTCAAGGAGTCATTGTCATAGCTGTCTGCCAAGCTCTTTTAATGGTACTAAGATCTATCCTTTCTTTCTTGAGCTTCTAGTAATATCATTTATATTTCTTTGTTGAGCTTCTTCAGAAGTTGAATTTAGTTCATCATCAACAGACCTCGTGAGTTCATGGCTTGTCAAATCTAGGACAATGGTTGTTCGCTTGATGCCACTTTACCTGGCACTGCAGAAATTTCCAGTATTAACACAGAGATTATTAGGTAAAGTGCACTGTCGGAGAGTGAGATCCCAGATCTTGCTCAGGCCTGATCCTGCATGGTCCAAACACATTTGGTACAGGGCCTTTTCCAAGCAGGTTTGGCCAATTCCAGGATAGGCTTGGCCCTGTGGGCATCATGTAGTCCTGGGGCCCTTAGCTACCTTAATTTGGGTAGCTTTACTGGTAAAATTCTGCTGTGGCTTTTTGTCTTCAAGGGTTTGATATCTGCTCTGACACTGCTCTTTGTGGTTCTAAAACTCCTTTCACCACGAAAACCTTCAGCACCTCTTACAATAACAACAAATAGACCAAAAATATATATATATATGAAAGGAGAAAGAAAAGAGGAAGCTATGTGTGAAGAGATTCTCTATTTAACGAAGAGTATAATCTGAGACTTACTCTTCGCAAGTAGCTATGCGTGATTTCTTGAGAGGGGAAATGGCCGGTAGCTGTTGGATTCTCTGCCTTACATTTCTACTTAGTTCTATGCATGAGAAATATAAATACGGATAAGGAGACGGAAAAATGTCATCAATGCACACGTTGAAACTCTCCATTTTTATCTATCCTTTATAGTGTGGACAGTTGAAATTTATTGTTAGCCAAAATTCACAGGTACTGTTCTTCCAATAGTCTACCATGTCTGTCCTTAACAGCCACAGTAAGATTTGTGGATCCGTTAAGTTTGGAAATGTTAATGCTCATTAAGCTATTGCTGGAAATCTTGATATCTACAGTAGTAAAACAATAATTCAGTTGTTGAATGTCGATTACGAGCATTGTAATTGGCAATACAGACTTGGAATTAACATGTTTCTATTTAATCGTATTCTACCACTCAAAAAGAGGGCCTCTAGATTTGCAGCTTGTGAGAACCATAACTTGGTCTTGATGTCTCGAGAGCTGGCTTGAAACCAGTTCAAGCTGAGGGGCTAATTTGTTTCAAGTTTGTGATGACTGCTGTCATCTCTAATGTTTTCTTTTCTTGGCTTTTTTGATCGGTTGGATGATATGTGTTATTCTTTAATGTTTGGTAATGGCTTTTACAGGTTGGACCAGAATACGCCAGATATTGTGGCATAGAGGCATTAGAGCCATTGGGAATCTATCTTCCAGGTGACATAAATTATCCAGGTGGTTTTCTTTTTGATCCCCTGGGACTTTCCGAAGATCCTGTTGCGTTTGAAGAGCTTAAGGTGAAGGAGATTAAAAACGGCCGCTTGGCGATGGTTGCTTGGTTGGGCTTCTACATTCAAGCTGCTCTAACCGGCAAAGGTCCTGTACAGAACCTTCTTGAACATGTGTCTGATCCGCTTCACAACAACGCCATCTCTTTATTTACAAATTACAACAATGTAAAGTAAAATAATCAACATAGTGTAGTGGCTCAGCCTTAAAGTGTATAGGCAGGCGGTACAAATGATGCAGGCAACGTTTTTTTTTTTTTTTTTTTTTTTTTTTTTTTGAGATTAAGGTAGTATGCTACCCACTTCAATAAAAAAAAAAAAAAAAAAGTTTACAAGAGTGAGGCAGCCAGGCGCCCGGGCCTCGTCGAGACGAAAAAAATAAATAAATAAAATAAATAAAAATAAAATAATTATAATTATAATAATTATTGATTAATTGATAAAAATTGTTTTCAAGCTTCTGACAACTAATTATCCAACGGACTCCTTTGGAAGATTGTGTTGTTTCTGCTCTTTCAGATAATCCACCAACAGGCCACTAGTTTCGTAATCCAATTGAGCTTAGAATGCAGGTCCTTCCTATCTGCCTACCTATCCCAAACTGAAAGAACAGCCGCCCCCAAATCCGAAGCCTGTACACCCTCGACAACCATCACTAAGATGAATTTAGCAAAGACATAATTCGTGAACAAATGATCCATAGGTTCCTCCTCTGACCTGCACAATACACAAGTCGTGTCTCCGGTCCACTCTCTTTTTATAAGGTTATCTGCCGTGAGTAGCCTCTTTTTGAGGACGAGCCAGCAGAAAATTTTAACTTTAAGAAGTATACGTAATCTCCATAACTTATTAGCGCGGACATTCCGTATACCTCCTTCGCTCAGCGCAGAGTAAGATGACTTGACCGAGAAACGGCCCCCAAGGTCCCATCGCCAAAGAATCCTATTCGGGCACTGGTCTTCTACTTTGAAAGGAGAGACCCGGTCCATAAACTCCGAGAAGGTATAGACCAAGGCCTGACAACTAACATTTCCATCTCCCAAGATCTTACTCCACTCCCAACCGTCGCTTCCCCAACCCTTCATGACTTTGGCAATCGTGCATCTCGTCCTATTGTACACCTCCTGATAAGCCCGTTGCAAAGAAGCCTCCCCACACCATTGATCAAACCAAAAATCAATAGTGCTTCTGTTTCCCAACTTAAAATTTATTTTCTATTTGAAGATTTTAGAAAGACTTGGAACCTCTTTCCACCAATGTGAAAGGGGCTGAAAGGATCTTCCTTTCTTTAGAGGTCTTCTTCTGCGATAGTAAAGATCCTAAATAAATTTCTTCCATAGTAGCTGAGGTTCCGTGTGAAACTTCCACTACCATTTGACAAGTAAAGCTTGATTCATAGTAGCTAAGTCCAAAATGCCAAGCCCTCCTTTTTTCTTATTTTTGCAAATATTTTTCCAAGCAATTAGACATCCCTTGCCAGATGTGTTATCTCCTCCTTTCCAAAAGAAATCTCTACGCATTGCCTCAATCCGTTTGGTCGCCCATTTCGGTGCCTTAAACATAGACAGAAAGTAAATGGGTAGATTTGTTAAGACTGCGTTAACCAGGGTAAGCCTACCCCTCTTGAGAGCAGTTTAGCCTGCAAGCCGTTAATTCTGCTTTGTATTTTCTGAATAACCCCTAACCAGTCCGCCCTGGAAGGGGATCTAATGGAAAGGGGCAGGCTAAGGTAGGTGGTAGGGAGGCTGCCAACGCTGCACTTAAGTAAATCTGCCAGTCTTCTCGCTTTTCCCTCAATCTGTCCAGTATAGTACAACTCCGGCTTGACCTTGTTAACTTTCATTCCGGACGCCCATTCAAAAAGCTGCCACAAGAATTTTAGGTTTCTTAAATATCTTTTCCTAGTCTCACAGAAAAAAAATGTGTCATCCGTAAATTGGATGATAGTAACTTTGCTTGTCCCCTTAGGGCCAAGGCCTTTGATGAGATTGTTAGAAATAGCCTTGTCTATCAATCGGGCCATGCAGTCCGCCACCAATAGAAAAAGAAAGGGGGATTGCGAGTCCCCTTGCCTAACACGTCTCTTTGTCAAAAAAAAACACCTCTCATTCTCAAAAAAAAAAAAAAAAAAAAAAAAAAAAAAAACTCCTCTCTTTGTCTTTATCCAATTGGTAGCCTCTCCATTAACCAGGACCGCCACTTTGGCAGAGCACACGCATAACTTGATCCATCCGTACCACTTCTCGTTAAAACCCTACCAGTCTAAGATATGAAACAGAAATGGCCAGCTGATCCTATCATAAGCCTTTTCAAAATCCACATTCACGCCAACCCCCTCTATATCCTTCTTATATCCCCAGCCCAGTAATTCGGAGGCTATTAAGAAAGCGTCGGATATATTCCTCCATTTCAGGAATACTGATTGGTAAGGGGAAATGAGATCATTCATAATCACCTCCAGACGATTGGCCAATACTTTCGAAATGATTTTTTGTATGCCATTCAACACACTTATAGGACGATAGTCATTCGCCCTCTGTGCCCTATCTTTTTTGGGGATAAGACAGATGAACGTGTAGTTGATAGGATTCGTGGTCAGTCTCCCCTCGTACATCTCGTGGAAAAGATCCGCAATATCCCCTTTTAGCGTGTTCCAGAAGGTTTGGTAGAATCTAAATGAAAATCCGTCCAGGCCTGGCGCCTTATCACCCCTTAGTTGGAAAACCGCTTGCTTGATTTCATCAATGTTAAAGGGTTTTGATAGGCGAGCATTAGCTAGATCAGATACACGATTCAATGTGGACAGGCCACTCCAATCCCCGAAAAATGATGTGGCTTATAGAGCTCTTTAAATTTCAGAAATAAATAGTTCGTTTTTTCCTCGTCAGTTCGATACACAGCTCCTCCATCATTGATCAAACCAATTCTGTTAACTCTTTTCCTTCCATTAGCTACGACATGAAAAAACTTAGTATTGATGTCGCCCTCTTGTAACTAATGCTACTTAGCTCAGATTTTCCAAAAGGATGTTTTGTCATTAAGCACCCGTCGTAAATTTTCTTTTAATTCCTCTCTTTTCAAATATAGGTCTTGTGAGAGTTCACTTTGTTCTTCCAATTTGTCAATTTTCTGAATTTCGACCCAAACTTTAAGTCTAAGCCCTCGGATACTATAGAAATCATTCACGCACCACTCTTGAATTCTCTTCCTGCAGTGTCTCAACTTTGCCGTGAAAGTTAAAACTGCTGACTTTTTCTGAGTACCCTCCTCCATCCACCAGCCCGGCAGTTTAGAGACAAAATCCTCGTGATTCAACCAGGCTTTTTTCAAAGCGAAAGATTTTCGTCCTATTTCTCGTGTCGTACCTCTTGGCAATTAGCAAGATGGGGCAGTGGTCCGAAGTTACTCTAGGGAGGGCTTCAACTTTAGTTAAAGGAAAATCCATGTCCCATTCTGCGAAGACTAGATATTGGTCAAGTCTAGCTAAAATTGGACACCTTTACATGTTGGACCACGTAAAAGCTTAGTTGGCCTAGGTAAGTCAATCAGTGCTAGCTCCGTAATAAGATTGTTGAACAAGAGTGTAGCTTTAGAACTCCAGTTCTTTCCTCTCCGCTCCTCCTGACTTCTGGTGTTATTGAAATCCCCGCAGACAATCCATTTGCCTATGCAACTCTCTTTCAACTGTGCCAGTTCTGAAAAGAACTCTTCTTTACCTTCCCACGTCGGTGGGCCATACACATTCGTAAGAAAAAACCTGGTACCACTCAGGGCGTGCAACAGCAAAACTATAATGGAAAACTTTCTTACTAGCACTTCGTGACACCTAAAAATATGCGAGCTCCGGCACGTGATTAAACCCCCGGATGCACCATTGGATTCAACAAAAACACATTTGTCTAGAAGAGAACCACCAAAGCTACGTAGAAAAGATCCAGATACATGACCAACTTTAGATTCTTGGAGACACAGCACCAAGTTTCTAAACCTAGAGATAGATGCCCTAACGGCAGTACGTTTAGACGGGTCGTTGAGACCTCTAACATTCCAGGAACAGAAGCGAAATATAAGAAAAAAACAAAGACACCCAACCCCAAAAGGAACCCAAAATGAGTGTCTATAAACCCCAGACCCAGCACACCTCACACATGGTGCTTGCCAAACTCGGCGAAACAGTTCACCTCAGAATCTCCCAACTCCACCCCGAAGGACCGACTCTTTCGAATGATTTTCCTAGTAGGACCGGCTCCACGCCAAAGGACCGTCCATGCCAAAGAACCCAAAAAGAGTGTCTATAAACCCCAGACCCAGCACACCTCACACATGGTGCTTGCCAAAAGGACCCAAAGGGACCGACTCCACGCCAAAGAACCCAAAGAACCCAAAAGGACCGACTCCACGCCAAAAAACCCAAAAGGACCCAAAGAACCCAAAAGGACCACCTCCACGCCAAAAGAACCCAAAAGAACCCAAAAGGACCACCTCCACACCAAAGAACCCAAAAGGACCGGCTCCACGCCAAAGAACCCAAAATGAGTGTCTACAAACCCCAGATCCAACACACCTCACACATAGTGCTTGCCAAACTCGCCGAAACAGTTCGCATCAGAATCTCCCAGCTCTACGCCAAAGGACCAGCTCTTTCGAATGATGCAGGCAATGTTGTTTTCTGATAGTTGGCGCAATCTGAGATGTAGTTTCAAGAGAGAGAGATTGGCATTGTTGCCCTTTATTAGGGCTTAGGTTTCAAACAAATGGTCAAAAATTCATAGCTAACAATTCTTTTCTATTTAATTATTACTTGTTTACTTCCAGTGCCACTGGTTAAACCTGATAAATGCAACTCTCTTCAATTTTCTTGCCCTACCATGTCTGCGAGAAATTTTATTCAATTTCTCATTCCGTGTCTGTTGTAACATTGTAAGTGCCTCCTGAGGGTGATAAACTATGCTGGTAATGAAGTGACTCAGAGATGATCTGGTTCTTCTCATTTTTGGCCCGAGGGAGAAGAGATCACCTGGTATATATGGCATGACATATTTAGACTCTCTGTATAGGCAGTATGCAGACGTTGCAAGCTTGTCATGTTGAGTATTCGATTTGGCGAGGTAGTTAGATTGGCATATGATTCGACGCTCCCTTGCATCGTTGCCTTGATCTACGAGTCATTAAATTTGCCAAGTAATCAAAAACAAGGTCTCATCTTGGGCCTGCAGGTGCGTTGCTCAGATAATAATTTGCCTTTAATTAATAAGATTACTATTTGATTGATTTTCAGCTTCTAGTTTCGAAAAACTGCTGTGCGACATTGAATGTAACTTACAAAACTGGCGAGTTAAGTGCGACATTGAATGTAACTTACAAAACTGGCGAGTTAAGTGCGATATTGAATGTAACTTACAAAACTGACGAGTTAAGTGCAACTCGGCAAATGCTTAGGATTTAATTGTCTAGTAAAAGGACTCATTTAAGGTACCCTTTTGAATAAGCTGAACGCTCGATCAACATCCGGCGCAGGGTAACTACAGCAGATGTTAGTTTGTGTGCTGTGTATATAAATGTTGCTCGTAGCAGGCAGAGGCAAGAGCAAAGGCGAGGGAAACCCGTGCCTACCAAGTAGCTAGCTGGACACCCATCGGTCGGTCGGCTCGCCGCTGCCGACGACCCGAGTACTTGGGATAGTTATTTATTTAGCTAGTAAGTTATAAATAGATCAATGGCGGGCACCGGCACCGGCGGCGACCGGACCCACGGGATCCCGCTCATGATGAGGGCCCTCGTGGGCCTCTTCATGATCATCATCCAGTTACAAATGCACCAGGTGGCTGCCTTCTGGCCTTTCGACTGGTTACTAAGTGATATATTTTTGCGGCCCCTTCCGAGTCCGGTGCCGAGCGACTTCTTGCTGGTGCTGAAGACCCACCTGTCGCAAGAAGTGAGCCTGAGCTGCGGCGGAAAGAAGGCAGGGTCGTCCACCGGCTACTTCCACCACTTCAGCCTCCGCCCAAATGAGGCCCGCAGGTACTACTTCCGTGCGGACCTTGACGAGTACTTGGTCGTCACCTGCTTCTACGCCTACAGCGGTAACTACATGGCCGACATTGTGATCTTCGACATGCGGCCCACGAAGATCCGCTGTTGGAAGAATGCTGCCGCTTCTCGACGGCCCGACTCTCGCCGTATAAGATCACCAAGAGGGCAAATTCTCGTTGGGCGACCCGGCACTCAAGCACCGCAAACACTTCGCAATCTTCACCTATGGTTGCCGGGAGAAGCGACACCCGCCGCTTGGCCGGACGAATCGCAGCTTCTACGAATGGTTAACGTATAGCCACGACTAATAGAACCGCCGTCAAATTAATTAACCATTCATATATATATATATATATATATATATATATATATATATATATATATATATATATATATATATATATATATATATATATATATATATATATATATATATGTTTCCACCTGGCCGTGCATCCATCCTCGACTGTACTACGCCTTGCATCTTCTCTGTCGTTATAAAACTTATTACTTCTTTCTGGCCGCACGAGCGTCCAAAATCTACGCAATCCTCTCAATTAGAAGGTCACTTTTGAATGGGTTGGTCAAATTAGTCCAAGCGCGAATGAGCGCCCAGCACTATTTCTATCGGCAATTTTTTTTAAAAAAAAAGGTCCGAAAATTTAAGACGAATATTGAATTCCTATACAAAAATCTCTCCGTATTCAAATAAAACGATCAGTTTAAATTCTTAAAAATTTAAAAAATATAACAGAAATATTTAATGTAATTTTTTTTTTAAATAGATGCCGATTTGGAAACGAGATCGCGATTACCGGTAGACCCGGGTCGGTTCGGATTTTAGCCGTGATGTCGCCGACTTTCCAACGACTCCTCATTATCAATCTGAGGAGATCGGAAGTCCGGCGGCCCTCGCCTTAGAAACGAGAGCACCGCCCGCATTTCGACCCGCGCTGGGCCGTCCTGACTCTTTCCGTTAACTCTTTTCCTTCTATTAGCTACGGCATGAAAAAACTTAGTATTGTTGTCGCCTCTTGTAACTAATGCTACTTAGCTCGGATTTTCCAAAAGGATGTTTCGTCATTAAACACCCGTCGTAAATTTTCTTTTAATTTCTCTCTTTTCAAATATAGGTCCTGTGAGAGTTCACTCTGTTCTTCCAATTTGTCAATTTCCTGAATTTCGACCGAAAGTTTAAGTCTAAGCCCTCGGATACTATAGAAATCATTCACGCACCACTCCTGAATTCTCTTCCTGCAGTGTCTCAACTTTGCCGTGAAAGTGAAAACCGCTGACTTTTTCTGATCCACCAGCCCGACAGTTTCGAGACAAAATCCTCGTGATTCAACCAGGCTTTTTCAAAGCGAAAGATTTTCATCCTCTTTCTCGTGTCGTACCCTTAGTTAGTTAATTCACGTTTAATACGCGAATTATTCGCGTATTTTTCACAATACGAATTAAACGGCGAATTCCGTATTTTCCAAGAAGTATGAAAAAAAACGCGATTTTTTTATCAAAAATAATTATTCGCGAACTATTCGCGAATCGCGAATAATTCGCCCAAAAAATCGGCGATCGCGGCCACCTCGTTGCCGCTCGCCTCGTCGCCGCTACAGTCGCCGCTCGCCTCGTCGCCGCTCGTCGCCGTGCTGCGGTCGCCGCTCGCATCGTCGTCGTCTCCGCCGCTCTCGCCGCGCCGGAAGCTAGGGCCGCGGCGGTGAATCTCATCTCCTTCCCCGAATTAGAAGAAGAAAACAAGAAAAATATCGGGGCTTTTGGTAGCATGGCTAGCGCGCGGTCCACGAGGCTATTTCGGCCTCGTGGACCGCATGAGGAGGTCCACGGTGGACCTCCCTCTCTCCCTCTCTCTCTCTATATATATATATATATATATATATATATATATATATATATATATATATATATATATATATATATATATATATATATATATATATATATATATATATATATATATAATTTTATTTATAAATATTTATTTATTTATTATATATATTATTTTATTTTTATATAGAAATATTTATATAATATTTTATTTATAAATTTGTAATTATTTATTAATATTTCTAAATATATAAATTTTATGTATTATCAATATATATTTATTATTAATATATGAATATATTTAATCGATCTATATATAAAAATTATAATAATAATATATATAGTATATTAACTATTATATATTTATTATATAGCCGAATTTTTTATCCCGAATTTTTAATTGGTCAACGTATAATATCCGTATAAATTACGTATCCAAATAATTAACGAATCCGTTTTTTAGCCGTATTTTTCAACGAATTTAAAAATTAAAAGACGAACTTTATCCGAATTATACCCGTACCGAATTTTTGCCGAATCCGAATTAACTAACTATGGTCGTACCTCTTAGCAATTAGCGGGATGGCGCAGTGGTCCGCAGTTACTCTAGGGAGGGCTTCAACTTTAGTTAAAGGAAAATCCATGTCCCATTCTGTGGAGACTAGAAATCGGTCAAGTCTAGCTAAAATTGGACACCTTTGCATGCATGTTGGACCACGTAAAAGCTTAGTTGGCCTAGGTAAGTCAATCAGCGCTAGCTCCGTAATAAGATCGTTGAACAAGAGTGTAGCTTTAGAGCTCCAGGTCTTTCCTCTCCGCTCATCCTGACTTCTGGTGTTATTGAAATTCCCGCAGACAATCCATTTGCATATGCAACTCTCTTTCAACTGTGCCAATTCCGAAAAGAACTCTTCTTTACCTTCCCACGTCGGTGGGCCGTACACATTCGTAAGAAAAAACTTGGTACCACTCAGGGCGTGCGACAGCAAAACTATAATGGAAAACCTTCTCACTAGCACTTCGTGACACCTAAAAATATGCGAGCTCTAGCATGTGATTAAACCCCCGGATGCACCATTGGATTCAACAAAAACACATTTGTCTAGAAGAGAACCACCGAAGCTACGCAGAAAAGATCCAGATACATGACCAACTTTAGATTCTTGGAGACACAGCACCAAGTTTCTAAACCTAGAGATAGATGACCTAACGGCAGTACGTTTAGACGGGTCGTTGAGACCTCTAACATTCCAAGAACAGACACGAAATATAAGAAAAAAATAAAAACACCCAATCCCAAAAAGAACCCAAAATGAGTGTCTATAAACCCCAACCCAGCACACCTCACACATGGTGCTTGCCAAACTCGGCGAAACAGTTCACCTCAGAATCTCCCAGCTCCACGCCGAAGGACCGACTCTTTCAAATGATTTTCCTAGTAGGACCGGCTCCACCCCGAAAGACCATCCATGCCAAAGAACACAAAAGGAGTGTCTACAAACCCCAGACCCAGCACACCTCACACATGGTGCTTGCCAAAAGGACCCAAAAGGACCGACTCCACGCCAAAGAACCCAAAGAACCCAAAAGGACCGACTCCACACCAAAAAACCCAAAAGGACCACCTCCACGCCAAAAGAACCCAAAAGGACCACCTCCACACCAAAGAACCCAAAAGGACCGGCTCCACGCCAAAGAACCCAAAAGGAGTGTCTACAAACCCCAGACCCAACACACCTCACACATAGTGCTTGCCAAACTCGCCGAAACAGTTCGCATCAGAATCTCCCAGCTCTACGCCGAAGGACCGGCTCTTTCGAATAATGCAGGCAATGTTGTTTTCTGATAGTTGGCGCAATCTGAGATGTAGTTTCAAGAGAGAGAGATTGGCATTGTTGCCCTTTATTAGGGCTTAGGTTTCAAACAAATGGTCAAAAATTCATAGCTAACAATTCCTTTCTATTTAATTATTACTTGTTTACTTCCAGTGCCACTGGTTAAACCTGATAAATGCAACTCTCTTCAACTTTCTTGCCCTACCATGTCTGCGAGAAATTTTATTCAATTTCTCGTTCCGTGTCTGTTGTAACATTGTAAGTGCCTCCTGAGGGTGATAAACTATGCTGGTTATGAAGTGACTCAGAGATGATCTGGTTCTTCTCATTTTTGGCCCGAGAGAGAAGAGATCACATGGTATATATGGCATGACATATTTAGACTCTCTGTATAGGCAGTATGCAGACGTTGCAAGCTTGTCATGTTGAGTATTCGATTTGGCGAGGTAGTTAGATTGGCATATGATTCGACGCTCCCTTGCATCGTTGCCTTGATCTATGAGTCATTAAATTTGCCAAGTAATCAAAAGCAAGGTCTCATCTTGGGCCTGCAGGTGAGTTGCTTAGATAATAATTTGACTTTAATTAATGAGATTACTATTTGATTGATTTTCAGCTTCTAGTTTCAAAAAGCTGCTGTGCAGCATTGAATGTAACTTACAAAACTGGCGAGTTAAGTGCGACATTGAATGTAACTTACAAAACTGGCGAGTTAAGTGCGACATTGAATGTAACTTACAAAACTGGCGAGTTAAGTGGGACATTGAATGTAACTTACAAAACTGGCGAGTTAAGTGCGACATTGAATGTAACTTACAAAACTGACGAGTTAAGTGCAACTCGGCAAATGCTCAGGATTTAATTGTCTAGTAAAAGGACCCATTTAAGGTACCCTTCTGAATAAGCTGAACGCTCGATCAACATCCGGCGCAGGGTAACTACAGCAGATGTTAGTTTGTGTGCTGTGTATATAAATGTTGCTCGTAGCAGGCAGAGGCAAGAGCAAAGGCGAGGGAAACCCGTGCCTACCAAGTAGCTAGCTGGACACCCATCGGTCGGTCGGCTCGCCGCTGCCGACGACCCGAGTACTTGGGATAGTTATTTATTTAGCTAGTAAGTTATAAATAGATCAATGGCGGGCACCGGCACCGGCGGCGACCGGACCCACGGGATCCCGCTCATGATGAGGGCCCTCGTGGGCCTCTTCATGATCATCATCCAGTTACAAATGCACCAGGTGGCTGCCTTCTGGCCTTTCGACTGGTTACTAAGTGATATATTTTTGCGGCCCCTTCCGAGTCCGGTGCCGAGCGACTTCTTGCTGGTGCTGAAGACCCACCTGTCGCAAGAAGTGAGCACAGCCTGCGGCGGAAAGAAGCGGGTCGTCCACCCGGCTACTTCCACCACTTCGCCTCTCCGCCAAATGAGGCCCGCAGGTACTACTTCCGTGCGGACCTTGACGAGTACTTGGTCGTCACCTGCTTCTACGCCTACAGCGGTAACTACATGGCCGACATTGTGATCTTCGACATGCGGTGGCCCCACGTCGAAGACTGCCGTTGGAAGAACGGCGGTTGCCGCTTCCTGATCGGCTCCAACTCCTCGCTGTATAAGATCACCAAGAGGGGCAAATTCCTGTTGGGCGACCTGGCACTCAAGCACTGCAAACACTTCGCAATCTTCACCTATGGTTGCCAGGAGAAGCAGCACACCCGCCGCTTGGCCGGACGAATCAGCAGCTTCTACGAATGGTTAACGTATAGCCACGACTAATAGAACCGGCCGTCAAATTAATTAACCATTCATATATATATATATATATATCTATATATATATATATATGTGTGTGTTTCCACCTGGCCGTGCATCCATCCTCGACTGTAATACGCCTTGCATCTTCTCTATCGTTATAAAACTTATTACTTCTTTCTGGCCGCACGAGCGTCCAAAATCTACGCTGCCCTCTCAATTCACACTCTTTCCTTTCTTCTTGTCAAATTAGTCCAAGCGCAAATGAGCACCCAGCACTATTTCTATCGGCAATTTTTTTTGGAAAAAAAGGTTCGAAAATTTAACACGAACATTGAATTCCCATACAAAAATCTCTCCGTATTCAAATAAAACAATCAGTTTAAATTCTTAAAAATTTAAAAAATATAACTGAAATATTTAATGTAACTTTTTTGTTAAATAGATGCCGATTTGGAAACGGAGACTGCCGAGCCGGTTACCCGGGTAGACCCGGGGCTGGTTCGGATTTTAGCTGTGATGCTGCCGACTTTCCAACGACTCCTCATTATCAATCTGGAGGAGACTGGAAGTCCGGCGGCCCCTGCCTTAGAAATGAGAGCACCGCCCGCATTTCGACCCGCGGTGGGGCTGTCCGGACGCCTCCCTCCTCCTCCTCCTCCTCCTCATCATCATCATCAGTTATGTCATCGTCATCGTCATGCCCTGGTCTGCGTTCGCAGCTCCAGCTCTGCCGCTTCGCCACCACCCGAGGAAAGAGCATTAGCAGTAGGGCAAGCAGCAGCAGCAGCAGCAGGAGGAAGGGTAGGAGGAGGAGTTGCTGAAGTAGAGAGCGCGGGCGAGCGGTCCTACCGGTCGAGGCGGATCCGCGCGCTCTGCTCCGCGGCCGACCCCGACCCCGACGAGGCCCTCCGCCTCCTCGACTGCCTCCGCCTCCGCCTCCGCGGCTACCGCCCCGACGGCCCCGACCTCGCGGCCGTCCTCCGAGCCCTCTGTTCCCTCGGCCGCTCCGGCGAAGCCCACCGCCGGCTCCTCCTCCACCTACGCCACGCCCCCTCCGACGTCTCCCTCCTCCTCGCGCCACTCCTCGACGCCCGCACGCCCCTCCTCACCCTCCGCCTCCTCCGCCGCCTCCCCCGCGCCCTCCTCCCCTCCCTCTCCGTCTACAACCGCCTCATCCACCTGCTCTGCTCCCTCCCCCTCCCCCTCCCCCTCCACGCCCACCGCCTCCTCCTCGAGATGCGCTCCAGGGGCCGCCCCCCCGACGCCGTCTCCTACACCGCCCTCCTCGACGGCTACGCCCGCCTCGGCGACGCCGACGCCGCCCGCCGCCTGCTCGACGAGATGCCCTCCGCCGGCGTCGCCCCCAATTCCCTCACCCGCTCCGTCCTCATCAAGGCCCTCCTCCGCGCCCGCCGTCCCGAGGAGGCCCGGCAGCTGATGCTCCGCCTCTGGCCGGCGATGGACCACCAGCAGCGCCGGCCAGGCGGCGGAGAAGAACACCCCGCCGCTTTCGCCAACCTCGTCAGCTGCCTGTGCCGAGAAGGACTGTTCCGAGAGGTCTTCCGCATCGCCCAGGATATGCCGCAGGGGAGGAGCGTCGCCGAGGAGTTTGCGTACGGGCAGATGATCGACTCGCTCTGCCGGGCCGGCCGGCATCACGGGGCCTCCAGGATAGTGTACATAATGAGGAAGAGGGGCCTCGCCCCGAGCTCGGTATCTTACAACTGCATAGTCCACGGCCTGAGCAAGCGCAGGGGAGGCTGCATGAGGGCCTATCAGCTGTTGAAGGAAGGAGCCGAATTCGGTTACTTCCCTCCGGAGCCTACCTACAAAGCGCTCGTCGAGGGGCTCTGCCGGGAGAAGGATCTCGTCAAGGCCAAGGACGTCCTAGAGATCGTGTTACGGAGGAGTGACGGGGACGCCGACAGGACTAGGATTTACAATATTTTTCTGGCCGCGCTGCGCATGGTGGACAATCCTAGCGAGCAGCTAAACGTTGTCGTCACGATGCTCCGGAAACAATGCCGCCCGGATGTAATCACCCTTAATACTCTCGTCCATGGTTTCTGCAAGTTGGGCAGGGTCGGAGAAGCGAAAAAGATCATGAGCGATATGCTCGAGGGAACTTTTTGTGCTCCTGATGTGGTGACTTTCACTACCATTATCCGTGGGCTGTTCGATGTCGCGGAAGCAGCGGAAGCGCTCCATCTACTCCATCGTGTGATGCCCGAACACCGTTGCGCTCCAAATACTGTGACTTACAATGTTGTCATCAGGGGGTTATTCAACCTGCAGAAGGCTGACAAAGCGATGGATGTTTTCAATGAGATGCTGTCCGAGGGTGTTGCTGCCGACTGTGGTACTCATACAGCCATAATTGAAGGATTGTGTGAACGGGGCCGGATTGAGGAGGCAAAGAAGTTTTGGGATGATGTCGTCTGGCCGTCCAAGACCCATGATGATTACGTCTATGCAGCGATATGCAGAGGTCTCTGTCGCCTGTGTAAATTGGATCGGGCCTGTGATTTCTTGTACGAATTGGTGGATTGCGGTGTCTCTCCGGGCATCGTAAGCTACAACATACTCATCGACAGCGCTTGCAAGATGCGCTCGAAGAAAGAGGCTTATCAGTTAGTGCATGAGATGAGGAAGAATGGCCTAAAACCAGATGCTGTTACTTGGAGGATTTTGGATAAGCTGCACGAGGAGGAGAGCGTGCAGCACATTAGCCAGGATGAAGGCTCCGAATCTATAGCGAATATAGAGGAGAGAATGATGCCCAAGGAGTTCGAGGATAAAATTTCACCGCTCAGACATGAAGCCAGCGACCGAGATAATGTCGGTGTAGGAAGTCATGATGGCTCATTAGAAGGCTTGGTAGATTCGTCCCTTTCTACCGTGTCAATTGAGGAGGATGAGATTGATCTAGGCCGTCCAGTTACAATAAAGGCTAATCCAACCGAAGAGGTTAAAGAGAAACCCTGCAAACATGAGGAAAGAGAACCCCTCTCAAGGATAGCTAGAAGGGTATTTGGACTGCTCTGATGCCACCAGCGATAACACTTAAAATTATATTAGACAGAAAATCGATTGAATTCTGGATCCTGTTGAACATTTTTGCTTCCATGAGAAGCCTTGGTTAGATGGTCATACCAACAGGAAGACTGCAAATGAGAAAATGGTGGCGGCAGTGCGGCACACTTAATAATAACTTGCATCCGGGCAGGCCCTGCGCCACAGAACACGAGGTATTCTTTATAAAGATAGTTGAGTTGTCATGCCACACTTCCGAAACTCGAATAAGATCCAAATGACATTATTAAAGATTGAAATCTTAAAGAATCATGCACATTTCGAGGTGCGTGTGTTCCTTTTCTTTTCTCCCAGCGGGAACCACTGCTTGAGAAGCTTGAAAGCATTTTCATGTAGCTCAAATGACTATTTAAATTAGCTTTTACTGCTATAGAAGCAGTACAAACTTCATTTTGACAGATTTATAGTATTTTGTAAGACATCTTCCAATGCGGACTTGGTAATATCTTAAGGACGCTTGAAAAGGTTTGTGGGTCTGTGGTGATGGGTTGGTTATACAATTAATTGAAGACATTAGTATGCCTATCAGACATTAGTAAGCCAACCAAACTGAACCGAATTATTTCCTTTTGGTTCTGTTTTGGAGAAGTCCGCAAAAACAGAACTAAACCAATTGAGGCTCACCCCTGACTACAATCTCGATAATGTAGAGAATAAACCTTTATGCTATTGGTCCGAAGTATCTAGTTTTGCTTGTTTAACTGATAGTTCACTTCTAATTCATGGGCCTTTATCATCTGAATTGTTCTCCTTGATTAAGTCAAGATAATGCTTTGCTAATTTTCTCTTTTCTGAAATATCTCTCTATTTAATTTAGTTCTAACATTCGAGGAGTGATATAAACAGGCTACAAAGGAATTTGGATCTTACTCTTTCGAGCAGAGGAATGCTGAAAATCCAGTAAGAATCAGAGCCCTTCAAACTGAAGGCGTCAAGCACAAAAATTTTGAATATATTCACTCATACAAGGCAACTTAATAGCAGTAGTTGGCCCTATCTCACAACTTACTCTTGCAACTTTGGTATGCGAGTTCTTAAGTTTTATTGGTTTCTATCTACTTGAATATTATGTTAATATTAAGAGACCAAATACTTGCCAATGTTTTTGCAGAGCTCTCTAGTCTCTACCAGGACAAACAAGATCTATCTCCTTGTGTTGCAAAATTTGGATAATGATTTTGAGTTTTTAAATTGGAGACTGACGCATACCCTTTCTTTCTGCCCTGAAAATGTATGGTTAAATGGTGTTAGGTAAGCAGCCATTATCTAATGCTGTTGTTTGCTGGATGCATTATCATTTGCTAATACATTTTTTGTTATAGTTTGTTATATTTTTGTAGTGCTATCTCTGCAAAAGATTGAAGGGATTTCGAATTTTCCATGCTGTTGTCGATCAAATTAAAATTGGCCCAATAGTTTTGGACGGCCATCAATACTGAATAGGGTATTAAGACAAACTAAGAAAACAAAACTGAAACATGTTTCTATTGATTTATTATTTGAGCACTTGCTTATGCAGTTACACGTTCTAAAAAAGGGGTTAATCTTGTGTTTATTTTAACTAACACCTCGCAATGCTTCTATATGTTTTTTCTTCGGCACATTGGATTTACTCTTTTTTATTTTTATTTTTTAGTATGCACATTTATTTCTTTATTATTTATAAACCTCTATTAATCCCCCTAATCTATTGTACACGTGGCAGATTTAGCTTAATTTTGGGTATATGTGGGGCCTACCTGTCGTTAATTCAATTTTGCCTTAAACGTATCTTCCGGTTTTTTTGATCTAAAAAAAATCGTAACCGAACCAGAACCCCTTCTCAAAATTGAACCGGCTCGCTTCTTCATTTCCCGTCGCTTCGACAACCACGGTTCCTCCTCTACGGATGGAAAATTGGAGAAGGTGCGTTGTCGATCCTTCTTCACTCCCGCCGTTTCCAGTAACGCCTATTCATTCCCGTCGGTTGATTCCCCCTTTAGACGAAAAAATGATACCGATTCAATATCGTTTCGTCTCTTGCGCCGCATCGGATATTTGAACCTGTTGATTTGGAAGGGTTGTTCTATGCTTCTTCCCATACCTCTCAATGGCCATCTGCAATCTTCTCCTGTTCATCCTACTACATCTACTCTTCCAATTCCCTGTCAGTTTTAAATGCTTTTTCCTTTTTTTCCCCCTATTTCAGTTTGCCTAATACTATTTTTTTTTAATAAAATACTAAATACTGTTCGATTTGTATCAGGATGCCTCTAAGAAGATCTTCGAAATTCCAAAATCTGTTCCAAGTGCTGTCTATTAATCCTCCTGCAGCCCTGCACGGTAGCTTCCATTGGATCTTCGTCGGTTAGTTAGTATTTGTTAATTTGTTTTATTAATTTGTTTACTTTGATTTAACATCGTCGGTTAATATTTGTTAATTTGTTTTATTAATTTGATTACTTTGATTTAACTACCTTATTTCTTTAAACAACATCCGGATCTGAATCTGCAAGCTCCCAGATTATAAGTCTTCTATACATATGCTTGATTTTAGTTCTTATTGTATGCATGTGTGTGTTATAAATTTTTTGTGTGAGTTCAATCATCTGCTGATCTAAAAAAAAAAAAAATGAGTGAATTGCGACACAATTTTGTGATCTAATTATTGGATTGTTTTATTATTTTGATTAATCTGCTATGTACTTTTTCTTTAGTTAAAAAAACTAAAATAATTCCTCTTCAACTCAAAAATTTGTTACCTTATTGTTATTTTAATGTATATTTGACTCTGAATTTGAAAGCTTTTCGATATGTAGAACTTCTGAAAATTGAAAAAAATGATATTTTTTCAATTGCTGTGCTTTCCTTGGCCTCTGCGGATAAATAATTTTTGAACTGTAAGCTTTCCTGTTCTTTCTTCTTCTATATAATATATATACTTACTTTGATTTACTTATGTAATACATATGTTTGTTATAGATATAAAACAAAATATATGCAATTAATTCTTGGATTTACTAGAATTCAACATTTTTAAAATGACCTGCATATGCAACAAATTAATAAATATGACACACAGATATCTAATTTTGATCGTATTAGTTAGAGCTTCTTTTTCCCGATAGAAGTGCTATGATGTTGCTTTATTGAAGGATTTTGAGCTGTGAACTCAAATCTCAGTCGAAAGCTTGAAAATTTCAGTTAATAGCATGACAATTGTGTCCTTCTACCAAATTTAAGTTGATAGGGGTTTTGTCTAACACTGCCAAGGATCCGATGGCCAATTTTGCACATATGTGGATGTAGAGGTCTTAAGATATAGTCGATTTATGGAGGCTATTACGTGCTAGAGTTCACCCTCCTACAAATTTGAACGAGTTTGAGGAGGATGCAGCCCGGTTTGCTGTTGGAACATTATGCAAAGAGCTTGATTTCGAAATTAGAGATGCTAATTATGATGAAAGAAAAACAGATAGAAGAATTGTATGATCATATTTCTCGAAAGTACGAAGATTTACGTAGTAAATGTGACATGCTTAAGATAGAACATTATATTCTTAAGAGGTTCTACAATTCTTTAATGAATGAAAAAAAACAAATTCTTGCTGACTGGAATTAAGTGAAGACATGCTTTGACAAGTGTTGTAGCCTACTTAACAAATCCAGCACTATTCCAATGGATGCAGAACCATCAGTATTTGCTGAGGCATGTGCACCAACAATTGAAAAACGTGCAGCCATGAATGAAGCTCACAAATTGACGGCCGGTTTTATGCATCCGAAAAGATTGCCTACTCCAGATTCCACTCCGCGCTCATCACCTATATCTCCAATCTCGAATCTGAGGTAGAGTCAGAGCTATTACCAAAATCTTTTCATCAGCTTTTCTGATATTCTTATTGTAGTGAGGATTTGTAGACTCACAACTATTATTTTCAATCGATAGAGATGCTATGATGTTGCATTATTGAAGGATTTTGATCAATAAACTCAATGGATGAGATGTTGGGAGAGATGATGTTACTAATTAGAGATCAAATGCCGTGATTCTACCAAATTAATGAATTTAACAAGTTGTTGCTGCAATAACAAAATTCAGTTCTAAGCACCCTAGACTTTAATTTTCGGCCAACAGAGTGACCGATTTAATCTATTGGCCTAGGATCACTTTAGTAATTGATTTGGTCAAAGTATTATAGTAATCAATATTAACGTAATCTTAGGCAAGAAGAAATGCAAGTTAGAATTGCACAGGTCTAAGATTCTAATATAATGATTTCACAGTTGCATTTTCGGCTCTATAGATGGGAGGCTATAGAAGATCACATGCTGACAACATAATAGTTTAGTTCTAGCTCTATAAGTGGGTTGTGAACGAAATATAGACACTATAAACAAAAACCCAAAAAAAAAGGTGGAATTATCAAGATAAATGATACTTTTGAGTTTCATTAAATATCTCAAGTCATTTGTATTCTCAATATTTGTTTTTTCAACCGACTTTTTTTTAAACTTCGCATTGTGATATTAGATTACTAATCAAGTTCTTACTTTTCTTTCCTACTATCTCTTATGGTCCTAAGTTAGGAAACAATTCGACATGAAGAAAAAAACTCATAAATTTCATGCATATAATATTGGTGGAGGTAGGTCTTTTAGTTTATCCATGCTTTATTTAGTGGTTTATTATTATTATTATTATTATTATTATTTTCCCTAAGCTATTGGGATCCTATGCCGCCTCTGTTACTGCAATTATTGATCTATTAAAGTTCACCAAGAACCATCAGTATTTGCTGAGGCATGTGCACCAACAATTGAAAAACGTGCAGCCATGAATGAAGCTCACAAATTGACGGCCGGTTTTATGCATCCGAAAAGATTGCCTACTCCAGATTCCACTCCGCGCTCATCACCTATATCTCCAATCTCGAATCTGAGGTAGAGTCAGAGCTATTACCAAAATCTTTTCATCAGCTTTTCTGATAGTCTTATTGTAGTGAGGATTTGTAGACTCACAACTATTATTTTCAATCAATAGAGATGCTAGTATCTGTGAAGCCTCATTTTCTTCACAAATTTTAATTCTTCACGTTTATATGTTTATTACTACTTCTGGTAATATCAATTCAATATGTTATTTTTTCTTTTTTGTCGGTATTATACTCTAAGAGTGATAATTCTGGAAGAATCCAGGCTGGGCTATGTGAGGAAAGATCGATCTAAATGCGGCTAAGGCCACAGCCACTGTAGACTCTGGAGTACAGGTAATTGAATATCAACTAAGCAGAAAATGTTATTTTTTCTTTTTTGTCGGTATTATACTCTATTAAGGAGTAACATGTAAGAAGGTTTGCTAATTATTGCACAAATTGATTCACTTCGTATAAATATTGACCGACATTAAGAGAATACATATGAAATGCAATAAATATTTTGTGTTTATTGGTTTTGAAATGCTCATTTTTATTTCTCTTTATAACTAAGAAAAACGTTCTTTCTTCTCCTTTTCTTTTTTAAGTTGGATTATTTCTCAACTAATTATGTGTTTTGTTTAATTGTGTAAATAAAAAAATAATTTCTTTAGCAATGCTAATTTATTAATGTAATGCTATTCGAATCACATGTGGTAGGTTTTACATTTTTTTTTTCATATATTTGTACATATAAAATATATAATACTGACTGTTATAATGCCTCAAAAAAAGTTGGAAATAAATGTCTTTTTAGCCGAATGACAATGATCGTTTGGGATGCTTTAAAATTCAGGGTAGCTACGTAATTAATAAATAATTTAGTGGTGCTTAATTTTTTGATCATGAGTGTATAATAATGATGCTTTATGTTTGAGACAGCTACGGTCGCATGGCAGGTGGGAAATCTGTCGGTAATTGAGAAGGTAGAGGTGACATCGCAGTAGAAGATAGAGGTGCACCTCCTTCTGCCGTACTAATGTCTACTTCTGGAAAGCTAAGGTTTATAACTTACCCTTACATGATGTTACTTTCTTTATAGTTTATTGGTGAAGATATCTTGGTATTTTATTAAAGTGACATAATTTAATTAGAGGAGAATACATCAATTTCCCTAAAAATGTTTGCTTGGTTGCATGTCGACATGTAAACTCAAAAAAAATAAACATAAATTATAGGGGAAACTTCAAAAAAAAACCATGTGGTTTCATACTTTTTTAAAAACCCCTCCTGTGGTTTAAAGTGTATCAAGTTAGTACCCTGTAGTTTCTTACTTTATAACTTTAGTACCCTGTGGTTTGAAGTGTATCAAGTTAGTACCCTATGGTTTTGAACTTTATCACTTTAGTACCATGTGGTTTTAATTTTGTATCAAGTTAGTACCCTGTGGTTTTTTAAATTACAAGGTACTAAAGTGATAAAGTGTGAAACCACAGGGTACTAAAGCGATAAAGTTCAAAACCACATGATACTAACTTGATACACTTCAAACCACAGGATACTAAAGTGATAAAGTAAGAAACCACAGGGTACTAACTTGATACACTTTAAACCACAGGAGGGGTTTTTGAAAAAGTGTGAAACCACATGGGGGTTTTTGAAGTTTTTCCTAAATTATATTAGTTGCCGACCCCTCAATTATGTTAATTATATCATTAACAATCTTCAATCGACTTGAATAGCCTTCTTCTTTTGAATGTTCATATAATTGAAGAAGAAGTCGAGATGTCTGCCTGCCATCTAACTAAAGATTGTTCTCAAAAAATGAAAAATGAAAGAAAACTATTATCTAATTAAAGATTGTTCCCAAAAAAAAATAAAATAAATCGGAATTAAGGATTAAATAGTCAATTGAAACAAAATAATGTTTCATGGGAGTCTCATAAGTTAATTTGAAATAGACAATTTTAGTTATACAAACTAATAAGGAATAATACACATTGTTAAGCATAGCTACAAATGTCAAAATTAATGAACTAGCAATGCTAATTAAGTTTCTTATATTTTTCATTTGTAAATTCTATAGTGATGATGATAGAAAAGTATTATTAATCTTTTCTAAAGTTACATTAATGAGTTTTATGATTTAGTTTAGATATTCTCCTGAAGAATGGCAAAAACTGTTACTTTATTTTTACTATTTAATTTTAAATTATTCAACATCGAGATTAAAAGAAAATTCTTAAACGCATTAATACACATAAATAAGAATAGTTAGAGATAATAGATGGATTTGTTTTCTTCAATAATCATGTATTATAAATTATTTTGAGATACAAATTTTGATTTTGAACTTGGGGGTGTAATTGGTTTGGTCTAAACTTTGAAATCCAACCTGACTTTTTCGATTGGGTTAAATTCTTTTACATGTCTTCTACAGTTGAGTGAGTTATTGGTTAAATAGTATAAGGTGAAAATAGTCAAAGGAGTAGATTTAATGGCTAAAAACTTTTGAGTATAAAGAGGTCTGTACTCGTAAGAGTCCAGTGGCCGGACTATATACATATATATGTCTAGCTTTGCAGTTTCGGTTTGGTTTAGTTGGTTTAGAAGTTCAAATCAAACTAAATCTGACAGTCGAAGTTCCACAAATATCACAACCAAACTGAACAGAAAACTAATATAATTGAACCAAAAAAAACTTTATTTGGTTTGGTTTGGTTTGGTTTGGAAGGTAAAAACTTTATTTGGTTTGTGAATACCCTTAATTGAACTCAAAAATATTAATCAGTAAGCCATAGTGATTAATTGTAAAAATAATTTTTGCTCATTAACATAGTAGAGTGGACGTTTGGGAAAATATGCTCTGTGATAAGCGACTTCACTGATACACACGAATAAATATGACATTACCCATATTTGCGCCGTTCTAGTATAACTAGTGAAGGCTCACGCTTCGCGGTGGAAAATTTACGTAATTTTTAATATATTTTGAACAAAATTTTTTAATTTTTTAATTTTTTTAATTTTTTAATTTAAAATTGTAAACTTTAAAAAATTGAAGAGAGGAGAAAGTAAAAAAATGATTTAAATAAAAAGGAATAATAAAAATTAAAATATAAAGCGCCATTTATTATATATATTATTAATAAACTAATTAATTATATTATTTATAATATTATTAATAAACTTAATTAATTAATTAATTTTATAGAGTTAAAAAGTAAAAATTTTAAATTTTGAAGCTTTAAATTTGAAATAAATATTATATATTAATATTTAAATTTAAAATTTAAATATAAAAATATAAAATTTGAGAAGTAAAAAGCAACAAGGGAGAGAGAGAGAGAGTTGGGAAGTAAAAAGGAAGGAGAGAGAGAGAGAGAGAGAGCTAGCTGTGGGGAGAGGGAGAGAGAGAGCCGGGTGGAGGAGGAGGAGGGCCCACCGAAGCCCCCAGAGAGAGAGAGAAAGAGAGAGAGAGCTGTGGGGAGAGGGAGAGAGAGAGAGAGCCGGGTGGAGGAGGAGGGCCCACCGAAGCGCCCAGAGAGAGAGAGAGAGAGCTGTGGGGAGAGAGAGAGAGCCGGGTGGAGGGGGGCCCACCGAAGCTCCCAGAGAGAGAGAGAGAGCCGAGGAACAAAAAAAAAAAAAAATTTGTGGGTTCTGTAAAGTTTCTCGCGAAACGCGGGGAGAGCGACGTACGTACTGTCTTTGTGAATAAATGAATTAATGAATGAATGATTGATTGATTCGTGGGTTTAGGGCATACGTACGTACGTACATATATATATATATATATATATATATATATATATATATATATATATATATATATATATATATATATATATATATATATATATATATATAATGAGGTGGACTGTGCACGTCGTTGTATGAAATTGTATGAAATTGTCGATGTGCCAACAGCGTCTGTAAAAAGCTTTACGGTGGGCGAAGCTCCGTCAGCCTGTGCAAGCAGCCGAAGGCGGTTGGTTTAATTGTGCTGAAAGCAACTGCAAGTAAGGGGCTGTTTGGTTTGACGTAAAAGCTGGAAAAAAAATTTTTAAGTGAAAAAAAATTTTCGGTGGAAAAAAATTTTACGTAGTGTAGTGGTTGGTTTGTAGGAAAAGAAAACTAGTTTTCGATGATGGTTGTTTGGTTGAAGTAAAAGAAAAGTAGTTGAAAATCTTGTAGTATATTTTTTATTATATATATTATTAATATATAATAATTAATATATTATATATATTATTATTATAATTTTTATATATAAAATAAATATATTTAAAATTATAATAAATATATTACATAATATATAAGAGTTATATATTTAAAAATATTAATAAATAATTACAAATTTATAAAGAAAATATTATATAAAACTATTTTTATATAAAAATAAATAAATATATAATAAATATATATATATTTATCACTAATATATATATATTATTAGCGGGAAAATTAGCGCCCATTTTATTAGCGCTTATTTCCCTCTACGTAAAATTTTAAACATAAGAATAAGAATAGAAATAGAAACCGCAATGGATACGTAATTTCTCTATAACAGATTACTGGTGTGAAAATCTTAAAAAATATATTTTATTCTATAAAAGATTCTTTTCTATATATATTTTCGAATTTAAAAATATCTTTTCTTTTTAAGATAACAGATTTTACTTTTCTATTTAATTTCAAAATAATTATTATGTGCACTTGCACGTACACTCAACTAGTATATATATATATATATATATATATATACTAGTTAAATTTAGTCTGTCGACGTACCCATTTTTTTGCGGGAAAATTAGCGCACGTAAAATTTTAAATATAAGAATAAGAATAGAAATAGAAACGCAATGAGCAGTTATTGGTGTGAAAATTTTAAAAAATATACTTTATCCTATAAAAGATTCTTTTCTATATATATTTTCAAATTTAAAAATATCTTTTCTTTTTAAGATAAGATTTTATTTTTCTATTTAGTTTTAAAATATTTTTTTTAGATATTTTGAAAATTCTATAAAAGTTTTTTTTCTATATATATTTTCGAATTTCAAAATATTTTTTCTTCTTGAGATCACAGATTTTATTGTTTATTTAATTTCAAAATATTTTTTCAAAATATTTTTTTCTAGCCGATTTTATTTTTCTATAATTTCAAAATATTTTTTCTTTTCTCGTATATATTTTCGAATTTCAAAATATCTTTTCTTTTTAAGATAATGATTTTATTTTTTTATTTAATTTTGAAATAATTGTTACGTGCACTCGCACGTACACTCAACTAGTATATATATATATATATATATATATATATATATATATATATATATATATATATATATATATATATATATATATATAGTGTGAGGCTTATATATATATATAGTGTGAGGCTACTATGTTATCTAAGCACGGAGCCTTCCGTATTTCCAGCTCGTTTTCGATGTTGCGACTTTCAAATCGTCGATCGGCTCCACTAAACTTGATCTAGAGTATTTGAAGTATCTAGAAAATAAATTTTATAATTTTTCGATATCATTTGCCTAGTGATCGAAGGAGCACAAAATCAAATAATTTTAATGGCCATAGTGAGTAGTTTGAAAGTTTAACGGTGTAGAAATATCCAAATTACATGAAATTTTGATAGAAAATTCTTTATACTATATAAAACAAGATCAATATCTTTGATCTAAATTTTTAATGCCATAATATCGCATTTTGTAAGATTTTTATTTTCAGTTGATTTTTAGTCCCTTCGTTCACTAGGCAAATAATATCGAAAAATCGCAAAATTTATTTTCTAGATACTTCAAATACTCTAGATCAAGTTTAACTGATCGATCGACGATTCGAAAGCCACAACATCGAAACGACGCGTGGAAGACGAGCCTCCGCTTTAAGATAGTAGACTTACTATATATATATATATATATATATATATATATATATATATATATATATCTTATGAGAGGGAGGTCCACTGTGGACCTCCTCCTCACACGGTCCACGAGTGGCCTCGTGGACCGCGCCATTCCGTTGCTCCCGCTCGCGCCAAACTCCGCGATTTCACTGTAGCTTTTCGTTTTCCGCGGAAAGCATGCGGAAAACGAAAAGTTTAATTTTCCAGAGAAATTTGTAAAACAACTTTTTCCAAAAAGTTTTTACAGACGACCAAACAAGGGAAAAAAAATTTTCAACCAAAAATATTTTTTCAGAGTGTTTTTACAGTGATCCAAACACACCCTATAAGAGAAAATCTTGTCTTCCCTGATCTAATGCCGGGTGGATGGTTGACCTGAAATAGAATATTCATCTAATTTTTTGTTTTTTTTTTTAAGGGTGGATAAGCAGTACTCCTGTCAGCCTTGGGACGTGGAATTTATAAAACCCCTTATAGCTGGAGTCTCCCTCTTCGCAATAAATAATTTCACATTACCCACAGTTTCCAGCGATAATGACAAAGAGTTGATATTCGCCTGTCGAATGGCGGAAACATTGCGAATCTGGGACTCCCCACCCACGGTTGACCTTTTTTTTTTCTTTTTCATTTTTATGTTTTTGAAGGAATTTTTTTTTTTCAAAATAGCATAGGAGATCTACATGATGGATTGCTTAGATTGTTTATATGCAAATCTTTAATGCAAATTTCAGTACAAGTATAAAAAAAATTATAAAATTAGTGTGTTTTAAAAGAAAAATGAAAAAAGCGCGCAGTGGAATCAAACGAGACCTTGGTAACATGGGCCACAAAGTACACAATCTGTGTATCCCTGCTTAGCTAATCCTGCAATAATTTTAAAATATTAAAGCTGGCACTCACATTGCAGAAGAATATTCAACGGATAGCGATTTTTTTTTTGTTCACTAAAGAAAATAGAGAGTTATTTCTAAAAGTAACTTCTGTTGAGAAACATTATCTATACATTTTATTTCAAGATGTGTATTTTATCTATAACTCATCATCAAAAATTTTAATATTAAAAAAATAATAAAAGAAATGTTTAAATTTAGACTTTCAAAAGCTTATAAAGATGTAAGATTTATACCAGGATCGAGGAACGAGACCATTAATTTCTGCCGCGCACGTTGTGCAACTCGTCAGTCTCTGATCCCGACCAAATTCATCAGCGGTGAGAAAAGCTATAGACAGTATTATTTCTCTGTTATTTATCAATTACACGATCCAACAGCTCTTCTAACCACTCCATAATATATACGAAGAATTATGAGGAGATCAGTCGCGGGTATTAATCGATCGTAGATGTCAATCAACAACCGAGCGGACGTTGGTTTCCATCATCGTCAGCTAAGCGGGCTGAAAGATATGTCGAGAAAGGAATCAGAAAATATGTTCTCCTTCTCCAAGAAATCTCCAGGCAGCATCTGTTTCGCCGTACTCCTCCTCCTCCCTCTGTTGGCTCTGACGTTCCTGATCATCTTCTACACTCAGCATGACTTGCGGCTCCTGCAGAGCTCCACGGCCTGCAGCCGCAGCAGCACCAGCACCAGCACCAGCACGCCTTCCTCGTCGGACAACAGCAGCTCGGCCGCAGGAGCAGCAGCTTCACCCACGGCACCGCCGGAGTTCCGGCTGCTCATCGGCGTCATCACCCACCCCGACTACTTCGAGCGCCGGCAGCTCCTCCGCATGGTCTACTCCCTGCAGCAGGAGCAGCAGCTCCTCGGCGCCGCCCAAGTCGACGTCCGCTTCGTCTTATGCAACCTGACCACGGAGGAGCAGCGGGTGTTCGTGGCCCTGGAGATCATGCGCTACGACGACATCATCATCCTCGACTGCGCCGAGAACATGGACGACGGCAAGACCTACGCCTACTTCGCCAGCCTCCCAACGCTCTTCAACGGCAGTGGCGACGGCACTCCTCCTTACGATTTCGTGATGAAGGCGGACGACGACATCTACTTCCGGCTGCCCCGGCTGGTGGCGGAGCTGAGGGACAAGCCGAGGGAGGACATGTACTTCGGGCTGCAGGAGCCCTGCGACACCGAGAACTTCTTCCCCTTCCCTCCCTTCATGGAGGGCATGGGGTACGTGGTGTCGTGGGACCTGGTCCGGTGGATCGCCACGTCGGACCTGGCCCGCAACGACGCGAAGGGCCCCGAGGACATGTGGGTGGGCAGGTGGTTCAACCTCGCCGGCAAGGCCAAGAACCGCTTCGACGCCGCCCCCGCCATGTACGACTTCAGGGGACCCTTCGAGAAGCCCAACTGTTTCCGCCGCGACTTCCTGCCGGACACCATCGCCGTGCACAAGCTCAAGAACAACGCCAGGTGGGTCAAGACCCTCACCTACTTCCAGGTCACCAAGCCCTTGAAGCCCTCCAAGCTATACCATATTCCTTAATTATATTAATTAATTGCCCCGATGCATGCATGCATGCATCATTGATTCTTCTCCTGTCCCTCCATCCTCTTCATTAATTAATTCCTTCAATCCTCCTCTTGTTTAATTAGTTAATTCTGCACACTCACTTCTTCTTCTTCTTCTTCTTTTTCCTCCCTCTTTTTTATGTAAAAAGAAAAAAAAAAAAAAAATCTAAATCTTTCTTCGTTGCAGAGATTAATTAATTAATTAATTAATCCATCATTCGTTTTTTCTATATATTCATCGACCGCAAAGTTCTGTTAAAATCACATCTTAATTAATTGTTGTAATATGATCATGCATTTATTTATTTGTTCGAATTAATTTCAGTCGAACCGACCGAAGGGAAAAAGTCTCCTCGATCGATCTCCTCCTGATCGATAGGGAGCTCTACCTGGGGCAGGGCAAGTCTTCCTGGAGAAGGCTGCCTGCAGTTGTGTGGTGAATATATCTATCTAAATCTAAATTAATAAACAAACCAGACGACGATCGAGGGAGCTCGATCGATCGGTGGTAATTAATTCATGCCACTAGCTAGGTTACAATTAGTTCTCTGATTTGCACTTTGCTTGTCCCACCACAACTTTTATGAATTTCCCATCACCGTTCATCTTATTATCATCTAGCGGGAGAAGTGGCCATCCCATTAGCACGCATGTGGCACAAAACAATGAGAGATAACGTTAGTAATAACAATAATAATGACAACAACAATAATAATAATATAATCATGAGTTGAGCTAAAATACTATCGATAGCGCTCCGTTGTCACCCATTTGTTTTCGATGATGGAGCCTCTAAATCGACTATCAGTATCGTTGAACACGATTCATACCACTTGAAGTGTTTAGAAATCAAATTTCATAATTTTCAATATTATTCTCTTATTCATCGAGTGGACACAAAAATGAACGATTGAAAATAAATATTCTTTAAAAAATGATGATAGGAGTCTTGTAATCAAAATTAAGAGTACAGATTTTGTTTTAAATATTTTAAAAAACTTTCTAACAAAAATTTAATTAATTTGGATATCTTTACGTCGTTAAACGAAGAAACGTTTCATATCGACCATTAAAATTATAAATTTTGAAACCATTTGATCATTAGGCAATTGATGTCGAAAAGATTTAAAATTTGATTTCTAAACATTCCAAGTGGTATAAATTATGTTCAATGATGCCGATCGTCAATTTAGAGGCTCTATCATCGAAAACAAATGGATGACAACGGAACCAGTTTGCTACCAATAGTATTCTAGCTCAACTCATATAATCATATAAAAATGAGATATGTACACTGATTTTGAGTCGAAGGGTTCCGACCCTTGGGAAGCTTTCAAATTTCCAACGCTGATTTTCAGCATATTTCTTCTTTTCATTGCCATATTTGAGTAGAACTTAATTTTTGATAAAATAAAAGAATATATAGGGCCCATTAATACATATCCTTCAAAATATTATTCTCATATATTAGTAATATATTACTAGTCATGCACAAGGTGGTGAAGACTATAATTGATTTACATACGCATTCTAAAATTATTATAATAAATGTGCCAACACATCGTGACAACATGTACGGTAAATTCGCATGGAATATCAAAACAAGAACCAACCATGGGGAATTAATCTTTCGCCTTTCTTGGAATATTGCACGTCTAAGCGAAAGGGACCAGCTATCTGTAAAGAGCAGAATTGTGCTTAGCATGCAAAGTCCCTTTTACCCTTTTGATCACTTTCCTCAAATAAAGGAAGGAAGGGCCTTTCCAAGAAGCTAGGGCCGGCCAATACATTAATCTCGCTTAATCAGTGGCATCCTCAGGTAGGTGTAGATCTCTTCACTCATATTCGTGGGGACTTGGAGAACTAGCTCCTCAACTCCATCCAGTTTAAGAAGGTTTCCTAAACGGAGGATTCAGTAATTCTTCATTTGACTTGATCCGATAGGAGTAACTGCCGATCCCGCCGACAGTTTTTACAAGACAAACATCAGATCCTGAAAGCAAACCTGATTGAGAATTATCAGTCGATATGGCCAGTCCTGAAAATACATGACACACTTACCTAGCACACTTGATTTCATCCGAACGTCTTCTGATACACTCGGTGGAAAAATAATTGAGACTCAAAAACTATTCCCAGGTCTCATTCCACCAGGCAAACAATGGTTTGCATTTGATTGGCAACAAGAGTGACGTCGGAGAGGGAAGAAAGTCCAACATGGTTGAGTGCTTATTAGTACGTCCTTCGTGTGCAATCCCGGATCCAAATTACGATCGGACGCTACAACCTAACCATAAAAGAAGCACCTGAATTATTCAAGAGAGTTTTGTGAAAATTTACATCTGTAAATCATCTGTACAAGCTGAATGCAACTGAACGAAAACATTCCTGCATACACACGTATGTCGTGAATAAACCTAATGAAAAATCGACAAGAGAAGCCTTTTTAGAAGATGCAAACAAGTCGAATGCATGGCATATTGGATAATTTCTAACAGATAGAGTCCAAGAAGTGGCGTAGATCTTACTCGAGACCTTTAAATAACCAGTTCATAGACAAAAAGTAGCAACATTAATCATTAATACATCCCTAAATGCAAATACAAGCATTCATATGAGTACACAAACACATTGATTTTCTTATATCCCAGAGTGAATAGGATTTAGAAACAAGTTGGGAAAATAGCAAATTACTATCAACCAAGTTGATGGGCTCAACATTAGAACAAGCCTTGAGATATGCACGGAGAAGCTTTATACACGCACATATATTTGTACACACCCAAATATTTAAATGTTGAAAAGTTATAAAATTTATTTAATATGGTCTAATATGTCAAATGGAGACCACGCTGTATCATTAATCAGCAAAATTCGTCATCTACTACCTTATTACTCTGCTCTCAAGCAATCCGCAAAAGCATTTGGCCTCAGCTAATGTGGAAGAGAAATATTAAAGCGGGTCAAGATACTTAAAAAGTGGCAGGATGAATGGAGTTTAGTTATTACCTGTAAACTTGTGCGGCTTTCTCCTTTTCATCTTCATATTGGTTCTAGCAGCTCGCTTAATCCGCCTATGCCCTACCTTCTTGTAGTCCCATGCGTGCAACTTGTTCACCGGTCGCCTCGGTTTAAAAACTATTGTTTTCAGAGGATCCAGCAGATCTCTTGAGCATCTAAGAGTGATTCCCCTCTGCACAGCTTCATTCCATAGATTCCTTCCTTGCTCAAATTTTCCGTTCCTACAGAGTTTGGCTATCAGCAGATCATAGGTTGGTCCAGTGTTCCGTGCACAAAACTTCTTCATTTGCTCAAACACGTTGAGGGCATGGTCCACCTTCTCCACTCCGCAGAGAACACCAATCAGACCATGGTAGAATTTGACATCTGGACTCAACCCATCATCAAGCATCTGATCCATGAGCTTATTACCCCTGACAAATCTCCCTGAAAGATACAGAACTCTGATAACAAGATAGTAGCTGACCCAGTCAGGGGAGCATCCTGCCTTTCCCTGTCGCATCAAGTAGAGGATTCCATAAGCTTCCTTTACTCTCCTCACCTTGCCAAGACAAGATAGCAAGATGTTGAAGCTGGAGGCAGTGGGAAGAATGCCGCAGGACCTCATCTCTGCCAACAAATCTGTGGCCTCTGAGACGAGGGCAGAAGGATTGAATCTGAGGTTTCTGTAGCAGATGCATCGGAGAAGGTCGTTGTACGACGGGAGACCCAGCAGAATGCCTAGTGACTTCATGTCACCCATCACTCGGCGGGCCTCCTTGATGTTCCCACGGACGCACCACCCATGAAGGAGGCTCCGTTGCACAACACTAGCAGCGAAACCCACTGAGAGCTCGCTCTTGTGGTGCCAGATGACGCCCTGTGCCTTGCGGGCATGGCCTTTAGCGCACAGCGCGTGGACAGTCGCAAGGCTACTCGACCAGACACTTTTCCCCGTGCCGTCACAACATGGCAACAATTTCTTCCGCTCCAAGTCCCTCAATAGGCGGACGGCCTCATCCTCCTTGCCTGCTTTGACAAGAGTCTCAGCCACCAAAGAGAATGTTGCCGGGGACAACTTCCCTCCTTCCTTGTGCAGATCTGCGATAGATATGCCCACGGCAGTGATATCGCCCAACTCTGCAAAGGTCCGGATCGCATGGTTGAAGGCCTCTTCCCCCAGGGCAGCAGGGTTCTTCAACCGACACCAGGAGAAGAAACGGAGAAGCTTTCGGGTGCTGCTCCTGCCGCCATCCGTATTGCAGTTACAAGAATTGACGACTTGAGTGATAATTGCTGGTGTAACCTCAACATCTAACTGATTAAGCCTAGCTTCGATATCATCAAGGCAGCCGATGGAGGCAAGTACTTCAGAGAGCGCCTGAGGGGTGCAGGACGACAAAACTCGACAAAATCCAAGAACTCTAAGCCTGGAAAACAGGATGTGGTGCTTGACAGCCATCAAAGGTCAGGTCTCCTAACCCCAACACACATTATGGCTTTTGATAGAGCAGTGGACGGAATGAGGCAGGAGGTGCAGGGACTTCAACCGAAGGCATCAGTCGGAGGGTTCCAAAAGTGCTTCTCCTTCATGCTCTGCTCGCTATCAGGAGGATGCAGTAGAAGATGGAATTGAAGGCTCTCTCCTAGGCAGAGACCTCTTTCCCTGACAGAGCAGGGCAGTGGCAGGCGCGAGGAAAAGGGAGTAGAGTGTCATTGCGCCAGGGTGGGGTCTCTAGGGGAAGGGGGTATTGCAGAAGCATCTCCTATCAATTTTGTGTTTCCCATCATTGATATCTGCATACAAATTTTTCATTCAACTAAGTCAGAAATTAAGAATGAATTCTCTTAATACAGTACTTCTATGCTGATTAATTTGTTGTATTATCATCTCAAAGAGTTCAAAATAGATTACCCCACGTATATAGAACATTTGGCCCCTACTCAGTTTGCCTTAATCCCTAATGTTATAGAAAGCCATTCTGCACCAGTGTTAACTATTCCGGGCAAACCGATTAACCAGTTTCTCTGTCACAAGCCACTTTTCTAATCTGTTATGTATGACTTAACCTCCAATGTGCAAGTAAGCAAACAAATCCTCCAACACTCAGAAGTCAAACAAATCAAACAAAATATGCAGTTTGTATATTTCACACAAATCACTGTATATGTAGAAAAGCAAAAAATAGAAAGAAAGATAAAAAAAAATAAATCGCAAGATATGCAAGCATAAATCAATTAGCAAAGATACCTCTCCAACATGCAAAAAAAACACACCAGGAAACTGTTGCACCCTAGGACCTGCTCGAGTTACGCCAAGATTACGGATTACATCATAAAACCACAAGACAAGAAAGCAAATCGTGAAATAGCCTCAAACAATCATAGAAGACAATCAATTGAGCAGAGAGATGAAATGAAGTTCGTCAAACAGATATTATAATAACTAACAAATGAATTAAAGGAATTTCAAGATCACTGTGGGAACCGTCAGGCCCAATCTTATAGCATTGTAAAACCCAACTCCAAAGTGCAGGGTTGTACGAGCCTAAACCAGGCTAGCCCTCAAATGTAATGGATCTTAACTGCCTTTGGAGACTATCAAAATGGGTAAATTGCACTATTAATACATGAACTTCAACTCAAGTTTCATTCTCATCTTCAAACTATAAAATTCCACATTTTAGCTCTTATCATGGAATTTTAAAATTGAGTTTCTATATAAAAATTGAGTTTTTTTTGTTCATCTCCAATCACAAAAGCTTCTAGACTCCTTAGAAAGCTGATAGAATTTAGGCTAATAAAAATCATATGTATTACGAAGTAGAATCTATGCATATGATACTTATATACAAAGAAACAAACACGAGCTTGACACAATGCTACGAGAAAAGCACAAAAAGAACAATGAGAGGCATTAAGGGCCCGCTTGTTTGGCCGTAAGTGCTTTTCAAGTTCGAAATGACTCTTCATTGAAATGAAGTTTAGGTGAAATATTATAAGCCAATGACTTTGGAACTGTAATTATCTCACTTCTTTTATTTATTTTACTATAATTTTTCATACTAGCACACAAGAGAACGAAAAAGTTACAATAGTTAATGTTTTTATTATTATTATTATTATCTCTCTCCTTTTTTGCAGTTGACTTCCAAGACAAAGTCAATCACGCTGTTTTGGGAAAGTGAAGTTACGGGCAAATTTAATTTCGATAAAAACATATGGAACTTACCTAAACTATGGACCATTTGAATTTGGGTATCCAAGCTTTCAAACTTTTGATTTTACTACCCGACATTTCAATTTATTCAAATTGAGTCAATCAACGGCACTTCGACTTTAAAATTTAAATGCATCATTTATCTTACATGTTTAGTTACTATATTTCATATAATTCTCACAATTATAAGTTCATTTAAGTAAGTTATTAGCTTAAATTTTAGAGTCAAAGTGCTGTTGATTGGCTCAAATCAAACAAATTGAAAGGTTGGATAGTAAAATCAAAATTTGGATAACCATCCAAATGGTCCATAGTTTAGGTAAGTTTCATATGTTTTTTTTCTTTTATTTCTGACTAGCCAAACAACTAAAGTGGGCATAAAACCAAGAGACAAGAAAGCAAATTGTGAAATAGCCTCAAACAACTATAGAAGACAATCAATCGAGCTGAGAGAGGAAATGAAGTTCGTCAAACATATTTTATTAATTAATCACCAGCCCCCTTCCAATTTCATCACAATGCAAGAAAGGCAAATAAAGCAATTATAACAAGAACAGTTGATGATACATCATCTTATTCTATATTCTTCACAATTAAAACAAACCTGTGTAGATCATGCCCACTCATCCATCAAAACATCCAATTACACCATCATCCAATGCCCTAAAAACCCAAAGATATCCCCCATCGGATCAAGCAGCCCTAGTTTTTAGGCGACGAAACCCTATCTTCTCCTAATCCAATACGAAAATCCAAATGAAAGATCGATCGCTTCAACCCTACGAAACAACAAATTTCTAGACCGATTGCTTCCGCCACACATCAAAAAAATACTAACCAAACGACGAAAAAACAAACAAGGCAAAACAAAGGACGGAAACTTACCGAGCGTCGCAGAGACGGCGTTCACGGAGATGCGGCAATCGCGCACGAGGCCAAGAGGGGGACGAGAAAGAGGAATCGGAACCCTAGAAACGGAGCGCTGGGGTTCTTGGTCGCCGGCCGCGGGGATGGTGCGGTGGTGGGGGCCGGTGTGTGGCGGCAGGTGTTTGGAGGGGGGGCGCTTCAGTGCATGTGAGACGAGAGACACAGAGAGAGAGAGAGAGAGAGAGAGAGAGAGCAAGAACGGAGGCTCGGGTCGAGCTGGGCCCCTGAGAGGTTGTGACGGGCTGGGCCCGAGTCGTGGCAGGGATACTTTTTTGGATGTACCTACTGGCTACTACTCACTTCTCTACCTGGTGAGGCATATTAACAAAACATAATCGGCCTTTCTTTTCAAATAGGCATATTAACAATAGCAGTTGTTACCGATCAGAGCTAGCTAGCACATTAAACTTAACTATCTACATAGCGAACACCGACCGTCCCTAAAGCGAGTGGCAAAGAGCTTGATGATTAGTACCCGAGACCCAAGTTCAAATTCTAATTAATTCGCATTTCTAGCTAAGTTTATTTCTAAATGAAATAAACAAAGCGGATAACGTGCTACCTATCTCTCTCAAAAAAAAAAACAAACAAACAAACAAACAAACAAACACCAAGCACAACATACCTGCTTTCTGTTACGCAGCAAAAGTGGTCAAAACTCGCAATAAAATATACAACTTGGTGTGCCTCCAGATAAACAGTAGCAGAGGACCAAAATATATGTTACGTTTTAATCTGCTACTATCATCAGCCAAATGGCTATTCAAACCATTCATTATCTTCCCAACTAAATTGTCCCAATATTATTTATCAGGATAGAGCCCTCTAAACTAACAAAATGTTCAGAGCATACAATTCAAGGAACAACATTTTGTCTGGTCAGAAATACAAGAGATACCCAACAAACAACCTATTGAACCCGAGATTCTCATCAGATCATTAGACCACATGGTTTTTTATCGAAAATATCTTTAGAATAGAGAATTGTCCTAATACCATTTTCCTCTTGGTGTTAGCCGAGTAGCCTTGAGCAAGGTGAAATGGCCAACATTCTGATCTCAATGTAAACACAGAGATGTAAACCTCATTTACTTGTTCTTATTCGCAAGCAGCACACGGCAACGGTATTCGCCGAGAGCCCATATAGGAAATATGTTCCGGTATTGCGAATAACTGATCATGCAATTTTTGTTGAATACTCCCATTATTTCCTGCCGCAAGGGATCAAAGACAAACAAAAGCATGTATTAGAAATCTCAAGTGATGAATTAGTGCAAACCTCGAGTTACCTCCAAATGTTTTCTATGCAACAGGCTTGCTTTTTTAAAAAAAAAAAAAAAAATTATCTGTTTTTTGTTAAGCAGGTTCAATGAAGTTTATACTCAGTAAGAACTTACAAAGCAATAAAGATCAAGATGGAGACCTACATAGCAGCAAAAGTGTAGCGGATGGATGTACATCTGTCACCATACCATAAGGTGTAGATAGACAGATGGATGCTTATGCAACGCATTTATCCTAATTTTTTCAGCACGCACAAACTAGGTAGCTAGGTTGATATATTTATAAGTAGTTGGACACAAAGAAATGAGAAAAGTTGCACTTTGTTATGTGCAGAAAATGTTTAGTTCTACTTGCCACATGTCATTTCTGATGTCAATTCCAATTAGTAGATTTAAACTTAATAAGTAGTTGCTGTGCCTGGTTTCTGAAACAACTTCTACAGTGAGTAGAAACCAGGTGTTTTGGCAAACAACAAGTGAAAAGCTGCTAGCAATGGCTTCAAGCTCAAACCAGTTTTTGGTCTTTAAAAATGCAAAAACTCCAATTTGAAACTTTCGCTGCTAGCTAAGCAGGAAGGTGATAAGGAATCTTCATGAAACAAACTGTTGGTGCTTCTTTGAACTTGTCCATGCCAACATTTAGCACTTCTATCAAAGCACCAGTCAGGCCAAACAGGCACTCATAAAACAATAGATTTAGCTAATTCTGAGAGCATTTTCCATTTACTGTAGTTTACTTCTTTCCAGAATAATATATATTTCCGAATGAACATAGTATTATTAACTTTCATGCTCTATTAAAAGACTAAATTGCAGAAATTCCCCATAGAAATATACCCATGAATTGAACAAAAGCATCGTTATTTGTTTGACAGTGATAACAGTCCACTTACTTGTTGAGGAAACTCGCCATTCTCCATTTGTAAGTTGATCAAAACCTTCGCTGCTTGGTGCAATGGCTTTGGATCTCTCTCAGCCTGTTCACAAAAAAGAAAAAATTAATGATACCTTGTTTTATTTGATAAGTAGCACAACCAATAATCTGGAATGTCTAGAAGTTATAACAGAACTAACCTGTCCAGTATCAATCAATGCTAACATGGCCCAGCAGGTGTTGACTGCATGAGGTCGGTTGTCCTCAAGATTTGTATACACCTATTTTCAAGAGATACTTGCGTCAAGTGTTAAAAACACTTTTCAGGAGTATTCCAGTAGCAAATTTTATCAGCATGCCCACTATGCAATATTCAGCTTTGATCATATTGACAGTGTAAAACAACAGGGCTACCATCAAAGGCAAAACAGATCAAAACAGATTAATTGATTTGTCCAATAAGTCAAAAAGCAAGCCAAACACAATTTTTGAAAAAGAAACCCTGATGCTTTCCGATGTAACCGCTGTAATGTATGGAAAAGAAAACCAAAAAAAGACTTAAATAGTAACATGTCCTCATACCAAGAAAATCTCCCTTGTATCAATTGTTGAGCATAAATAAGTAGCAATTAGGAAAATGCTCTTGAAAGATATATTTTTTTAAAAATTTCTTTTGCACTTGATTTCAAACAAAAGAGCTTAACACTCCTTTCCAACAATTCTATTCAAAACGTTAAATGACCAAGTTTGATTAAAATGAGGAGTAATTTTGGCAAAGGTTGATTTCCGCAATTTCATTATATTCAAGTAATTTGAAGTTTGATGAAACTGGGTATTCAATTGGAAATACGTGTTATGCAAGGGTTTAGAATCTTTATTTGGTCGATTAGTATCACTAGTATCATGATTCTTCACACTATTATTTGGCCACCATCTTATAGACATTAGAAACCATAAGAATCTTTCTCAAAACGAAAAGAAACTGTAAGTATCCTTAAAATACTCAAAGGAATAGTTTTCCTGAAGTATATCTGTTTTATGATTTTACCGGGAGGAACATAATCTGGTTCACTAGATTTTACCGCCTAGTGAAGACCTGCAGTAAGCATACATATATAAGAACAAAAGTTGAGTAAATTAAGCTTTCCTTTAAAGAGTATGGAGAAGAATCTTATTTTTAAGTATCAGCGAGAGAATATACCAATGGATAAGATAAAATCATAAAAAGCCTGGATCATATTTTAACATATAAAATAGAATTTATTTTAAAAATAATCCTATCAATTTTTATAATTGTAAAAATAATTTTTTTTAAAAAAATAATTATAAAAATAGATATCTAAATGCGGTGAATGATTCACCGCATTCATAACTCCTTATTAGAAGTGGAAAAAGAATAAAAACGGTAAACCATTCACCGCTTTTACCATCGTAGAAATATAGAAAGAAGTGAGAAAAAAAAAGAAAGCGGTGAATGGTTCACCGCCGCTTTTATAGGATCATATTTACAAATACAAATTTAACAGATCTATTTTTAGAATAAAATTTTAGGAGAATACTATTGCACTAAAAAACCCTATAAAATATTATCTCTAGAAGTCTGTTGATTCATGCATATAAAGCACAGCTGACTAACAACCGAAAAAATAAAAAATAAAAAATAAAAAAGGAGGAAGAATTAGCAGTACTGCAATAGTCATGCAAATATCAAAAGTAAAACATAAATCCAACACTATATGACTGATATCACAAAAATATAAAGGCTCACGCACAAAGCTGAGAAAAAATTAAGCAGAAAATTTGACCTTATCTTGACATGAAAGATAGCTCTCTCCCCAACCACCTGAAGGCAGTTCTTTTGACAGCAAGAAGTCACATGCTTTTCGGATGCAAGAGCTGTTCTCATAAGTCCTTCCTGTAGCAATTAATCCCTTCACTCCAAACCATGTGCCATATGTGAAGCAAACAGCCCAGGAACCATACCTGTCGAAAAGTAGTGCCAAATTTTCTCGTAAAATCTGAACAAAATTAATGCATTTCTTATTGGGTTAATTGCCAATCTAATGCCCCAAGTTTGACCCAAGTGGCAATTCCATCCTCATTGTATCAATTGTAAAGATTCAGTCCTTGAAGTTTGCTTGGCATGACAATAAGTCTACTTGGTTTACAATCAGAAAAATGCCAAATCAGCACTATGAGTTTGAAATTCCAAGAATGAAATTGAAATCAAGACCAAGCTTCATGATAAAATCGAAGGGAAGGTCAAAATTCAAGGTTAAAATTGAAACTCCTAGAATGAAACAAAAATAGGGGAACAACTTCAGTGATTATATTGATATAATTCAATAGGTTGAAATTGAAATCTAAATCATTCTTCAGTGACTGAATTTGTAATTAACAACCAATTACAGTGTCAATTGAAACTTCAAATAGGAAGATGAGAAACTGTATACAGACCATGAGCCGTTAGGTTCTTGAATCTTTTCGATGAAATTAGCGGCTTTTTTTATGCAACTATCTATCTCTTCCCTTCGATGTCCAGGGTATAACTTTCTGAATGATGTCAAAGCCTGAATTGCTGCTGAAGTACATTCAACATATCTGAAAATGATCTTGTAGTGTTAATTTGCTTCGCTAAGTGAAGAATACAGCAAACAAACTTTTTATCAAAAGAACTAAAAGCCATGCCATCTTACGGATAATCGATGACAATGTCGCCAAAGGTTTCAGCAGGATTGATAAGCTGAAAGTGTCAACAGATGCATGTAAGTGTATATATCAAAATATTCACAAGAAACAACACTGCATGTTTTTCTCGATCTTTCTAGAATAATTTGCAAATTCTCGTATAATTCTTGGATGAAAATAAACTGCCCTGAAAGATGCATCAAAGGTCTAACTTAGCTAGGAAACAACTTTCAAAGGCAATACCAGTGGCGAATTTCAGTAATTTTCTCCTCTTAAATGTTAATTGGCTTTCTCTGCAAAGATAACTCTAGCCTACAGACAAGGCTTAACAGATAATTATTCACTTAATTCAACCTTCTAAAGATCTGGAAACTTTGTATGTTTCTCAGCTTTGATCGTTTTCTAGCCGATGCCATATGGTTATTCGCTATTGAAAGGGCTATGATAATAACTCAAGATATATGTCAGCATTCCCCATTATTATTCTACAGTAGTTAGTCAAATGATCATATATTTCCTTAGAACCTTGAAACATTGTCTTCTTCAACAGACCAAAGGCATGGTTTTACTTCATAGAAAGTCTTGTATGAATTTGAAAAGAAAAGGAAAAATCGTATACTTAAACTACACCTGCAAGGCCAATATTATCACCACTAACAGCCAAGCACAATGTTTTGTCTCAGATTAATAATACTAATCTACGAATGATTACCAAGAAGCTTTCAAATAGCAAAGGAATAAACAAATAGTAAAAGAGAAAGAATTCGATGTACATACCTCCATCCAGGCATAAGATCTTGTTAATTCATATGTTGCAAAACCACCATTCTCATTCTACATAGAGACAGAGGGATCACAGGTAAATGGGCCCTTCCAAAGTAAATTTTGAACATTTTTTAACAGTTCAAAAAGGTAAAAGAATAGATGATATTGTCGTTTTATAACACCAAAATGCTAAGTATTTTATACAAGTAGATTTTGTACTTAGCTGATACCATATGATCACAGAGGGACATTTGAACTATTCATTGCACAAGAAGATATGAAAAAAATGTTACATGTTCTGCATGGTTTGCCTCATTAATTATAAGGGTGAATAATTTCCAAACCCAACTATACAGGTTTGGCAATAACATAGAAAAGAAGCACATGAATTTCCCAGTAGGCAAGCAGAGATTTTAACTCCTATAGAAGCAACAATGAGCACCAATATTCAAAATTGGTGTAAAAAAAATTTCATGCTGCAGATGAAACTGTCTTATTCTTGAATTATGATACACTAAACGCGTAGTCCAAGTGCCCGCAAACAAAACAATATGATCACATACTAAGAGAACTCATAAGCGCAGCATTATCGTACTTCTATAGAACAATGTATTACTTGTGGTGATTGGCATTGCAATAGATTGAAATTTGGATTAAAGCTGCACTAGTTAAGGACCCGCATGATGCCTCAAATATAAAATATTTTAATAGTAAATTTTAATTAATATTTTTATCTCTTTATATTATTTTATTAGCCTGATTAATTAAATAAGTTTAAATAAAAATAATTAATTTAATTCAAATAAAAATAATATAAATCGGCATATGTGCGACATAAAATTTTATAAGAGCTAATTAGTAATTAAATTATTTCATAAGGCATATGTGAAAAAAATTAGAGGGGAAAACTATAAAAATAATTTTAGATAAATCAATAAAATAATTGAAAATTGTAAAAGCAGAAAAGATATTGTTCCGTGCACCGGTTGTATAAATATATCTTATACACCACATTCGTGAAATCCTATTATAAAAATTTAAAGTCTCTAGCTTCTTATATATAGACTCTTTTTATGGCGTAGACCGTTTCTATCATATTAGATTTTAATTTCACAATATCAATCTTTAAATAATAGGTTCAGTGCACGCGATGCACTAATAGACCAACTGCAGGCAACAATTTTTAATAGTTGAGACGGGGAAGATTGGATGGTCAAGGAGAAATTGTTCCGCGTACCAGGTGTATAAGAAAATCTTATATAACACATTCCTAAAACCCATTATGAAAATTTAAATTTTGTAATTTCTTATTCATAGGCTTTTTATATAGCTTAGTGTGCATCTCTTAGATTAGATTATAATAGATGTTGATTTTATAATATCAATCATTAAAAAATAGGTTCAGTGCATTAGCAGAGTGGCTGTAGCCTGTAGGCAATAATAATTTAGTGTAATAGATTGTTGAAGGGAAGGGATTAATGAGAGCTGAGAGAAATAGAGGGACACATGTCACTCCCAATTTCTCCCAACTCTCCTTTAATGCAGTGTAATAGATAGATAGATAGATAGATAATAGATAATAGATGTCATAGATATGTATAATATTAAACAAGACACCAATGACAATTCAGAACATTCAGCCAAAGTATGACATGTAGGACACATTTGGTTCGCACTATGGAAGATTAGTAGGAATAAAAAGATATCCGAAAATCTTATTCCTATTCATCTTATTACTAAGAATGTGGTATTCTTATGTTTGGTTCGCACGGTTATATTATTTATTCATGTTATTTAAGATTACAAAAAATATACAATTAATTAATAATTAATTAATTTAATTTAGATAATGCTATCAAAAATTTCAACATCTTTTTAGAAAAAAGGGAAAGAGAACATAGGTTAGAGAGAGAGAGCATAATTAAAGAAATAGGAAGAGAAATAGAGTCGAGGTTAGAGAGAGTGAGAGAGTTAAGATTTTAGAAAAAGAGGGGGAGAGAGAACTTAGTTTAGAGAGAGAAAAAGAGTTGAAGTTTAGAGAGAAAAAGATAAGTTTAGAGGAAAATATGAGATTAGAGTGTAAAGAAAAATAATACCAACTAGCCGACGGGTAGGAAGAAAGAAAGAGATTAGATATTTTATGATTACTCCAATCAATTAATATGAGGATACCCACCCTCTCTCAAGGGAATGAGATTAGTACTTTGGGATGAATCTCAATTCCAAGTAAATCCAATATTACCAACTAGATTACTTAGTGCGTTTAGTCAAATACCGTCATATTTTTTTATTCCTATTAGATTACTGGTAATCTTAAAAAGATAGCGCGAACCAAACGCACCCGTATAGTAATCTTGCAAAAAAGAAAATTTCCATGTTGATCCAATTCACTACAAGCTTACCATCAGGGAGAGAATGACATTGACAGCATCGTATAGTTTTCTTGCTTCCACAGGGTCGCCAACAATTTCTGGAGAAATCTTGGACAATAACAGCGAGGCCTGGATAACAAAGAGGGGTATTGAAAATTAAGAGCCCCAACAGATTCATTTTCAAAGAAAATTATTACCTTAAGTCCTTCTGCAGTGCAATCTGATATAGGCCATCCATGATCAGCAGTTGAAAAGGGCCATGCACCTTTGGATATGTGACGATACCAGTAATTCAGATAACCCGGGCAGTCATCACGAACCTTTTTAATTTGGAATATATAATTATAAAAAATAGTACAGAAAATGCAATAGATACATCTGGAAAAACATGCCCCAGTATGATGGAACAAACCTGTGTATTTTTTATGTATTCATGAGCCAGCTTAAGAGTAGGACCATATTCTCCAATAAGGTTAGTTGCGACAATTGCTTGAGCAATGAAAGCAGTGTCCCACAATTGGCTGCCATTGTATCCCTGCATGTCAATACACATACTTGTTGAGCTATTAAATATTTATGTAGTGGAAGGCCGCGGCAAACTGTTACATAACTAGCATTACAAATGTAATATTTATGGAAACATAATCATCTTAAGAAGGGCATGAACTAAGGAAGATCATACAATCAATAACAAAAAGAGGGAATGAGGTGAATATAAATGTCAAAACCTGCATTTTCATGCCATCTTCTGCAAGCCACAAGTAATCAAAGATTCTTGGAATGTGCAGTTTGAATGCCTCTGAGTTTGGATCTTCTATCCAGCAGCAAAGCATATTTAGTACCTGCTTAGTAAACATCATGCAAGAAACAGTCAGTTCTTCAACAGTTAACTGCTGATTGTGGAATTTGTGGTTTCCCTGTTATCCTCGATTGATGTTTTAATTGCAGAAAGAAGATCATAGTAATCTCAAATATTAGGGCAAGATACTGAATGGACAACCTTCACATTCAAGCAGTTGATTCACAGAAATAAATTGGATGTAAAGTGTCTTGCCATTCGCTCATGGCACGAATGATTTAGGAAAAGTACAAGCTCACATGCATCTTACGTCAAGAACCATACAGTAAATACAACTGGTTGAATAGTCCACGCAGACCATATTAAAGACTAAGAAAAATATGCCATTTGGGTTCCAAAAATGATCAAGAGTTTGCAACTTAATATACTCGCAATCAAGTTGACAACGGCCACATGAAAGTTAATGGCATATATCCATGTTAATTGTAGCCATATGGTAAAATGTTAACTGCAAGCTTTACTACCAGAAGGACTAACTAGCATAAAGGCAATGAGAGAAAGCTAAGGACTCTCAAATTGATAAAAAGTCTAGTTTCATAAAACTAGGAAAAAAAAAGCCTTTAAGGAACCTAGTTGGTTGATCGGTGGTACCTAACGGCGATATCACATGACAATCCATTGTATTATGCCTATCAGCAGGAACCCAGGAGTTAAAATGAAGTTACATAAATAGAAATAATGTCTTAACAAACCTAATATAAAGCTGGCACGCACATATTATAGCTCTAACTTTTCTACCTTCATCATTTCCATGACGAGGCATTAACCAAAGAATACCAAGATCAACTTTAGCATCCGCTAACAATAATGAGTAAGCTAAAATATCAAATACCTTGTTAACAGGACCAATGCAGATATATCGGGTATTTTCATCTTCATAGTGAATATGTTGGATGGCCGTGTCTAGAGCTTTCTGTCTCAACTTGCTACCAGGCCAGTGCATCAGAACAGGTTCGACGAACTTATGAAGAGTAGCCCAAAGAATATCCTGTACTAGAGGATGGGAGTAGTATAGATCTTCCTGCACAGAAGCAATTGCCAAAAGCTTCAACTACATGCCACTCTGTGCAAATGATACTTTTAAAAAGCCAGATACCTAAAAAGTGAACTTACTCAGAGGCAATATTTTATCAATAGATTTCACTTTATGATAATCTACGTACAACTTTGGCAAGATCGTCACTAAGTTGGCTTTTAGACAGTTTTAGTGAAAGTTAATTGAGAAGAGATACTTTGAGGTTCTTAGTAACTCGAAGAGAATTATCATATTTATCAAGACGGACAAAAGAGATCTTAGGATATATACATATAAAGCTTCAGTTGCTAAGCCATGATGGATGAATCATGAGTTAAAACAGAGCTGTGAATGCTCAGAGTAGCAGAATTTATGCCCAAAAAAAAGGATGTAAAGATGGGAAATTTGTATCTAAGAACATATAATTAGGCATAAAAGAAAGGATACTGACTATAGAAAGAATTCTAATATTGTAAACTTATGAAATCAAACCAATTACATCCAGTCTTTTCTTAATTCACTGCGCCTTCGGCCCAAAGAAAATAAATAAAGAAAGAAAGAAACTAAGAATATCACAACACAAAGGCTTAAGAAACATTCCAGAAACTGACAAAGAAAGTATGCTGAAGAGACAGAAGGTATTACTCAGATTGAAGATAGAGATATTGTCGAAATAAATTAAAGTTTACACGAAAGGCATACTCGTATCAACTCAAACAAACCTTTGCACATTCATTACGAGCCTTATTCCAATCAATCTGGTCGTAGGGAAGATTATATAGCTCCTTTCTGAGTGACAGTACTGTTGGTGTAATTGGACCAAGAAACCTCTTTCCGTAAATGTAAGACATTGGCAAATAAACCATCCGACACTGACACCACATTCTTCCTGTGAGACAAAAAAATGAATGAAATTATTAGCTAGAGGAATTTGAATGAAGCAAAACAACACTCGAGTTGTACAGTTAGTGATGGCATAATACAAGAAAAACGCATTGAGAATTCAATACAGCTAAAAGACCATGTGCTTCCAATTCAATACAGCTAGAAAAGATGATGGATAGCTTATACTTATATAATCAATTAGCAATCGTCTTGTTGATCTACATCTAAAAGACAAATTTAGGTAACTACAAGAGGTGACTTCTCTTGATCGAGATGATGGACAGCTCACACTTCTACAATCAATTAGCAATCCTCTTGTTGATCTACATAAGAAAGACAAATTTAGGTAACTGCAAGAGGTGACTTCTCTTGACTGAGATCAAGTTAAGACAATTATGCGTTGTCCATAATCTAGTTCTTATCAGCTTTCTCTGAAACCAACCATTTACTATGACCAGCGAAGAAAAAAAGAATACTCGAAATGCCAAAAGAAATCAATTTATGCGGAACAAATGACCAAAAACCTGGATGAATCGGCAGAATATATGGGAGTAGCCATACTTCCGGGGGCAATGGATTATTGCCAGACCAGTCAAATACTCCAAGTACCTGTGATTTAGAGAGTCAGCATCAGCAGATGCTCTCTATGGAAATAAGCCATATTTCTATAAAAGTAAATAGATACAGATTTTAACTGAACTTTAGTCCATTGTGAAAAGGCTACTTGATCTTTAATTTTTTTTATTTTATATTACTAACTAAACGTATAGGTTATTGGGTTTAATTATCTTCCCTTTTCACAAAAATTAACACTGCTATTAAACTTTAAAGGAATATTTTATAACCTAATGGAGTTTCCTGTCACTCGACAGAATATTCTATAACTTCACAGAAGGAAACCAATAAGGTCTAATGGAACTTGACAAAATTTTCCAAAATCAGAAGTAATGAAAGGTTAAATAGTAAAGTCAAAAGTTCTTAAATTCATGTGCTCATACTGAAAGTCCAAGTAAAATCAGAATGTCTTCTAACAAAATGAAACAAAATTAAGAACAGTTTGCATACAGAGAGCCACATCTTCCCCCATGATGTTATAAAAGTTGCACCACCATGGTCTAAAATCCATTTCCTCGCTTTCTCCATTGCCCCATTACCGCCGTCTGCCGCTTCGCCAAGCAGTCTTAATGTTACATATGTCAAAGTTGAACCAAACATGGTGCTGGGGCCCTCAATGTGCAAACTCCAACCTCCATCTTCATTCTGCATGACGCAATAAGAAAACCTCATTTTTCTTTTTCAATTTTATTGTTTTAAAATTCAAAAGAAAAAAAAATGCCCAAGAAAGAAATTTTTAACTAGAAGTTTAAAAATGAAGAGGATTTTCATGCCTGATGGTTGTAAAGATAACGGCGGATCTCCCGCTGGTGTTCTGAAGATAAGATGGTATTTAGTGCACCAGTGATATGCAAAACTATTATCTGCACCCAAAATGAGAAATAACCAGATAAATACTAGTTTTCATATATAGAAAAAACTACCACTACAATGCTTTCTCAAGTAACTGAAATCAAAGAAGCTAAATAAAACACATATTCCCATGCTATTAGTAATTGATCAGAATACAAAATGGCAGGGATTGCAATTTATAAATGACCAGATGTCAGTACTTCACGTTGTAGATGCTTGGATATCTTGTAATCTTAAAAATAGGATATCAATAAGAACATTCTGAAGGTAAAAAGTTCAAATAATTAATCAACATAAATCAATCCAAAGAGTTCACTTCTTTTGTCAAGTTTCCCAGGAAATACCAAGCCAGGCATGAGGAACATAGGGCCACCATAATCACCTGCCCAGTGTCCATCGTGTGTTTGGAGAGTAGAATAACGGCTGATGGCCCTTCTTAGGGAGCTCAATACGACTTCCTCTGAAGCATCTTCATGGTCTTCGAGCTTGATAATCGGGAGGTTCCGCTCCAGAGGATTCAACTTAGCATACTGCAGTAAAGAGAGATAGAAAAATAATAAATATTTAAAAACTTGCAGAGACATGCATACATGTAAAGAAAGAATATATATATATATATATATATATATAGAGAGAGAGAGAGAGAGAGAGAGAGAGAGAGCCAGGCTGGTATACTATCGGTAGCACGGAGGCCAGGTTGTTTTCAATGATGCGGCTTTCAAATCGACGATCGGCTCCGTTAAACTTGATCTACACTATTGAAAGTATTTGGAAACTAAATTTCATAATTTTCCGGCATCATTTACCTATCAAACGAGTAGTCTAAAAATAAACGGCTGAAAATAAAAATCTCATAAAAAATAATGATCAATTCACAAATGCATCGAATATACCATTAAAATTGTCAATTTTGAAACATTTTGATCACTAGCCAAATGATGTCGAAAAATTATGAAATTTAGTTTTCCAAATACTTTCAATAGTGTAGATCAAGTCTAACGGAGTCGATCGTCGATTTGGAAGCCGCATCAATAAAAAACCACTTGGTAGCACGGAGGCCCTCCGTGCTACCGATAGTATACCAGCCTATATATATATATCTATAGAGTCCGGCTATGGTGCTTGTAAAAGCACCAAGCACTTCATGCTTGTGAAATTTTTATCATTAGATCTACGACTTTGATCATTTTCATCCGTTAGATTATACTATTCAACCAACCACCCACTTAACCCAAGGGGGCCCACATCATCCTAACCGCACATCTATTAATCCAAGGGCTAAAAACTTACAAGCACCAATGACTTGGTACTTTTAAAAGCATAGGAGTTCAATTCTATATATATAGAGAGAGAGAGAGTTGAGCTAGAATACTCTCGATAGTAAACGGGGCATTTTACTATCGAGTTGTTTTCGATGATAGAGCTTCCAAATTGACGATCGGCTCCGTTAAATATGATATAAACCATTTAAACTACCTAGAAATCAAATTTCACGCACTTTCGATATTGTTCTTTTATCCATCTAGTGAACAGAAAATGAATGGTTGAAAATGAATATTCTTTAAAAAATGATGATAGGAGTCTTGTAATCAAGATCAAGAGTATAGATCTTGTTTTAAATAGTTTAAAGAATTTTCTAACAAAAATTCAATTGATTTGGATATCTTTACACCGTTAAACGAGAAAACGTCTCTTATCCACCATTAAAATTACAAATTTTGAAACCCTTTGATCATTAGGCAAATGATGTCGAAAATATTTGAAATTTGATTTCTAAACACTTTCAGTGGTATAGATCATATTCAACGGAGCCGATCATCAATTTGGAAGCTCTATCATCGAAAACCACTTGATAGTAAAATGACCCGTTTACTATCGAGAGTATTCTAGCTCAACTCTATATATATATATATATACATATATATATATAGAGTCCGGCTGCTATGCTATCAATAACACGGAGGTCTCCGTGCTACCAAGTTTTCCACCGTTAGATCCACCCCTTTGATGATTTTCACCCGTTAGATCATACTATTCAACCAACCACCCACTTAACCCTAGGGGGCCCACATCATCCTAACCGCACATCTCTCAAGGCCAAAAACTTGGTAGCACCAATGACTTGGTGCTATTAATAGCATAGTAGCCTGGTTCTATATATATATATATATATATATATATATATATATATATATATATATATATTCCACATGCATGCACAAACACATATGAACATAAAAATATATATCTACGTACATAAATAAACACACACATATATACACTTTGTGCATACTTGTGTGTACAATTGTACATCTTTACCCAGTAAGTGAATTGACAAATAGGCAAGAAAATTGACAAGCAGAATGTATCTAATACCCCTGAAAGAAATTTTCATCAACTTTACCTCAGATGAAATCTACTACACAATAGAGAAAGGAGAGTAAAGGATTCATCAAATTTTTATTTCTTCCTTAGTTTCCAATATGATATATATTTGGGTAAACTCCAATTTGACCAATTGTGGTTTATGCATTTTCACTATGACACCCTGTGGTTCAAAAGGTTGCACTTAACTATCTAATGGTTTTATCTTTGCTCCACTATATATACCTACTGTTAAAGAGGATAGTGAAGTGATGTTTTTTGCGAACCAAAGAGCGGTGTTTTACCATTTCATAATTTGTAATTTACTACCCTATGGTTTGCAAAAAAAAAATATCACTTTACTACCCTATTTAACGGTTGATCTTTAGGGTGAAACAACAATAAAAGCCACAAGGAAGTTAATTACGACTTTTTGAACTGCAGGGTGGCAAAGTGAAAATGTGCTAAACCACAACAAGGCAAATTGAAGTTTACCTTGCATATTTTATATGTCATATTGTTGACCATAATTTACATTTTATATCATGTAATAAAATATAAACTATCTTCTATAGTATAATATGCTTTATTCCTATATAACTTGCATGGGTTCAAATTACCATAATTCCCTTTCCTGCATCCAATAGATGTGATTAGATGAAAAGGCCCATGTGTGCAACTTTTGCACAAATACCCTTTAAGAAGTAGATTACTTACATGTAACTACTATATAAAGTGCATGCACTTAAATTCCCTTAAAAAAAAGGTCTTTAAGGTTTATTACTCTATAAATTATTTACTTGCATACCCCTGAAGACATTAAAACTGTAGCACTGCCCATTGAAAGTTTATTTTTGCACACTCACCTATGCGTAATTAGATATTTACATGTACCAGCAAATCATGCAACATACATCCTATAGATAATAGCTTATAGTTACATAAATATCTTATGAAATTCTTCTGGCCAGCTGAAAAGTTCAGGTATTTCACTTGTAGTACAAAATGAGTAGTTATAACCCGGCCGGGTCAGCATGATCTAGCTCCAAATATGCAATTCTGATGCCCACGACCTGTCATACACTTAAAATGAAGCTGAAATCTTAGGCAGAAAGCGGTGATCCCAACTAATGCACATACATGCTTCAGCAGCAAGAGAGCCAAAGAATTGGTGTGGCTAAACCTTAGTACTCACAATTATCACAAGAATCAAATAAAATGAATTATGTGCCGTATTATTGGAAAAAGGGTCAATGGGTGGAGTTTCGAAAAGGAAATTTCATGGGAGAATCACAGAAAAAATCAACATCACCCTTCTCGCACATCCATTTTCGTTTTAGTTGGAAACTTAATGATGAATGGCCGTGCTATTGCAATAACTAAAAGTTTCTTTATATGTATATTGAAAAACATCATTCTTGTACGTCCATTTTCAATTCAGTTCGAAAGTTAATGATGAATTCATAATGGCAATTATCTGAAGAAGAAGAAATTTAGAATTTTGTCTCCAGCTACTCCGACAACTCCGCAATTAACAACAAGATACAAAATCTCTTTATATATGTATATGGAAGAAGAAGAAGAACCTGCAATCGCATGAGTAGATCGGCACTGTGCTTCATCTTGAAGTGATTCTTGCGGAAGGCCTCGCGGGCCTTCTCGACCTCCGCGATCTCCTCGGGAGTGCCAAGATCGGGATCATACTCCCACACCTGCCTCCCCACGTGGTTGTTCGTCGTCCGCAGCCACGGGCTCCCGCCCTCCGCAATCTTGAGCCTCCACATCGCCCGATCCGAGACAACACTGCAAGAATCGCCACCAATCAAGCCAGCATTTTTCATACCAAATCCAATCCTAAAAAATTAAGAAAACAAGAACGAAAGATGGCATTGAGCCGATCCTATGCAAAGATGCGATCAACAAATCGAATCCATTGGTTTTTAAAACTATTTCAGTTTGTAAATTGTTTGGAAAGAAAGAAACAGGGGAGCCTTGTCATGCCCCCGATTCCACAGCAGAAACCCACTGGGATGTCAACAGACCCGCCAAACGGACAGAGTTTTTCCTGTCCGAACGAAGTGTCAACAAATCAGAATAGTAGCAAAGCAAGTCTAAACATATAATCAGCCCAAAAACCATTTCTAAAATCTACAACCAATATCCAACATGCATAAGAGCACTACAAATAATAGTAGAACTATTATACATCACTATACATGAAACTACAATTCCAATATATAGATATAAAAATAAAATACCCTGGCCTCGCTAATTTTGATGTACAGTACATAATCTAAAACTATCTAGTTGGATGCTCCTCTATTGCTAATAAACACGGGTAGAAGTTGCTATCTATTGCGTGATCCCCTTACCTCGAACAACCATCGGCTCAGAAGACCCTAAAAAGGAAACCACAAGAGGGCGTGAGAACTACTAACTAGTAGGCCTTCCCACTAGGTCTACTAGAGGCAAGAATACTGGAAACTATAATAAAAGGTGAGTAATAGAACATAATATGAAATAACCTAAATCAATATTATGCTATCATAACTTGAATCAACATTATGCTATCATACCTCTATAGAAGTAAAGTGCGATATTGAAGAAGTCTATCATATACATCAACTCTAAAGGCAGTACACCACACAAAGTATGCGTCAACTAGAATGCTAATAATAACTGCAAGGTTTGACTCACTCATACGCATGCAACCAAATCAACACACTGTGCCCAAATCATGAACTGACCGACTCGTAGGTTCCATATGTGATGAACAAGAGACAAAGTGACTAAAATATGCATCATTGCTAATACTCATAAATAAATGTAGTAAGAGTACCCAATTGCAACGACCGACTCATAGGTCCGGTCAAACCTGCACCCGCCTAGTGCTCGAAATCGCACTCCCGTAGGTGCACCGTCGACACCTAGGCTCTACCCCTAGCCCAAACACCACTCCCGCAGGTGGTTCGTCTTCCCAATGGCACACATATCTCCGCTGTAACTCGCCAACATCCGGAGCAGCACTCGAAGGGGAGCGACCCCTACCAAGTCTAATAGCAAATATTTCTGTCAAACTCAATATAGCTCTACAGGCTATGATCTCTACAATGATCAAAAGGATCACAAGAAACCAATCTGATGCCCTCGGCACAATCAAAGAGTGTCAACTAATGCATATATCACAACAGCACAATCATATACTTCTCAATGTTTAAAACTTCTCCACTACCGCGGTGCTAACCCGCGACATCCATCACATGCATCATGGTCTAAACAATGCAATAATCAGTGTATATCATGTAATTCTATGCTCGTAATGCCTGAATAGCCTATTGTAATATATGCAATGTAAACAGTAGTAGGAACCAGACACTATAGGCGACGCAATCTATTATTCACATTATCTAGTATAGAATCATCCAGCACAATCTACATGTTGATAAGGTTATCTCTGTAATAAAAACCATTTATACTAACACGTACATATGCTACATAAATCATTGCATGTAGAATGCAAATGGATAATAAATGACTCATCACTAGATACATGCTATTAAATGGCCCCTCCCAGCCTCATGAGCATATACAAAATAACCCACTAATAACAATTTTATGTATTATGACCAATAGATTTGTAGTTCATGCAATATAGTATAGATTATTATCCACACATATAGGATATAAAAGTTATCCTTTTACTCAATTCCATAGTATGATAGCCCTCTAACATCATATATGATATCGACATGCAAACAACTCAAATCCATATTCTACTCGATGTTATGCTAATATCAACTCTACCGACATAGATGGTCCTGTTAGAATTATGATTCACACACTATGATAATTTATTAATACTCACATGCAACCATACTGGAAGTTTAATCCTTACTCAATTTTATGCTATCATCTCCCTCTATCAACATATAAATTATATATATTTCCATATGCCTACAAATAGACGTAGAAGGAAGTTCGCCGTTTTCGGCGACTCGGAACCCACCTGGCGTGCGAATCCAAGGGAAGAAATGATCATCCGAGAAGCGAGGTGCTCCGCTGCCTCTTCCCTATCCGTACGACAGACACCACCACCCAAAAACGTCCGGAAAAATTTTCGACAAAAGTTTGGCGAAATCCGACCCCTAAACCACATAGAATTCGATTTCTCCACAAAACCCATCAAAATCTCCTCTTCTACAACCCACAATGAAAAATCCACTAAAAGAATCCCAACAAAAAACTAATAAGATTATAATACAAACCACGATATGTCGAAACGCCGAAAAAATCTTACTCGCTCGGGTGCTCGATCGGCTCATGAAACGACCCAAAAAATCTCCTCTTTATTTTTTTCTTCTTCTTCTTCCTCTCTTTTTCCCTTTCCTTTCCTTTCCCCCTCTCTCTTGCGTTCAAGAATCAAGATGGAGGCGGAGGGAACTTCAAGAGAGCTCCCTGGCAGGAGGAATTCTACTAAGGTGAGAAAATGCTAAAAGATCCCCAACTATTCAATTTTCTCACTTTAATCTAATTCTGATATGATATTTCAGTTTTGAATTATTTTGGGCTACGTCTAAAATATTTAACTGGGCTCCGTTGTCACTACTCAAGCATTCAAATGATATAAAATTTTAAATCTAATCTCAAAAGGATAATTTCGACAAATTTTTAAGTTTTCAAAATTTTTCGCCACTGTCAATTTTTCATATAAGCCCTGTTCCGATAAAAAATTCCAAAAATTCATTTTTCTTCCCATTTAACCACAAATCATTTCAAAAAAAAAATTTTGACTCCTCTAAGTATTTTATATTATTTGTATTTATACTTATTTTTATATTAAAAATTCAGTTTACTTCAAGCCACTTGAAAATTATGTATGTAAAATGAAAACAAAACCAACTAAAGAAAAAAATCTCTCCCGAAAAATGAAATGGTCCAAGAACAAAGAAAGAAGGTAAATGAAATGGTCCAAGAACAAAGAAAGAAGGTTTAAAATTCGGGGTTGTTAAAGATTTGAGAGAGCCGTACCTGATGCCCACTCTCTCTCTCTCTCTCTCTCTCTCTCTCTCTCTCTCTCCTATTTTATGGAAAAACACATGATAGTGCGGGGGACGTGAGCTCACGGAAGGTGACCAGACTCCCGAATTAGCCCGGCCCAATGTGGGACCGAATGTCGATACCATACCATGCCCACAGAATATCTATTGCTTACTGGACTCAACAATTGGGCCTTTATCCAGCCCAAATACTTTGGCTTACCTTTATTTTTTCCAAATTTTTTTACAAAAGAAACTTAAATTAAAAAAACAATTAAATTCATCTCTCATATTTTTGTTACAAACTATCAGTCACATTTTATCTCAAATTTAAAAAGTTGTCGTTAGTAATAGTTATATAATTAATTTTTTATATATATACATAGAATATTTCTATATATTTTACAAATTCTGATGAATCTAAAATTTAGTAATGTGTTTAAAATAAGAATATTAAAATTTTAATTCAAATTTGAAATTAAATTAATCTACTTTATTTAAAATTTTAAATTATTCATTTAAATTTGATATCCAAGATTAAATTTATGCCACGATTTAAAATCGAATTTTAATTTTAATTGAAAATTCCATAAATTTAAATTGTATAATTGGATTTCAACTAAAAATTTAAGATGAAATAATAAATTTAAATCAAATAAGATTAACATTTAAATGCATATTTAAATTTAAATTTAAATTTAAATTTGATTCTTAGATGCGATCAACAAAAAAATTTAACATACTAAACAAATATAAGTAAGAGCAATACTACGAATACATCTCGGGTGCACATTTTACACCCACCAACTTCATTCCAAAGTTATTAAAACTTTACTCGTGACATTAATTTTTTTCACTTATATTAAAAATTATTTAAATTTTTAAAAATTTTAAAATTAATAGCGTAAAATCTACACTTTTTTGGATGTCCCTACCACTCACTTCTCTACCTGATGTGGCAATGATATTAACAAAACATAGCAAACCACTCCAAGCACAACATACCTGCTTTCTGTTATGCAGCAAAAGTGGTCAAAACTCGCAATAAAATATACAGCTTGGTGTGCCTCCAGATAAACAGTAGCAGAGGACCAAAATATATGTTACGTTTTAATCTGCTACTATCATCAGCCAAATGGCTATTCAAACCATTCACTATCTTCCCAACTAAATTGTCCCAATATTATTTATCAGGATAGAGCCCTCTAAACTAACAAAATGTTCAGAGCATACAATTCAAGGAACAACATTTTGTCTGATCAGAAATACAAGAGATACCCAACAAACAACCTATTGAACCCGAGATTCTCTTCAGATCCACATGGTCTTTTATCGAAAATATCTTTAGAATAGAGAATCGTCCTAATACCAATTTCCCCTTGGTGTTAGCCAAGTAGCCTTGAGCAAGGCGAAATGGCCAACATTCTGATCTCAATGTAAACGCAGAGATGTAAACCTCATTCACTTGTTCTTATTCGCAAGCAGCACACGGCAACGGTATTCGCCAAGAGCCCATATAGGAAATATGTTCCGGTATTGCGAATAACTGATCATGCAATTTCTGTTGAATACTCCCATTATTTCCTGCCGCAAGGGATCAAAGACAAACAAAAGCAAGCATTAGAAATCTCAAGTGATGAATTAGTGCAAACCTCGAGTTACTTCCAAATGTTTTATATGCAGCAGGCTTGCTTTTTTAAAAAAAAAAATTTATCTGTTTTTTGTTAAGCAGGCTCAATGTAGTTTATACTCAGTAAGAACTTTACAAAGCAATAAAGATCAAGATGGAGACCTACATAGCAGCAAAAGTGTAGCAGATGGATGTACATCTGTCACCATACCCTAGACAGATGGATGCTTATGCATATTTATCCTACTTATTTTTTCTGTGTGCATAAACTAGGTAGCTAGGTTGATATATTTACAAGTAGTTGGACACAAAGAAATGAGAAAAGTTGCACTTTGTTATGTGCAGAAAATGTGTAGTTGTTGTGCCTGGTTTCTGAAATAACTTCTACACTGAGAAGTAGAAACCAGGTGTTTTGGCAAACAACAAGTGAAAAGCTGCTAGCAATGGCATCAAGCTCAAACCAGTTTTTGGTCCTTAAAAATGCAAAAACTCCAATTTGAAACTTTTGCTGCTAACTAAGCAGGAAGATTTCATGAAACAAACTGTTGGTGCTTGTTTGAACTTCTCCATGCCAATAGTTAGCACTTCTATCAAAGCCCCAGTCAGGCCAAACAGGCCCTAATAAAACAATAGATTTAGCTGATTCTGAAGAGCATTTTCCATTTACTGTAGTTTACTTCTTTCTAGAATAATATATATTTCCGAATGAACATAGCATTATTAACTTTCATGCTTTATTAAAAGACTAAATTGCAGAAATTCCCCATAGAAATATTGCTAGCTGCTCAAAATATGCACCCATGAATTGAACGAAAGCATCGTTATTTGTTTGACAGTGATAACAGTCCACTTACTTGTTGAGGAAACTCGCCATTCTCCATTTGTAAGTTGATCAAAACCTTCGCTGCTTGGTGCAACGGCTTTGGATCTCTCTCAGCCTGTTCACAAAAGAGAAAAAAATAATGATACCTTGTTTTATTTGATAAGTATCACAATCAATAATCTGGAATGTCTAGAAGTTATAACAGAACTAACCTGTCCAGCATCAATCAATGCTAACATGGCCCACCCGGTGTTGACCGCATGAGGTCGGTTGCCCTCAAGATTTGTATACACCTATTTTCAAGAGAAATACTTGCGTCAAGTGTTAAAAACACTTTTCAGGAGTATTCCAGTCGCAACTTTTATCAGCATGCCCACTATGCCATATTCAGCTTTGATCATATTGACAGTGTAAAACAACAGGGCTAACATCAAAGGCAAAACAGATCAAAACAGATTAATTGATTTGTCCAATAAGTCAAAAAGCAAGCCAAACACAATTTTTGAAAAAGAAACCCTGATGCTTTCCGATGTAACCGCTGTAATGTATGGAAAAAGAAAGCCAAAAAAAGACTTAAATAGTAACATGTCCTCATACCAAGAAAATCTCCCATGTATCAATTGTTGAGCATAAATAAGTAGCAATTAGGAAAACACTCTTGAAAGATATATTTTCCGTATCAATATATGTAAAAAATTTAATTTCCACTTGTTTTCAAACAAAAGAGCTTCGCGCTCCTTTCCAACAATTCTATTCAAGACATTCAATGACCAAGTTTGATTAATATGAAGAGTAATTTTGGCAAAGGTTGATTTCCACAATTTCATTATGTTCAAGTAATTTGAAGTTTGATGAAACTGAGTATTCAATTGGAAATACGTGTTATGTAAGGGTTTAGAATCTTTATTTGGTCGATTAGTATCACTAGTATCATGATTCTTCACAGTTTATTATTTGGCCACCAGCTTATAGACATTGGAAACCATAAGAATCTTTCTCGAAAAGAAAAGAAACTGTAAGTATCCTTAATACTCAAAGGAATAGTTTTCCTGAAGTATATCTGTTTTATGATTTTACAGGCAGAAACATAGTCCGGTTCGCTAGATTTTACCGCCTAGTGAAGACCTGCAGTAAGCATACATATATAAGAATAAAAATTGAGTAAATTAAGCTTTCCTTTAAAGAGTATGGAGAAGAATCTTATTCTTCAGTATCAGCAAGAGAATATACCAATGGATAAGATGAAATCATAAAAAGCCTGGATCATATTTTAGCATATAAAATATTAGAACACTGTTCTCTAGAAGTCTGTTGATTCATGTATATAAAGCACAGCTGACTACCAACCCAAAAAATTAAAAATTAAAAATTAAAAAGGAGGAAGAATTAGCAGTACTGCAGCAGTCATGCAAAAAATCAGAAGTAAAACATAAATCCAACACTATATGACTGATATCACAAAAATATAAAGGCTCACGCACAAAGCTGAGAAAAAATTAAGCAGAAAATTTGACCTTATCTTGACATGAAAGATAGCTCTCTCCCCAACCACCTGAAGGCAGTTCTTTTGACAGCAAGAAGTCACATGCTTTTCGGATGCAAGAGCTGTTCTCATAAGTCCTTCCTGTAGCAATTAATCCCTTCACTCCAAACCATGTGCCATATGTGAAGCAAACAGCCCAGGAACCATACCTGTCGAAAAGTAGTGCCAAATTTTCTCGTAAAACCTGAACAAAATTAATGCATTTCTTATTGGGTTAATTGCCAATCTAATGCCCCAAGTTTGACCCAAGTGGCAATTCCATCCTCATTGTATCAATTGTAAAGATTCAGTCCTTGAAGTTTGCTTGGCATAACAATAAGTCTACTTGGTTTACAATCAGAAAAATGCCAAATCAGCACTATGAGTTTGAAATTCCAAGAATGAAATTGAAATCAAGACCAAGCTTCATGATAAAATTGAAGGGAAGGTCAAAATTCAAGGTTAAAATTGAAACTCCTAGAATGAAACAAAAATAGGGGAACAACTCCAGTGATTATATTGATATAATTCAATAGGTTGAAATTGAAATCTAAATCATTCTTCAGTGACTGAATTTGTAATTAACAACCAATTACAGTGTCAATTGAAACTTCAAATAGGAAGATGAGAAACTGTATACAGACCATGAGCCGTTAGGTTCTTGAATCTTTTCGATGAAATTAGCGGCTTTTTTTATGCAACTATCTATCTCTTCCCTTCGATGTCCAGGGTATAACTTTCTGAATGATGCCAAAGCCTGAATTGCTGCTGAAGTACATTCAACATATCTGAAAATGATCTTGTAGTGTTAATTTGCATTGCTACGGAAGAATACAGCAAACAAACTTTTTATCAAAAGAACTAAAAGCCATGCCATCTTACGGATAATCGATGACAATGTCGCCAAAGGTTTCAGCAGGATTGATAAGCTGAAAGTGTCAACAGATGCATGTAAGTGTATATATCAAAATATTCGCAAGAAACAACGCTGCATGTTTTTCTCGATCTTCCTACAATAATTTGCAAATTATTGTATAATTCTTGGATGAAAATAAACTGGCCTGAAAGGCGCATCAAAGGTCTAAATTAGCTAGGAAACAACTTTCAAAGGCAATACTAGTGGCGAATTTCAGTAATTTTCTCCTCTAAAACATTAATTGGCTTTCTCTGCAAAGATAACTCTAGCCTACATACAAGGCTTAACAGATAATTATTCACTTAATTCAACCTTGTAAAGATCTGGCAACTTTGTATGTTTCTCAGCTTTGATCATTTTCTAGCTGATGCCATATGGTTATTCGTTATTGAAAGGGCTATGATAATAACTCAAGATATATGTCAGCATTCCCCATTATTATTCTACAGTAGTTAGTCAAATGATCATATATTTCCTTAAACCTTGAAACATTATCTTCTTCAACAGACCAAAAGCATGGTTTTACTTCATAGAAAGTATTGTACGCATTTGAAAAGAAAAGAAAAAATCGGATGCTTAAACTACACCTGCAAGGCCAATATTATCACCACTAACAGCCAAGCACAATGTTTTGTCTCGGATTACTAAGACTAATCTACAAAAGATTACCAAGAAGCTTTCAAATACCAAAGGAATAAACAAATAGCAAAAGAGAGAATTCAATCTACATACCTCCATCCAGGCATAAGATCTTGTTAATTCATATGTTGCAAAACCACCATTCTCATTCTACATAGAGACAGAGAGATCACATGTAAATGGGTCCTTCCAAAGTAAATTTTGAACATTTTTTAACAGTTCAAAAAGGTACAAGAATAGATGGTATTGTCGTTTTATAACACCAAAATGCTAAGTATTTTATACAAGTAGATTTTGTACTTAGTTGATACTATATGATCACAGAGGGGCATTTTAATCGTTCATTGCACCAGGATATATGAATAAAATGTTACATGTTCTGCATGGTTTGCCTCATTGATTATAAGGGTGAATAATTTCCAAACCCAACTAAACAGGCTTGGCAATAACATAGAAAAGAAGCACATGAATTTCCCAATAGGCAAGCAGAGATATTAACTTCTATAGAAGCAACAATGAGCACCAATATTCAAAATTGGTGTAAAAGATTTTTCATGCTGCAGATGAAACTGTCTCATTCTTGAATTATGATACACTAAACGCATAGTCCAAATGCCACAAACAAAACAATATGATCACATACTAAGAGAACTCATAAGCACAGCAGTATCATACTTCCATAGAACAATGTATTAATTGTGGTGATTGGCATTAAAATAGAATCAAATTTGGATTAAAGCTGCACTAGTTAAGGACCCGCATGATGCCTCAAATATAAAATATTTTAATAGTAAATTTAATTAATATTTTTATCTCTTTATATTATTTTATTAGCCTGATTAGTTAAATAAGTTTAAATATAAATAATTAATAATTAATTTAATTCAAATAAAAATAATATAAATTGGCATATGTGCGGAATAAAATTTTATAAGAGCTTATTAGTAATTAAATTATTTCATAAGGCATATGTGAAAAAAGTTAAAGGGGAAAACTATAAAAATAATTTTAGATAAATCAATAAAATAATTGAAAAATATAATAGCAGAAAAGATATTGCTCCATGCACCGGATGTATAAATATATCTTATACACAACATTCGTGAAATCCTATTATAAAAATTTAAATTCTCTAACTTCTTATATGTTGACTCTTTATATGGCGTTGACCGTATCTATCATATTAGATTTTAATTTCACAATATTAATCTTTAAATAATAGGTTCAGTGCACGCGATGCACTAATAGACCAAGTGCAAGCAATAATTTTTAATAGTTGAGACGGGGAAGATCGGATGGTTGAGGAGAAATTGTTCCGCGTACCAGGTGTATAAGAAAAATCTTATACAACACATTCCTAAATCCCATTATGAAAATTTAAATTTTGTAATTTCTTATACATAGGCTTTTTATATAGTTTAGTGTGCATCTCTTAGATTAGATTATAATAGATTTTGAATTTATAATATCAATCATTAAAAAATAGGTTCAGTGCATTAGCAGACCGGCTGTAGGCAATAATAATTTAGAGTAATAGATTGTTGAAGGAAAGGGATTATGAGAGCTGAGAGAAATAGAGGGACACGTGTCACTCCCAATTTCTCCCAACTCTCCTTTAATACAGTGTAATAGATAGATAGATAATAGATGTTATATATATGTATAATATTAAACAAGACACCAATGACAATTCAGAACATTCAGCCAAAGTATCACGTGTATAGTAATCTTGCAAAAAAGAAAATTTCCATGTTGATCCAATTCACTACAAGCTTACCATCAGGGACAGAATGACATTGACAGCATCATATAGTTTTCTAGCTTCCACCGGGTCGCCAACAATTTCTGGAGAAATCTTGGACAATAACAGCGAGGCCTGGATAACAAAGAGGGGTATTGAAAATTAAGAACCCTAACAGATTCATTTTCAAAGGAAAATTATTACCTTAAGTCCTTCTGCAGTGCAATCTGATATAGGCCATCCATGATCAGCAGTTGAAAAGGGCCATGCACCTTTGGATATGTGACGATACCAGTAATTCAGATCACCCGGGCAATCATCACGAACCTTTTTAATTTGGAATATATAATTATAAAAAATAGTACGGCAAAATGCAATAGGTACATCTAGAAAAACATGCCCCAGTATGATGGAACAAACCTGTGTATTCTTTATGTATTCATGAGCCAGCTTAAGAGTAGGACCATATTCTCCAATAAGGTTAGTTGCGACAATTGCTTGAGCAGTGAAAGCAGTGTCCCACAATTGGCTGCCATTGTATCCCTGCATGTCAATACACATACTTGTTGAGCTATTAAATATTTCTGTAGTGGAAGGCGGCGGCAAACTGTTACATAACTAGCAGTACAAACGTAATATTTATGGAAACATAATCATCTTAACAAGGGCATGAACTAAGGAAGATCACACAATCAATAACAAAAAGAGGGAATGAGGTGAATATAAATGTCAAAACCTGCATTTTCATGCCATCTTCTGCAAGCCACAAGTAATCAAAGATTCTGGGAATGTGCAGTTTGAATGCCTCTGAGTTTGGATCTTCTATCCAGCAGCAAAGCATATTTAGTACCTGCTCAGTAAACATCATGCAAGAAACAGTTAACAGCTGATTGTGGAATTTGTGGTTTCCCTGTTATCCTCGATTGATGTTTTAATTGCAGAAAGAAGATCATAGTAATCTCAAATATGAGGGAAAGATACTGAATGGACAACCTTCACATTCAAGCAGCTGATTCACAGAAATAAATTGGATGTAAAGTGTCTTGCCATTCGCTCATGGCACAAATAAAGAAAAACAACACGAATGATTTAGGAAAAGTACAAGCTCACATGCATCTTACGTCAAGAACCATAAGTAAATACAACTGGTTGAATAGTCCACGCAGACCATATTAAAGACACAGAAAAATATGCCATTTGGGTTCCAAAAATGATCAAGTGTTTGGAACTTAATATATTCGCAATCAAGTTGACAACGGCCACATAAAAGTTAATGGCATATATCCACATTAATTGTAGCCATATGGTAAAATGATAACTGCAAGCTTTACCACCAGAAGGACTAACTGGCATAAAGGCAATGAGAGAAAGCTAAGGACTCTCAAATTGATAAAAAGTCTAGTTTCAGAAAACTAGGAAGAAAAAAGCTTTTAAGGAACCCAGTTGGTTGATCGGCGGTACCTAACGGCGATATCACATGACAATCCATTGTATTCTGCCTACCAGCAGGAACCCAGGAGTTAAAATGAAGTAACATAAATAGAAATAATGTCTTAACAAACCTAATATAAAGCTGGCACACACATATTATAGCTCTAACTTTTCTACCTTCATCATTTCTATGCCGAGGCATTAACCAAAGAATACCAAGATCAACTTTAGCAACCGCTAACAATAAAGAGTATCCTAAAATGTCAAATACCTTGTTAACAGGACCAATGCAGATATATCGGGTATTTTCATCTTCATAGTGAATATGTTGGATGGCGGTGTCTAGAGCTTTCTGTCTCAACTTGCTACCAGGCCGGTGCATCAGAACAGGTTCGACAAACTTATGAAGAGTAGCCCAAAGAATATCCTGTACTAGAGGATGGGGGTAGTATAGATCTTCCTGCACAGAAGCAATTGCCAAAAGCTTCAACTACATGCCACTCTGTGCAAATGATACTTTTAAAAAGACAGATACCTAAAAAGTGAACTTAGAGGCATTATTTTATCAATAGATTTCACTTTATGATAATCTATGTACAACTTGGCAATATCATCACTAAGTTGGCTTTTAGACAGTTTTATTGAAAGTTAATTGAGAAGAGATACTTTGAGGTTCTTAGTAACTCGAAGAGAATTATCATATTTATCAAGACAGACAAAAGAGATCTTAGGATATATACATATAAAGCTTCAGTTGCTAAGCCATGATGGATGAATCATGAGTTAAAACAGAACTGTGAATGCTCAGAGTAGCAGAATTTATGCCAAAAAACAAAAGGATGTAAAGATGGGAAATTTGTATCTAAGAACATATAATTAGGCATAAAAGAAAGGATACTGACTATAGAAAGAATTCTAATATTGTAAACTTATGAAATCAAACCAATTACATCCAGTCTTTTCTTAATTCACCGCGCCTTCACCCCAAAGAAAATAAATAAATAAATAAAGAAACTAAGAATATCACAACACAAAGGCTTAAGAAACATTGCAGAAACTGACAAAGAAAGTATGCTGAAGAGACAGCAGGTAATACTCAGATTGAAGATGGAGATATTGTCCTTAAAAATTCAAGTTTACACGAAAGACATACACGTATCAGCTCAAACAAACCTTTGCACATTCATTACGAGCCTTATTCCAATCAATCTGGTCGTAGGGAAGATTATATAGCTCCTTTCTGAGTGACAGTACTGTTGGTGTAATTGGACCAATAAACCTCTTTCCGTAAATGTAAGACATTGGCAAATAAACCATCCGACAGTGACACCACATTCTTCCTGTGAGACAAAAAAAAGAATGAAATTATTAGCTAGAGGAATTTGAATGAAGCAAAACAACACTCGAATTGTACAGTTAGTGATGGCATAATACAAGGAACACACATTGAGAATTCAATACAGCTAAAAGACCATGTCCTTCCAATTCAATACAGCTAGAAGAGATGATGGATAGCTTATACTTATATAATCAATTAGCAATCGTCTTGTTGATCTACATCTAAAAGACAAATTCAGGTAACTACAAGAAGTGACTTCTCTTGATCGAGATGATGGACAGCTCACACTACAATCAATTAGCAATCCTCTTGTTGATCTACATAAGAAAGACAAATTTAAGTAACTGCAAAAGGTGGCTTCTATTCACTGAGATCAAGTTAAGACAATTATGCGTTGTCCATAATCTAGTTCTTATCAGCTTTCTCTCAAACTAACCATTTACTATAACCAGCAAAGAAAGAAAGAAGACTGGAAATGCCAAAAGAAATCAATATATGGGGAACAGATGATCAAAAACCTGGATGAATCGGCAAAATATATGGGAGTAACCATATTTCTGGGGGTAATGGATTATTGCCAGACCAGTCAAATAATCCAAGTACCTGTGATTTAGAGAGTCAGCATCAGCAGATGCTCTCTATGGAAAGAAGCCATCTTTCTATAAAAGTAAATAGATGCAGATTATAACTGAAATAGTCCATTGTGAAAAGGCTACTTGATCTTTAATATTTTTAATTTTATATTATTAGGTAAAAGTATCAGTTATTGGGTTTAATTATCTTCACTTTTCAGAAAAATTAACACTGCTATTAAACTTTAAAGGAATATTTTATAACCTAATAGAGTTTCCTATCACTCGACGGAATATTCTATAACTTTACAGAAGAAAATCAATAAGTTCTAATGGAACTTGACAAAATTTTCCTCAGAAGTAATGAAAGGTTAAATAGTAAAGTCAAAAGTTTTTTAAGTTCCGGTGCTCATATTGAAAGTCCAAGTAAAATCAGTATGTTTTTACCTTGTAACAAAATGAAAAATATTTAGAACAGTTTGCTTACAGAGAGCCACATCTTCCCCCATGATGTTATAAAAGTTGCACCACCATGGTCTAAAATCCATTTCCTCGCTTTCTCCATCGCCCCATCACCGCCGTCTGCCGCTTCGCCAAGCAGTCTTAATGTTACATATGTCAAAGTTGAACCAAACATGGTGCTGGGGCCCTCAATGTGCAGACCCCAACCTCCATCTTCATTCTGCAATATGCAATAAGAAAACCTCTTCTTTTTTTTTCATTTTTATTGTTTTAAAATTCAAAAGAAAAAAAATGCCCAACAAAGAAACTTTTAACTAGAAGTTTAAAAATGAAGAGGATATTCATGCCTGATGGTTGTAAAGATAACGGCGGATCTCCCGCTGGTGTTCTGAAGATAAGACAGTATTTATTGCACCAGTGATATGCAAAACTATTATCTGCACCCAAAATGAAAAATAACCAGATAAATACTAGTTTTCATATAGAAAAAACTACCACTACAGTGCTTTCCCAAGTCACTGAAATCAAAGAAGCTAAATAAAACGCATAATCCCATGCTATTAGTAATTGATCAAAATACAGAATGGCAGGGATTGCAATTTATAAATGATAAGATGTCAGTACTTGGCATTGTAGATGCTTGGATATCTTGAAATCTAAAAAATAGGATATAAATAAGAATATTCTGAAGGTTAAAAAGTTCAAATAATTAATCAACAAAAATCAATCCAAAGAGTTCAATCCAAAGAGTTCACTTCTTTTGTCAAGTTTTCCAGGAAATACCAAGCCAGGCATGAGGAACATAGGGCCACCATAATCACCCGCCCAGTGTCCATCGTGTGTTTGAAGAGTAGAATAACGGCTGATAGCCCTTCTTAGGGAGCTCAATACGACTTCCTCTGAAGCACCTTCGTGGTCTTCGAGCTTGATAATCGGGAGGTTCAGCTCCAGAGGATTCAACTTAGCATACTGCAGTAAAGAGAGATAGAAAAATAATAAATAGTTAAATACTTGCAGAGACATGCATACACATAAAGAAAGAAAGAAAGAGTTAGAATGTGTGTGTGTATATATATATATATATATATATATATATATATATATATATATATATATTCCACATGCATGCACAAACACATATGAACATAAAAATATATATCTACGTACATAAATAAACACACACATATATACACTTTGTGCATACTCATGTGTACAATTGTACATCTTTACCCAGTAAGTGAATTGACAGATAGTCAAGAAAATTGAAAAGCATTTCTAATACCCCTGAAAGAAATTTTCATCAACTTTACCTCTGAAAATCTACTACACAACAAGGAAAGGAGACTAAAGGATTCATCAAATTTTTATTTCTTCCTTAGTTTCCAATATGATATATATTTGGGTAAACTTCAATTTGACCAATTTGTGGTTTACGCATTTTCACTATGACACCCTGTGGTTCAAAAGGTTGCACTTAACTATCCAGTGGTTTTATCTTTGTTACACTATATATATACCTACTGTTAAAGAGGATAGTGAAGTGATGTTTTTGGCAAAACCAAAGAGCAGTGTTTTACCATTTCATAATTTGTAATTTACTACCCTATGGTTTGCAAAAAATATCACTTTACTGCCCTATTTTACGGTTGATCTTTAGGGTGAAACAACAATAAAAGCCACAAGGAAGTTAATTGCAACTTTGTAAACTGCGGGGTGGCGAAGTGAAAATGTGCTAAACCACAACGAGGCAAATTGAAGTTCACCTTGCATATTATATATGTCATATTTTTTATCATAATTTACATTTTATATCGTGTAATAAAATAAAAATATGCTTTATTCCTATATAACTTGCATGGGTTCAAATTACCATAATTCCCTTTTCCTTCATGCAATAGATGTGATTAGATGAAAAGGCTCATGTGTGCAACTTTTGCATAATTACAGTTTAAGAAGTAGATTACTTATATGTAACTAAACTACTATATAAAGTGCATGCACTTAAATTCCCATAAAAAAGGTCTTTTTGGTTTATTACTCTATAAATTATTTACTTGCATACCCCTGAAGACATTAAAACTGTAGCACTACCCATTGAAAGTTTTTTTTTGGACACTCGCCCATGCGTGATTAGATATTTACATGTACCCACAAATCATGCAACATACATCCTATAGATAATAGCTTATAGTTACATGAACATCTGATGAAATTCTTCTAGCCAGCTGAGAAGTTCAGGTATTTCACTTGTAGTACAAAATGAGTAGTTATAATCCAGCCGGGTCAACATGATCTAGCTCCAAATATGCAATTCTGATGCCCATGCCCTGTCATACACTTAAAATGAAGCTGAAATCTTAGGCAGAAAGCGGTGATCCCAACTAATGCACATACATGCTTCAGCAGCAAGAAAGCCAAAGAATTGGCGTGGCTAAACCTTAGTACTCACAATTATCACAAGAATCAAATAAAATGCATTCTATGTCGTATTATTGGAAAAAAGGGTCAATGGGTGGAGATCCGAAAAGGAAATTTCATGGGAGAATCACAGAAAAAATCAACATCATCCTGCTCGCACATCCATTTTCACTTTAGTTGGAAACTTAATGAGGAATGACCGTGCTATTGCAATAACTAAAAGTTTCTTTATATGTATATTGAAAAGCATCATTCTTGTACGTCCATTTTCAATTCAGTTCGCAAGTTAATGATGAATTCATAATGGCAATTATCTGAAGAAGTAGAATTTTAGAATTTTGTCTCCAGCTACTCCGACAACTCCGCAATTAACAACAAGATACAAAACCTCTTTATATATGTATATGGAAGAAAAAGAAGAAGAAGAAGAACCTGCAATCGCATGAGTAGATCAGCGCTGTGCTTCATCTTAAAGCGATTCTTGCGGAAGGCCTCACGGGCCTTCTCGACCTCCGCGATCTCCTCAGGAGTGCCGAGATCGGGATCATACTCCCACACCTGCCTCCCCACGTGGTTGTTCGTCGTCCGCAGCCACGGGCTCCCGCCCTCCGCAATCTTGAGCCTCCACATCGCCCGATCCGAGACAACACTGGATGAATCACCACCGATCAATCCAGCGTTTTTCACACCAAATCCACTTAAAAATTTGAGAAAACAAGAATGAAAGATGGCATTGTGCCGATCCTATGCAAAGATGTGATCAACAAATCGAATCCATTGGTTTTTTGTAACAACCTGAAGAATAAAGGAGTAGAGTAGTAGCTAGCAGAGTAAGCTAGAAGTAGTACAAATGTTAAGTTTGCTTTAGTAAGAGAATAATAAATGGCGGCAGCAGGTTGAGAAGGGCGCGGGCTTGGCGGCGGTGACCGGCGCGAAGGTGCTCGGACGGGACGCCGGGGGGAATCGACGGGCTAGGGCGTCCATGGCGCTCAGAGGAAGAAAAGAGGAGGAGGTTGAGGAGAAAAGGAAAAGATCCGACCGAATCTAAGCAATTGGGAGGAGAAGAAGGCGCTACGGGTCGGAGCGGGCGCAAAAGGCGAGCCCGCTATCCGCCTAATTGAGGATCATGCGGAGAAGGTACCCCGAATATCCACTCAACCGATTACCCGATTACTTGATGCTCATGGACCGTAAAGCCCACTTGAGGCCCACATGTCCATAGAAATTGGCCCACATCTCTCTGTTCCTGTTTTATTACTTTTTTACACTTTAATTTACTATTTTCTGCAATTTACTTTTTAGTACAATGTATGGAGGGGTATAAGAAGCAGATGTAACTAATGAGAGACATGGATGAATCCCCACTTCCTCTTCCTCTCTTCTCTTCTCCACTGCTAATCCCCACTTCTAATCCCTTCTCTCTCTCTCTCTCTCTCTCTCTCTCTCTCTCTCTCTAATGTGAGGCTGTGTTGACGAGGAAGAGAGAATGAGAAAAAGAAATAAAAATATTTTTCCGCTAAAAAATGGATTCGTGGACATAAACAAATTCAAAATAAAAAAACATTTAAAATTACGAACTTTGAATAAAAATATTTTGAGAGTGACATGAAAAATTCGTTCAATATTATATATATATATATATATATATATATATATATATATATATAATAAAACACAAGAAATTAGTAAAAATGAATATAGTGAAGTAGATCGAAGAGCTTACGTAGTTAGGTGTGTCAGGGAGTTAAACTCATAAAAGCATTGAATCCGCATTCATCTTAGAAAACATCTCCGATAGCTTCGATCCCGTCAAAAAGCCACCGATCGAAGGGGGAAATCGCGGTAAGAGAGAAGAGGAAGAAAGGAGGCTGTGAGCTCTTTTTCTCTCTCTCTCTCTCAAAATTTAGATCGAGGAAGCCTAGCGAAACTTGTAACTCCCTTTAGACTCTAGATCGAGGACGATGGGGGAGGATAGGTGATTTGTGCGCGATGCGAAAACTAGTTGGGCTCGAAAATAGAGTAATCCATCGGGCTCAAATAGAGTCCAGCCCAACTACTGGATCTACCCAGACCAATGGAACATTGTCGTCATTCTATACGCAGCCCAGTTGTAGAAAAACGGGCCGAACCATCCTAAAGCGTGCGTAAATAATCGTGATCTATTAATTTATAGTATTTCAAATTTGATTTTTTTTTTTTAACATCATTTACCCTATCTGCAAATTACTAAAAAGTAAATAACTTAAAGAAAAGGTGCACGGGAGCTTTGAGCGAAAAATGACGAATGCCATCCAGATGAAAACATAACTGCATGATGCAATGTGCTCGTGAACAGCAGGCTTAGTGGGCCAAGCGGCGTTCAACGGACGCTGACCTCGGCCTAAGGCCAAAAAAAAAAAAAAAAAAAAAAAAAAAAAAAAGGAACTTTATCTTCGTGATGAGAAGAAGAAGATTTGGTTATATTGTCATTGAAGGCCCAAGGCTCAATTCGATCGGCTAGAGCAATTGGAGGTTGGGTCTGGGATGGGCTTGGCCTTTCCAACACTGATAACTTGTTAGGCCTATTGGTCTTGGTCCATTAAACAGGCATCTGGCAAGGCCCGGCCCTGATAGCAATTGCTGAGTCCATTATGTTTTTGTCTTTCATCAGAACTCTGAAGCAACTTAATCCAATTTTATTGGGCTCAGATCCATGGACTATGCTAAATATTTTGTTTTAAACCTTCACTAACTGTTTTTAAGTGTCGTGTTAGCCCTATATCTAGAAATGCCCAACCCATTATTCATGGACGAATGCGGCCTCTACGCTGAGAATGGACCTAAGCAGTGCCCCTTCTCCTCTATCATGCTATCAATGAGTTCCAAATTCCAATATGAAGTTTTTTTTTTTTTTTTTTTTTTTTTTTTTTTTAAGTAATGAGAAGCATAAATTACATCCCGAGACAAAAAGGTTGAAGATTTATTTTGAGGCTTCTTGAATGTAGTGTGCATTTAAAAAATGGCAAAAGAAACCTCTCGCCTATGTGATATTGAGATCTCATGTAATAGAGAGTTGAGGCAAAAGCACATGAAACCAATTAATGCGAATTTGTACGAAATAACATTAATTATAAAAATTAATGAATTTTTTTCAGTACATTTTTTACCGCATGTAACACGTCGCTTCTAGAGTTTTAAAATAAATCTACATTTGTTTTTAGATGATTTTGAAATTATTCGATTAAGTGTTAACGAGTGCGGGAATAAAATAAGATGTTTAAAGATTAAGCATAATGGAGTTTGAATATGACTTGTAACATAAATATTTGATGTTATGAGTAGGATAATGAATAGTCAAGCATCTTCACGAAATCTCTTAGTGCTAGATTGTCCATTCAAAACTTAATAAATAATTTTAAACATCGTATTTATCTTTTTAATAAACTTCAGGATCCATAAAATATAAGGACAATAAGAAAAATTCACCAAGACTTTGTATGGGTCTAAATTAACGTTTCTATGTACTCTAGATTTTTATGCAGCTCATCACGTACAATATCATATGAATGGCCCACCCCATTATTTGTGAACATGCATTTACTAAGCATATGCCGAGTTTGTCTTTCTTTTCTTTTTTCTTTCTTATCCAACATTCATATTAATTAATTAATGTTATCTCATTTTTAAGAGCCGTTTTGGGCTACTCGCCCTCAGCATGTTCAAGTGACAATATAAATGCCAATAATCAAGCCCACTATTCATATCAATAACGATATTGATTTAATTGATTTAAATAATTTAATTTAAATACTAAAAATTTAAGGGATGTGAATAAGAATAAAGTTCGCGAGGACCCTAAACCCTAAATAGTATGTGTGCTCAATTTGTTGGGTTTAGGATTTAGGAGGAGATGGAAGCCTTTGCAAACCAGCCCAGTCCTGTGCAAACCAGTAAATAAATTGTGTTCACACATTTATATTGGGCTCAGACCGCGAGGAACTTTGCATTGGGTTGACAACCCATGCGACTATTCTAAGGCCCGAATGTTTTGGCCAGGCCGGACACAAAGCCTATATAATTATAAGTGGGAACCCGAACCCGAACGTATGTAGCCTCCTAGACTTGCGCATTGTATATGGAGGAATGGATTTACGGGCTAAATCGGTGGCCTGAATTACGGCCGGCCCCTAACCTTCCTACTAACCTCCAATGGTAGTTCCAAATTCCAATATGAAGCTTTTTTTTTTTTTTTTTTTTTTTTTTTTTTTATCTTGGACAAAGGCCCTACCTAAAAATGAAATGTGAGAAAAAAAGAAACAATCGGATTAGGGCCTACGGGCCATTCAACCAGCTAAACAAATCAGAGGTTAGTTCCGGGACAGGCTAGGCCTTTAACATTTTGTTAGGCCATTTCGTATTGGGCCAGTTAAAAAACTGGCCAAGCCCGGCCCAGCGTATCAATTATTATGTCCCTTTTGTTATACAGGCATATAGATTGTCCCGAGTGTACAGAGACCCACGTGGATATTTTAGTGGGCCGCGACTGTGTGTGAAAAGCCCGGCCTTCTTTCCTTATTTGGTAAAGTCTATTTTTTTGTGTGTTTCGTTTTTTACCAAAAAAGAAAAGTTTGGATTTTCGACCATGCGTAATCCACCGTTATTACCTTTTACCGCATATATTACAAATAAGTGTATAGTGTATCACCCATCATATGCGGGTCCCACATGTCGATTTAACAGAAATGTTTTTTTTTTTTTTTTTTTTTAATATTTTATTTTGTAAAAATAAAAATGTGTAAGCAAAAATTATCATGACACAAGATATTGTCTTCTTATGTAATAGTACATAAACAATTTTTTTTTAATTTCTTTTACACATCCCGGTTATGGTTAATTACATTTCCTGATTATTAATGCAATTGATGTGATGTATATTCCATACTCCGGATCGGGTAAGTTTGAAAACTTTGAACCCTATCATCTCCCGGATCTGGCTTGTATTTTTTTTTTCTTCTTTTGAGTGATAGATAGATACATAATTAACAAAAAGGACAAAAATGAAAAGAAACAACGGCGATGATTTAAAGCTCTACTCTAATAAAAGAACAAAATAAATTAACGAGGAGCCACCCTCTTTTTGCAAAAGGAAATAAAAAAAAAAAAGGAAAATCCGCATAATAATGGTAAAAAAAAAAAAAAACATATATTACAACAAGCCACGGAGGGCAGTGTGGTCACCGCTAGTAAATGTAAGTTCATTCACCCCATTTCTATACTCCAAGTATAATTAAGAATCGCGCTATGAAATGGACAAATGGGGGCGGCATGGGGCGGGTAAGCTCACAAATTACGCAGCCTGCGAAGAACGGACGGTCCCCGAGGACGAGGCCTACTAGGCCAGAGTGGAGGCTCTAGCCAATTGGTCCAGAACCCACCCGGTCAAGCAAGGGCTGCGGGGTCCGGGCCAGATATTCGGGTCGCGTGATGATTTGGTCCATTGCGACCGTATGTTCGCCCCCATAGATCTCGGGCCGAATCCATTTTGAGCCATGGTAGATCGAAGTGGGTCTTGTTGAAGCCCAACATCCACATTTGGTAAAGTCTATTTTTGGGTTGTTTCGTTTTTTTATCCGAAATGGAAAATTTATAGTACCCTTCGTTCACAGATCCGGGATGTAGTATCTTAGATATGCATTTTTAGGCCTAACTTTTTTCTAGAATAGAAAGTCATCTTGATACCCTTAAATTACTATCGTTTTTCTTAATTGAATTATAAATTTTGTTAAACTTAACAGCAACCACTAGATCTAATAGTGTTACATGTTTTCTGATTTGCATGCTCTAGATATTCTGGCCAAATAGCCATTGGTAGATTCTTAATACGATAGAGAACATCAAAAAGAAATTTTTTGAAAATCGATATAGTTAAATCACTAGTAAGTAGTTAAACGTAGTTAGTTTAATTCCACTAATTAACCTTTGATTTAGAGATTTAGGGTTTAGAGTTTTGGGTTTAGGCCCTTTAGGGTTTTAGGGTCTAAGGTTTTCGGGCTTAATTGACGCAAACAGTCTAATTGTACTAAAAGGGCAATGCACCAAGGTCGGAGTCAATTGGGTCTGCAAGTGGTGGGCGAATGGGAGCTAGACTTGATCTCGCCCATTAATGGAAAGTGTACTTGGTAAAATGCGCGGGCCCATTTAGTTAGCACCGGTTCTCCTTCCATCTCCTATGATCCAACAACCTTTTGGCAGATGACTCATTTTAGCGCACAAGTTCTTTTTTCTCTGTGAAGCCCCCCACGACTATTGTCAATTTTTTAAATAGACCATTTAATTATTTTTATTTTTAGTGAGACCTCTGCACTCCTTTTTTAAAAGGAATCAATGTTGAGGCCTTGAGGGAGTGTAATACACTATTATATACAAAGGATACTATACAACGTACTATGATATACAAAGTAAATTGAAAATGGCCCCCCGTAACGGCCCACACATAGAGGAAGCTGGGCTTTAAAAGTATATATTTGGGCTTAATAGGCCGAATTTTATTAATGGATCAGTGACTCCAGTACTGGTTAGCCTTTTTCTGGTATAGGTTAAATTGCGGTCTCGATAATAGCCCACAAATGGCTTCACTTGTGGAGCATAATATTATGCTGTAAGTTGCCCCTTTTTTTTCTTTTCTTTTTTTTTTTCGTGATAAGTTATTCTTTGGTTAAGGGGGCTTTTCTTTTGAGCAATAAAAAATACATAAATTTGGAGAAATCACACAAAACTATTCATTTTTATTTGTCGTAATAAAAAATAAAATATATGGAGAACACCCGCTGTTTTTTTTTAAAAAAATTTATCTTCTTTTTCTTTTTATCAACATGTGTATAGGGTTTAGGGTTTAGGGTTTTAGCGGTTTAGTTATCTTGGCTAGTTTTGTTATTTTATTGTCAACGATTTTGAATTGATTTTCTTTATTTTTTGTTTCAACTCCATCATCATGGTTTAAGGTCACTTTTGTTCATGTTTTGTTATTCACAATTGTTTTTCTTTTAATTCACATGTGTGCAAAGATCATCATGTTTAGGAAAACTTTCCATTCTTGCAAAAACTTTCCATTCTTGCAATTTCTTTTTTGGTAACATTTCGTAGAACAAAACTAAATATTCGAGATAACTTCCTTTATAAGATAAAATTTTCTTTGTATTTTTAACTCAATTTTGTTTTTTTTTTTTTTATTTAGTTATTTTCTTTAATTCTTTTTCCTGGCTAGTTTTGTACTCTGTTATATGTTCATTTTTTTTTCCACCAATGTTTCCTGTATTATTGTGTTTAAATGCTAAACCCAATGATAACATTTTTGTATTTCAATGTTTTAATTTTTTCATTGTTTCTCAGTATGATTGTCCGTTTTGTACTACGAGCCCGACTCAAAATCAGATATCTGTCGTATGGGCCTTAAGCTCCAAATAAGCCCAATCCATATTTAACCCAAATCTAAATTGATGCATATAGGCTTGACATATGTAGCCTAGGAAGAAGCCCAAGACAAAGCCCAAGTCACACCAATTATGTGGACTCTACACAGTCCTAGCTCATGCTTGGGGCCTTCAGGGCCTTACTTTTATGAGTTTTATGTGGTGTAAGGCCTTAGGGCTTGGGGCCTTGGGACCTTTTAAAGGCCTTTCAGGCTTGGGGCTTTTAGGACCTTTAGTGCTTTAGAATTTTGGGCTGCTGGGTGTGGGCCGCAACTGTGTGAAAAGCCCGGCCTTCTTTCCTTATTTGGTAAAGTCTGTTTTTGGTCTGTTTCGTTTTTTACCAAAAAAAAAAAAGCTTGGGTTTTCAATCATGCGTAATCCACCGTTATTACTCTTTTACTCCATATATTACAAAGAAGTGTACAGTGTATCATACATCATATGCTGGTCCCACATGTCGATTTAACATAAAATTTTATTTTTTATTTTTTATTTAATTTTTGGTTTTGCAAAAATAAAAATGTGTAATTGGTAATATTATCAAAAATGAACACGACACAAAATATTGCCTTCTTATGTAATAGTATATAAATGGGCCTGCACGTTAACGAATGTTTCAACTTGCTATCAGGGTTAGTGTGCTTCATGTTTCTTTCCATGACATTTGGACGCATAAATATTTTATAAAAAATATATATTTTTTAAACTTACTGAAGAAATTTATACACATCATTTGTGTGGAATGTTAGCAAATATCTAAAAATAGATACTATACTAGTATTTCACTCGTACATGTCCGGATAATATAATAATATAAAATAACAAATGTTATTATGTGATGATGAAAAATATTCTAATTAATATTATATTTTTTTAACAAATAAATAAAAATATACTATCAATCTTAATTATAGGACATATTAAAGTATAAAATCTAGAGAAAAAAAATTATGAATTAAATTAAATACTCAAGTAAAAAATAAAATTCAACCCTACTCTATTATCTATGAATTAGTGTGCAAAATAATTTACATTTACATATTAATGTACAAAATAAAATGATAACTAAAATTGAGTAGATAATAGCCTAATGGTCAATGATCGGGGATGGGCTGAATCCGACCCATTAAGGAAAAATGGCCCATCTAAGGATGGTACTGCTTTGTAAATAAAATGGCCCTTAACAGGCCGGCTGAGGGCCCACTACGGTTCTCTTTAGACATTGTTTTCTTTCTGTGCCATTGTTACCGGGCTTTCCTTTTAGGTAAAGTCGAAAATTGCAACTCTCGTAAAACTGCCCAAAATGGAAAGTTACAGTTTCTCACTACTCGGGCCGGCAATATATACTAGTCACAATTTGTTTCTCTTTCTTTCTTTCTTTCTTTCTTTCTTCTTTCTTTTTTTTTTTTTTTTTTTTTTTTTTTTTTTTTTTTTAATCTATTCGGGAGTAATAATAAAAAAAGATATAATTGCTTAATTTTGAGGCAGCAATATCAAAATTGGAAGATTCATCACAGATTTTCTTTTTTTTTATTTTTAATTAGATTTTACATAAATAAAAGAGAGTATACTTTAAAAATTTTTATATTATAATTTTACTCTAATTGTGTATTTAAATTTGATATAAAAAACTTTTTTGATGTAATTTAATAACATTTCTTTGTGCCTTTTATTAATTGGGAGTTGAGACACTATAAAGTGTTGAAAAATTAGATGGTACATTAAAAATTTTAAATTTCAGGTATCTATTTCTATTTAAAAATTAGATATTTCACATTTAGAAGAATTTGACATAAGTTTGGGAAAATGACGATCCCACATGTGAAGCTTTAATTAAAGTGATTGGAGATGAATTAAAATATATTCTCAGTAGGTGGAAATATTTTTAATCTTTATGATGTCAAGTTTCCGAGTAGGTAAAGATGAAGTAAATGGATGAGTGATCATCTCCAACTAAATATCTAACATCTCAAATTTTGTATTAAGCTCAGTTTCGAGCAAATAAAATAAGAGTAATAAATGACGTTAAAAAAAAGTGTACAAATTTAACGTAATATGATGTCAAATGATACCTGAATTGCATATATATGCTGCTGCAACGTGAGAGCCCATTAATAAATTCGCATTGGGCCCAATATAAGGACACCGCATTACATATTTTAGTGGGCCACTGAGGTACAGTTGATTATCAGGGCCCATTTATTTGTGCCCAATTGTATGGACACCCGCATGGATAGTTTAGTGGGCCGCGACTGTGAGTGAAAGTCCGGCCTTCTTTCCTTATTTGGTAAAGTCCGTTTTTGCCGTGTTTCATTTTTTACCAAAAAGGAAAGTTTGGCCAACGCAGGTCAAGTCGAACAACGCATAAATAGTAATTATTATTCTACCATAATTCGGCCATCAAACAATAATATCCCATTTAACCTATTGTATATGGGCTGTCTATGAAAAAAATGTCTAATAGGCTAGTAATATCCCATTTAACAGATTGAGGTAGGCTGTATAAAAAGTTTTGAACTTTTATCCTAAAATGGAATATTTTCATTTTTTTCCACTCCAACTTGTCTGAGCGTCCATGGCGTTACATTTTCAAATATTCGAAAATTAAATGCGGGTGCTGAATTTTTCCGCCAAAACTGAAAACTAAGTGCATATAGAATGAGATGGCGGGGCCCAATTTCCTAGGACCATAACCTTGCATTCGGCTTGGGCGAACAAAATACTGGACCGTTTTTAAGATGTAGCGGCAACCATTGTCGGGCCTTGATCCAGTGTGAGTAAAAAGACGCGTCAGGAACGGACAATCAACCAAACTACCCAAGGCCTATTCAATTATAAACTGATATTCAAATTTCGGCCCAAGCTTCGCGAGAGGGCTAGTCTTTTGATCAAAGGCCCGTAGGCCTGTAAAGTTTACTCTGAAATATGATCCGAGATTTTGGGTTGCTTTAAGCGATTAGCTCGACCATGAATAAGGATGCAAATGAGTATAGCTATATATCCAAATCCAAGCCCTAATAATGTGATTTTAATCAAATGTAATCAAGGAGAAAGATATTCAAAGTGAAACGATTATGGATATGATTCTGGACTCTATAAGTTTTTGAACCAAATGCAAATTCAAAACTGAATCCAAATATATGTACATATATGAATAGACTAATACATGCATTGACACCATGTTAACTTGTCAAGTTTTGAAAAAAATTAACATGCATCTTTTGGAGCCATCAAAATAAAAAATGTTCCAAATCAAAATTAAACCGTTGTTGAAACTACAACGGCCTTTTCCAATCATGACTCGTGGGCCCAACGTTGACGCCGCAGGTAGAAATGAACCCATCAACTGTAATTTTCCGTTTGTTTTTCTCTAAATCGAGTTTTTTTTTTAATTAGTTAAGTAAAAATGTTATTAAATTTAATAACTCATTAGTTATTTCTATTAAATATTTTGATTTTACTTACTAATAAAAATTAAAATTATTAAATTTGATGAAATCAATAGTTCATTTAATAGAAATTTTCGTGAGAAGTTAGACACAAATCTGTTCCCGCCCCCACTTTTATTTTAAGGGAATCAACTTTTTTCAATTGAAATGCATGTCCTCGATTGTTGGATTGGGCCATTAAAACGAATTTTGTTCAATGTTTTAATCAGGATGTATTAAAAAATGTCACACAAACTGAGCCACATACCAAGGGCCGACTGGCTAGGCCCATTCTCAGAACGAAAATAGAGTGAGATGGCCCCGCTCACTGAGCCCCCGAGACAAACAGGATTGTTCGAGCATAGAATGAGATGGGCTTTGGAAACTCCACTGCAGAAGGGAATCAGAAGCTGGTTCGATAGCTTATCAGAAATATAAGTTTTCAATACAAGGCCTGCTACAAATTAAGTTCGCAATTTCAGATTCAGTCCGGTCTACAAAACAATAGGGTCCAATATTTGGGCCGAATATTTGCAAAAGGTTTGAAAGAGCTAATGTCCGTATTCTCTCCCCAAGAAATAAATGGGCAAGGTATAGAATGAAATAGATCGGAATCCGGACCAGCCATAAATTTGAGTCTGCGAAGGCCAGGAGGCTACAGGCCTTGGGCTTTCCACTGACCGTCTTGGATCTTCTTGTCCGGTCGAAAACCCCGAGTTTTGAAATCCCCAAATTTGGATATTTTAATTTTGAATTTACACAATCTCTCGAGTAGTGGGAGGATTATCATGGGAGCAACCAACTATTCTAAATATTAATTATTAATGTGTTAAAAAGCATTTTAGTTAATGACTGTTTTTAGAGCAAATTACAGAGCGACTGATTGACATACCAGACCCAAGTCAATCCTACTGATTTATATTTTCACTAAGTTTATTTCTAAACGAAATAAAATAATGGTCTCTCTCGAAAAAAAAAAAAAAAAAACATTTTATTCTACAATTGTTATTGATTCACCGGCGGTCTATCTCGTTTCTACATCACGTCCATTTTTTGAACTTTTTTATCCATTCTATTTTGGAATATCACCCTTAGACCCATTTTTGACTCATGACAAGTTCTACATGACAAGTTCAATAAGGTCTTACAAATTCTCTTGATAGTTTCTTTCTCTGCTAAATTCGTAAGATTTTGTTTCATTGTTACATTAATATATAGTTTTTCTTTTAGTAAACAAGGATAAACGAACTAAAAAAAAAAACAACAATCCCTTCGTAAAACATGACCCCACACTAATTGAACTGCAGAGGATTTGAGGCAAATAGCTCAGTACCAAAAACTATAGGAAATTAAGAGAAAACACACATGAAGGGAAAAACTGAGAAAAAAATAAAAGACAATTCAGACACTATATAGAAGTTGTCCTCAGTTCTTTAGCACCGCATCCCAAAGCTTCACCATGCAGAATACCTCTTCTCCCAGTTCTTCATCTTGTTTAGTCCGATTATTGAAAATTATCATATTTCGCTGCTTCCATAGTTCCTAGCAGGCTGCCGCAAAATAGCAATCGAAGAAACTTATTTGTTGCCCCCTCACAGGCCGTCGAGATTGATTCCACCGAGTAGCTAAGTCGCTTGGAAAGTTGGTCATCATCAATTGCTGAGAGTTTGAAGAATCCCTAAGGATCCGATAAAAAAAAAATAATACTATAATTTTTAGCTTTTCAGGCGTTATCTATTTGTGCGGGAATGGTATGGGTTGGGTCCTTTTTAAGCTTAGGTTGGGCTGGACAATCGAATGAAAACTTAAAAATAAAAAGACTGTGAATATGATTCTGTAAATAAGGCCCAATAATGGAATGCTGCTTGGAACAAGGTGCTCATCGTCCGGTTTCTACACAGGCCTTGGTCCTGCCCAATTCTTTTGCCTAGGGATAGGCATTCAGCCCGAAAGACTACAGGCCCCAGGGTTCACATGCTTAGTACGACAATTGGAGACTTGATCAGGGCCCAGGCTTGTCTCGGCTGGTTTCACCACTTGTAAGTTTTTATAGGTGGCCCAAGTCAGGCCCAACCCTCGGTGCTCTTTTAGATCCACGTGTTCATTTGAGTTATGATAGTTATTAAAGAAAAAATTTGCAAAATGTAAATGTTTTTTTTAGTTACTAGTGATTTGTTGTTCTAAAAAGAAACCAGAGGCATTAAATTTTATAACACAATCAATTAATTCAATAAAAAAGTCAGTTTATTTGACTGAAATAATTTATTTTTTTATAAAAATTAAAAGTTAATGAGATGCTAAAAATTTAAAACAAAAGATGAGATAACAATTTCAAATTAGCCTATAGTGTGTATTATTACTAAAAGAATTAGACCTTTATAAATTTACTGGAATTATAATATTCAAAATGTAATCAATCATCACAAACCTCCTTTCGTCTTTTATTCACATAAAAGAAAAATGTTCGATATAAATAAATTGGGAAGGCATAAAAATCATGTTTGTTGTCTTTTAGTACCAAAGTCGATATAGTTTCACCAGCTTGTTAATCTAACATAACTTTGTTCTTGTACTCCTTAAAGTTTAAAATATATCTTTACTTGTTGATCTAATTAATATGTTTGTTTTTTAAAACTTATATAAAAACGTTTTTAGCACTGCTATACAAATATACAATGTAGGTTTTATTTGGAATTTCACGGATTACGTATTTGTTTTTTTTTCAAAAAGCCATAAAAAACAAACTTGTGCTCTCTCTCTCTCCCTCTCTTTCCTCTAACATTTTGGGTTCCCAAACGTGAGAACAACAATCGGGCTTTGTTTACATCCGCTAATTTTCGACAAAGGTTTACCCAGAGCTTGTTTGTAGGGCCATTTATCTTCCATCTTTGTAGATATTTTTATTTTTTGTAATTTTTTTATAATTTTGATATTTTGTGGAGATTATCCTGACATAAATGTTATCAAATTTAATAATTTTATTTATTTTTAAGAAAAAAACTAAAGTTACTAAATTAGTAATTAAAAAATTATTAAATTTAAAATAAAATATATAACTATATGTGGTAAGTCCAAATAAACTCTCAATCAAAAAAAAAAGTAAAATGAGGGATTTCCATGCAATTTTACGGGAAAACAAAAGAATGAGCTGAGATGAGCCCTTAGAATTAGTTAGTCTATGCGGAATTGAAAATTAATCTGGCCCAACATTGGATTTAATCCGGGCCGCAAAAACGTCACACCGAATTTGTTCACAGTGTCGTCGAACAAAATGGGCCTAGGCACTCTTCTCGGCGAAAAAGAGGCCTAGAGCCCATCGAAGCAAAGAACGGAGGGGTAGGGCCGGTAGGCTAGACCGAGGGCTAGGCTTTGGTAACCTGAATAAAAAATATATTCTATGATTTTAGAAAAATCGACCTTTCTCGTATAATTTTATCCTCATGAGTTTGAGAGTGTCCATTTTTAGAATAAAAAATATAACTTTCCACAAAAAATATTTGTCAAAGCCTATTTTATTATATTCTTAGAATTTTCTTAAGTTGAATATGTGCCACAAGAATTGGTTGGCCCTATGTTCTTGTGGACGGAAATGAATTTGAAAGTTTAATAATGATGGAGCGGTCTTATTTATGA